>JAJVSH010000012.1:1422018-1445973 GCA_021460005.1 Tetramorium alpestre
ACTAGAAAAGTAAATTAAAGACAGTTATTAATTTTGTACTTTAAAAAAGAATTAATAAAAAATATTGGAATAGTTGATACTTATAAAATAATTGTTTTATTGATTGATTAATTGATCTACATTGTATGAGATAATCAACAGATACTAATTCATAGTGATTAATGAGGAATGTAAAATAAAATTTTTAGACTCTATTTAAAATAATAAAATTCGTTTTAGGTGATAAACAATGCCTGCGCAACACAAGCAATATTGAGCGTTTTATTGAATTGTAAGCATACGGATATATCTTTAGGACCAAACTTAGAAGAATTTAAAAATTTCTGTCAAAGTTTTGATGCAAACATGCGCGGGCTCGCACTTAGTAATTCTGATGTTATAAGAGAAGTGCATAATTCCTTCTCCAGGTATTTAATAGACATACTTTTAGTTAAGTATTAAATGTTATTTATGTTAAAATTCTATGTGTATTACATATACTGAAATTTTTTTTAGGCAATCTTTATTTGAATATGATTCGAAGCAGGCATCTAAAGATGACGACGTGTTCCATTTTGTGAGCTACGTTCCGATTGATGGTCGTTTATACGAATTAGATGGATTGAAAGATGGACCGATTGATTTGGGTCCATGTCCAGTAGGGGAACAATGGGTACAAGCTGCTAAACCTATAATTCAAAAGCGAATAAACAAGTAAGTTGCAAAATATATTTTTTTCAATGTATCATGTGTATACACAAATACTATGATATATTATGTGATATATACTAATCAACTTCGTAGTATAAAAGTAAAAATTATTATAAACAGGTATAACGAAGGCGAAATTCATTTCAATCTAATGGCTATAGTGACAGACAGAAAAACTTTATACGAAAGACAGAAGGCCAATGTTTGTGATCCTGAAGAATTAGACCGTCTGCAAGCCCTAATTGAGGAAGAGATCAGAAAGTCGAAAAGATATCAAATAGAGAACATCAGACGGAAGCATAATTATTTACCGCTCATCATGGAATTGTTGAAGATTCTTGCTAAAGAAGGCAAGCTTGTACCTTTGTATCAAAAAGCAAAAGAGAAAGCACTCGAGAAAGAATCAAAGAAAAATAAGGTTTAAATTTAGATAAAACCTGGAGAAAGATTAAAAGCTAAAATAATTGATTTATGTGTTGTTAGCAAAGAGCCCAAAAGAATTTCTTGTATTAATCCTTTTTTTTAAAAATAAAACAGCTATTTGCTTAATAATCACATTTTGCTAAATTTTTGTATTTTCCTACACAAAAAATAGTTCAAAGTAACATATTTAAAGTATTATTATGCTAATTTTTAAAATGTTAATTTAATATTATTTGAAGTATAAGTAAAAATAATACATTGTAATTAAAATATAAAAAGATATAATTTATAATTGTTTAATACAAATATGATTACGTACAAGTCAACTATTGGAAGAAGCATAATTAGATACTTAATCAGATTCAGACTCGCTAACTATCTCGCTATTTTCATTCAGTAAAGAAATTTTCTTATTTTTATATATAATTTTAGGTAAAAACTTATCGGTTGAGGCCTTTTGAATTTCAGGGATTTTATTATGATATAAGTATTCCACAACATCTGTAACATAAAAATTTTCATACAATACGTATGCATAGCATTAATAAATACAATTTAAATATTTCATTACCGGCGAAATTATCCGTGTCATTCATATGACATTCTTGAACAAGATAAAAAAAAGTTTTGCAAAGGAACGTTGCAGTTGCCCCATCAAAATATTTTGCAACGTTGGGCCATATAATTTCACGAGTATTGGATATTCCTCTTGCATACATACTGCAACAAGAAATTATATAAATAAAAAAATATATAAAGAAATTAAATAAGGAATTATATATGTATATATATAGAATTATATACTAATTTATATACCATAGAGAATTATATATATATAGTGTGTGCGTGCGTGCGCGTGTGTGCGTGCGTGCGGGCATGTGTGTAATGTAATATAATATAANATAATCTATTAAAATCTGAATAATTTTTAATAAATTTACTATAATTACAATTAGAAGACGATATTTACTATTCAATTAACTGTATCTTAATATCGTTTAAATAAATGGGATCTGTACTGAACAATTGCAGATGCAATTGATGTTGCCAGAATGTTTTCAACACATTTTGATGTATATTTAGTTTTTCTTCCATTTTTTGCCACACTGGCTTGGGAAGTGTGGCATCTTTAAGTTCTCTTATATCTTCACTTACTGTCACATTGAGTAAAGTTTTTATAAATTTTTTTATCAATGGTAATGTCCATCTAACATCGACTAACGCTGCAAATAAAGATTAAATAGATTTTAATAACATACAGATATGGATATAACTGATATCTAGAAACTAATGTATAATTATAACGCTCAATGACAAACTATATCAGGAGAGTTACTTACGTTCCATTTCTAATGTATCCTGAGCTTGATCTTTGAGATATTGATATCGTATAAGTATCGATCGATTTGTCCGTCTCAGTATTTTTGCTAATTCGCTATATTTAGTCTCACGTTTGTCTAAATGTTCATTCTCTATGTACATTAAAATTTTTTTGTCTTCTTCGGAAGTATAACTGAGGCATAAAAGTTATACGTAAGTACAAAGTTATATAATTTAAAATCGATTCTTGATTTGAGATCTTTGCACCTTACCGAGTATGAGTGATTTTATTGCGATATAATATTTTAAATCTGGAATAAACACTGTAGAGAGTCCGCCAAGGTAATTTATTTGCTAAAAATTGAACAAATTTCTGTCTTTCTTTCACATCCTGTATATAATATCTTCCATTATGTCTCCAATAAAGAAACGGCTCGGATTTCTTTGTATCCCAGTCATGGAGCTGTATATAGCATGTTATAATAAAACATTAATACAATAATACAATAATATAATTATATTACCTTTTGTGTATTTAAAACATACTTTGCAAAACATTTCCCAATTTTTCTTGATAATTTTGTCTTCTATCGGTGTATATGGACCTTTTCGGATTGGTCCATGTTTCTGAAATAATATTTTCTCTTTCCTCGTTGGCGCGTGAGATCCAGAAAGCTCTATTTTATGTTGCGGTGGTACTTCATGTGTCAGTTTTATATGTAGATTCATCAATTTCTAAAATAAAAAAATTAATATATATATATATACATACACAAGTTAAATAAATCATATAATATACAAAACTAACTTGTCTGTCGATTAACAACATTTCTTCCTGTTCTTCATGTTTCAACTCTTCTAAAACACGTTCCTCTTCTGTATTAAACTTATGTTTTTTAGCATAACGTTTGCTTTGCCTTTTTCTTTGAGGTTTTGATTCTGTCTGTCTATGTTTTTTGCTAAATTTCGAATTTGAATCTGCATTTATCTGAAGATCCTTCTTTTCACAATCACTAATAGAAAGGGGATCCGTCGCTGGATCCTTATTTACTTCTGACAAATTATCATCCTCTTGCATTTTACTAACATCCATCATCGAGGTTAATAAAGTAGTATCTTTACTATCTATAAGCTTTACTACAGAATCCAAGTCGTGCAATAAATCAATATCTTCAAGATTATAAAAATTTTCAGTATTATGTAATTCTAATTTCAATGCGTCATAATCACTGGTTACACTACGTATTCTTTTTCTTTGTGAACAAGTATCCACTTCATTTGTGTCCACAGATTTATCCCAACCTTTAAATACTGGACTCTTAAACAACGGACTCTTCAACAAATCCTTTTGACCTGACAAGTGTATGTTCTTCTGAGAACTAGTATTGTTTATACAATTTGTATTATTAAAACCTTGTGGATTATCCACCTTCTTAGGTGTAACGTATACATTTTCTATTTTTGTAGATGTAATCTCGTTAATCGTCTGCGATTTTAAATCATTTTCTTTACAAGAATGTCTTATTTCCTCATTTCCATGAGTTTTTACATTTATTGGTGTACTTGATATTATTTTATCCATTAGAAATTTTTTACTTGTTTTTTTTTGTAATACAACAGTTGATTAATATAATCATACACGATATTAAATAATAGATTTTTTAATTCTAGCAATTCCATTTATTAAAATTATTCTATATTTCGTTATAATACCTGTAACTCTTCAATCATTTTCAAGAAACGTTATATAAGGATTACCGCTACCTCCAGTAGGATGCTCAGTTTTTTGGTTATGTTTTCAGCACATGGACGTGTCACGTGAGTGCCTCCAAAGCGAACAATTGGGTCTGTTCTTTATGAAAGAGAAAAAGTATATTAGCTCATCATTGTGATTTAATAAAAGTTAATTGGTAATTAAAATCCATATCAACTTTGCAGTTATTTTTTTGTAATACCGCTGCTCGGCAGCGGTAGGCGCCAAATTGGCGGGAACGCGCTGCTGACTCGGCAGTTCCTGCGCATTCTTCCTGCGCATTTCCCGCGTAGCAGTCGTACCGAGCGTTGACNCACTTGATAATTCAATTATTATTTACAAAAATATAAATATAAATGTAAATGTATGTATTGTATATTTCAGTTTGCTATACAGTTTACAAGGCAAAAGATGTAGAAAAGAATAAAATTGTGGCTGTGAAAAAGGTTAGTTTCCAGAAGTTTGCAAAATATTCGTTTTTACTTTGTACAATTTTTATCGTATACTTTTTATATCTATATGTGTATGATTATAGATTAAGGTCAGAAGTCGTGCAGAAGCTAGAGATGGCATAAACCGGATCGCTTTGCGAGAAATTAAACTTACAAGTGTTAAAGCATGATAATATCATTGGGCTATTAGGTATAATGTAAATTCCATCATGTAGAAAACTTGAATTAATAGTTACTTCTCATTTATACAAAAATTTAAATTAAATACTACATTGCCGGCAGTAGATTATGATCGACAGCAATAGAAATATCGATTGTAAATATCATGGTTATTGGAATATTTTCCAATAACCATGATATTTAGAATTCCAATAACCATGATAGTAGAAGTTTGAATTATCAAGAATTGATAATAGATTATGCGAATATACAATTGAATAAGAGATGGCGTTAGTTGATCGAAATTAAATTCGATAAAAAAAAATAACTGGAGAAAAGTAGCATTTGAAATTCTCAGATATTTTATAAATAAAAGGAATATTATATCGCTCAAAGTTGTACATACATATATGTAAAATGAGATTCTAATTATACTAAAATACATATCATGCATGAATAATTTATTTTTAAATTGTATATATTTTAAATTGTATATATTATTTTTATTTCTCCAATCACGTTTTTATAAAATTCGTTCCTTTAAAACATGTTTTCCACATGATATTCAATTCTTTCCTTTTCTATACCGTCGTATTATCGATTTATAATATTCTGAAAGTAATATATTCAATACAATTACTCATGAAATATTCGTATTTTTGCACATTGCTATATGTGAACAAAACTTTTCAATTTGCATAAAAAGTAAAAATGGCATTTTATTATATAACATTATTTTTAAAATTTTATTTATAACATTATTACTAAATCATATTTCTTAAATTTCTATATTAAAGTATGTACGCACTAATTACAAATGCAACAATATTTTTGCGTCTAAATTAGATTTAAATTAACAGATATGGACGCAAACATTCTTAACGTTTTAATTTAAATAAGAAAATAAATATAAACTTTACACGATTTATTAATATTTGTATTATATTGAATGAGTAAACTTACGGTTTCATATTTAATATTTTTTCTTTTTTAAATAAATAGAAAGATAATTTTTTCACTTGTAAAAGTCCTTAACTAAAAATGTTATTTGATATGATGGATGCAATAATGCTTCCTTTCTTATCTCTTATTTTTCGTGTAGTATTTCAACTTTTTATATAACGTTATTACTTCTCGTTACACGTATATACGTCACAGTTATGTAAGATATAATTTAATTTGATAAAAAATTATTATAGGTATTTGATGCTACTGCTGTGTAACCGCAATCACTTTACTGCCACTATCCTGATAAGAGAGGAGTGGTGTTTTCGTTTCGCGTCTCCTCATGTTGTTTCGTTGAGTCGTCGAAGCATCAGACCTGCAACTTATGATCAATATCAACAATTAGAAACGTTTTATGCAAAATATCAAGACTGTTTTTATTTTTTCAATCAGAAACGTTAACGTCTCGTCATTACGGATCCGGCATTTAATCGTATAAAAACTTCGTTGCGTTGCGACACGTGTACGTAACATACGAATTACATTGGAGCAAAACATGAAAAGGGATCTCGCGATATACGCCACATCGAACAATCTCGTAAATTCTATTCACCTATGATACGAGCCCTGCCGTTGTCTCTGCGGCCAAAGATGAAATGCGCCATATATCAAAGGATTTACCAAGCTGTTGCTCATACCGAAGAAAAATATTCCGCTCTGTAGCTCCTCGCTGAGCTGAAAGGCATTTGTTTGTTAGCATATGACTTTTCACAGACAGACTATAATCTAATCCCTCTATCGCCCCTATCAAAATACACTAACGTGATCGTCCGGATTGATAAATAGGAGAATTATCATCATCGTGTAATACGGTGTCCACCAAATAAGAAATGCCGCCACGATGACGACACTGATGCGTAGTGACTTGCTTCTCGCCCGGTTCATCAGTCTTCTCCTATTTAAGTCGCTGCCTTTGTACGTCTTCATTGGTTCCGTTTTGAAATTTTTTTGACTTCCTGAAAGGAAAGAAGACATTTCGTTAGATATAGCTAGATATGTGTATAACTAGATTATTTAGCTTTTTTATTATATTACTATAATGATAGTAATTGAATTTTTTCTCTTTTGTCTTTTCATTTTTTCCATCGATTAATTTTTATAGACTATAGTAAATTACGCTCACAAAATTTAGAACATCAAATATGTATTTTGTAATAAAAATCGAAAAAACAATCAAATCTTACTATCCATAAAGTCCAATTTCAATTTCGAACATCTGTTTAATTACTAAAATAAATTATTGAAGGATATACATATACACAGAGAAAAATATTTAGTATATGTGTTTGTTTGACTTATATTTGTTTTATTTATTAAAAAAAGCATTATTTTATACAAAATATTACTTCATTGAAAAAAAATTGATTGTTTTGTTACAGTAAATCATATTGTTGGAAAATAATTATTATTTAAAATAGTATTTTAAACATGTTTAATTCAAATAACAAATATGTTGTTTGTTTCAAATTAACTTATTACTTGAAATGATCATTAAGCTCATACTTGTAAAGATAGACAAATTTTAATTTTTTTTTTAATAATATTTTATTTAAAGTAAACACACACATACATATTTTGAAAATCAAACAACTGTATTTGTTAATTCAAACATTAGTTTGGTTGAACTTTCAATGATTAAATATCTTTGACTTTAACAAAATTTATTAAATTTAAAAAAAACATTTGTTTCTAAAAGAAAGAATTAAGAATACGAAAAATATAAAAGTTTATTATCGACAAGTTACAGTGAGATTAACGAATCGCGCACGAATCATTGCAAGTACATTTTTGTGTGTAACATAGATGTACTTACGGGAGATAGTGATTACCGTGGATACGTATGAGGTGATTAAAATTGCTAATGGCAGAAGGAACATAAAGAACAGGCTGAAACTTGCGTACAGCTGTTCCTGCCAAGGCTCGGTGTAAAAGCCATGTGTCACGCATTGCGTAAATACCTCGATGAATGGTCCTTGCGCAACGTGAAATATCGCGATCTGTTAAAATAAATTGATATATAAACATACGGACATCAGTGAAACACGATGAAATGACGATAGAGTATGTTGATTAGGCACCGTGGATTCGAGAAAGAATGCACGTTTAAAAGTTTAAAAGTTTACAGATTTATGTAAATGAATTATCTAATAAATGTTTTGTGAGAAGATATTCATAAGATGTTAGCACATGTTTTTCTACCAATGTGCAATGCGCAGTTTAATAATTTTTATTAAATTTAAGGCTAAATAATTTAAAACTTTCAACTGTAATAATTATTTTAAATAGTTACATACTTTGATCTAAATATTTATATATTTTATTTAAATATATAAATAAAATAAATAAATTTGTCTTAAATCGGAAAGAAATTGTGCCTTGATAAATTCTATATGAATGTATCTGTAACATAAATATTAACTACCAAATGTTCTCCACTCATTTACGAGATATCATCAAATATCCTTTTCTAATTGTAACAAATGTATTATTTTATGTTTTTAATTAAATATTATTATACGTAAAAGGAACAGAGCTAATATCACTTTCGACGTTCATTTGTAAATGTCCGCTCGTCGATTTGACCTCTTGACCGAAAACGCGACCGCGTTTAACGGATCAGCTGACTTCCAAATTCGCCGTGTTCCCTCGATAAGACCGGAATACCGAGGCAGGAGATGAAGGTTATCATTACCGAGAAAAGAATCTCGTGAAACCGAAGAGGCGCATTAATTAAACGGGCCGTTTATCTCCCGGCTTGTCAAGAGATATACGTCTGTCATCAATCTCCGCCACACGGATCGCATTTCTTTCTTCCGTCGCGACAACATTGTTCCTTGACCGGGCGATGGCTCGCGATCTTCGTTCTTTCTGATTCTAACAATGAGATGTCGAGGTGACCTCAGTAAGAGGACCAACACGGTCCAATTTCTCTGCATTTCGGTCGAAGCAGTTGACACTTCATTAAATCCCGGATTCAATTAAGATCAGTTTCTCCTCGTGGGCGAGATAGCGCTTGACCGGATTGCAACGTCTACTTCGTGTCTGGGTGCAGCGTCTGTCATTACATACTTTACAGGTATGCTAATATACGTGAAACACGTGTACTGATTTATGGCGTTTCCCGTTCTCCTTGGAGACTAAAGTCTCTTCCGCATATAAAAAACGTATGATAATGATTACATTGAAGTAAACTAATTGAGTTATTGGTATTTTATATTGAATGCTCAGAATCGATTTTGAATTATCTAAGAGCCATCTGATTGATGATCGTAAGAAAGTTTACAAACTCCGTTTGACTTTGTTAATTTAGAATCTCATCGCGATCACCATGGCGCATCTGGTCGCGAGGATTCTCGGTTTAGTGATCTCTGCGATCAAGAACCTTTGCGAGCTCAAAGGATCGACGTCGCGAGAAATTCTTCGGTATATCTCGACCGTTTACAATATCCCGTCTACTGTGGCACGACGTCAGGTTTATATTAATTATATCTCTCTCGTTTTTTTTCGATGCAATCATTAGTGAAGTATAAATTTTGGAATGCACTTTAATCAGTCATAAATATATATTTATATCTATTCTTTTATTCATAGGATATATAATTGTTCTATTCAACGACTTAAATATTAATATATGGAGAGAGTTAGTGGGCAAACAAAATAACACACGTAAATGCTTATTAAAATAAATTCTCAACCATATGATTTGCATTACAACATCGCAAATGATATACAGCGCGTATTTTTTTCTAGTAATATTAAAATGAATATGTTTTTTCCGCATGTCATTACTCATTACGACGTCGATTGACAACGAGTTAACTTTTGGAATTTTTTGTAGCGATTCATGTTTTTGCGTCACTTATTTAAAAACTACGTAGCTCAAATTAAACAATTTTCCGATAAAATGCATATTTTACTGGTGATTTAATCCTATAGTGATTTTAATCCTATAGTGATATTAGTGTTAATTAAAAAGAAAATTTATTACCTAGTTTTTTAATTCTGGTTTGTCGACCGCTATTACTTTATCGCTAAATGTACGATACTCTTGTAATCACTCATGATTATTATTCTATAATTCATGAACCTGTTATAACCCATTATTTAAATTATCTAACATTATTTATGATTTTTATTAATTCCATATTTAAACAGAGCTAGAAACACAATATGCCATTGTTTAATAAAAAAGTTATCTATAAAACGCTTATCATTATTTTTCTTTTTTCCTCATTGAATTTATTTTTAATGATTTTCATATATAACCAAAAATTTTATTTAATGTATAAGAATAGAAAATATTGTATGATACTGAGAGCGTGTAAAATATCAAGGTTTTTTCTAAGACAGTCTAAAATTTCAAATTAATTAAATCGTAAAAAATTCCTTTCGCTGAAATTATTTGTATGCAAGATATCTCTTAATATTGTAAATAACAAAAAGATATGTATATATATTTATACATTCACGAAGATGTCTTTGATTTGTTATCACAGATACAAGATGCTTTGAAGCGCGGAGTCACTTATGGCATTCTGAGAAAGACCGGTGGTCATTACAGTTTGCCGACCGACAATGAAATCGCACGTCAAGAGGTGGCTGCTCAGGAGATCGGTATGCTGGATTTGTACTGCCAGCGAAAAGTTCATCGCTCGAGGGGTGGCAGGACGCGACGTAACAGAGATGTTGGGCGCAGTCGAAAGATCGCCTGCAGGTGCAGTAGGACAGACACGCGACGAAGGTCGGGAGAGTGCGGGTCAAGGTCCTGCAGGTGGAGAAGAAGGGGAAGAAGCGGACGCGAAGGTAGAGGTGTTCGCGACGAGACAACCAGTTTTAAGATCGAATCTATTTCGGACGCTGATAAATTGACTGACAAGTCAACTGAATCGAAACGAACTACGACGGGGGATAACGTGATTGGCGGTATCGAGCAAAGCAATCGCTCAAGCATGCCTTCTGAACAATGGGATCGCAGCGTACCATTATCATGTTAATCAATATTTCAGTGATATCGTCCCTTGGGATTTCAAAATTTTGTAATTCGATTTTCTAAAATTAACTCGAATTGTTTTGGAAAGTAAATTTTGTTTCTATTCCCACATTGAATCTTTTTTATAAGTCTTCTCATGTGTTCTAACAGTTTTGGATACATATAGATACATACATTGAAAAAAGAATACAATTTTATTTGTAGACAAATGTTATTCGTGTAACTATTTATATTTTTTACTGCTGTATGTTTTTATTACTGAATAAAATATATCAAAATAAAATTAAAACTATAAAACAATTTTATGATTTTATATAAAAGCTAGTTCAAAGAAAAATGTATTAAAATTTATATGTTATTAAATTACTAGGCACTAGAATTCCTGCGAACGCTGTGTCATGTAATTACTAGTAATCGCTAAATAGGAAACGCATTCTTTCTATATATTTCTGTTTTTACTGTGTAGTAGGTTTGCAATATAAAATATTTCAGAATAAAAATGTTATGATATAACTTGTTGGTTTTGCACTAAAACTATTACCTTAGAAATATATGTGTACATTAAGGAACATGAAAAATGTATATCAAATGCGCTATTAATCATAAAGGATTTTCGCGAATGCTATGTCATTTAACCGCTAGTGGCTAAGTAGCAAACGCATTCTTCCTAGATACAGGAACTTCTAGAAAGAATGATCAATATCTCGAGTGGTGGAAGCTGAAAAGTTTCCATGAACACGTGCTGCAGAGTTACGAACTGTTGAGTAAAGATGAAATTGAAATAAGTTCACAAAATATACGAAACGTTTTCTCTGGCAATAATAGGTATTTCGCGAAATATTAAAATTCTTTTTTTTTTAAACACCATGTATATGTATTATGTATAATATGTATATGCTGGAAGGATACAGAACTGTATATCTTTGCATATTAATGATGCATACGATGCAAGTGAGACAAAATTTATGTTGTATAATGTTTGTTGTATTCTTTATTTTTTAATGCCATAATAAGGGATATGTGCTAATATAAATATTACTTTGTTTTCTTATTTATAATAATTAATGTGTACTTTGTACTCTTTTCTCGGAAGCTTGATGTAAATCACAGTATCTCTGATTTGTTATTTCTTTCCTAGAAAAATCCTTCTGTTAATTTCGTTCCTTGGGGAGAAACTTATAACGAAAATTTACATACATTATTCAGCATTTTACACGTAGTCTGTAGTTTGTAGTTTCCTAATGCAATTATAACAAATTGTAAGAAATTTTTCATAGACTTAAGAGTCACTTATCGATTGCAATAAGCTATGTTCATTATAATAATTAATCGTAATATATTGCTTGATATATTAATAAGTTGCAATTATTTCATGATAAAAGTAATGCTGCCATATTCCGATTATCTTTTTTGCTGGCATGATTATATTGCAATTAAAAATGAAAGATATCTGTTCAACAAGTTTTCATGCGACATTATCATAGAAATTTCTTTCGTTGATGGGGAATATTACTGACGAATGATACAAACATAATTAACATAAAATTATGTTAATTTTACTTTTAACTGACAGAAGAATCACAAATTTATATATTTTGGATATTTTGAAAAGTATTGATATTAAAAAAAGATTTTTACATATTTTATTTAAAGACGATTTTCATATCCTTAATTATTAAATCAATTATGGAGAATATTACGTATTTTCCAAAATATGACGTTGGATTATCTTTTTTCTAAATTTCTTTTTTTAAGAGCAATGTGACCAATATTTAATTCTTTGTTCTTTGAATCATAACTCAAAGCAAAAACTTGTTTATCAAGTTTATATGATCTTTGATATTTATTAATTATCCGGTTCTGGAATATCTTCAATATTTTTACAATCATTATTCAGATTAAATCATTATTAATGCAATTTAACTTTAAGGCTTTTGTTGGCATAAAGGCATATTGTTAGAATTAAATAATATAGGCATCTGATGAAATCTTTTTAAATAAAATGCTGGAAATTTTAAAAATATCTCGAGTTGTATATTTCTATGCGAAACTGGTTTATTGATAAGCATTTACCTAACGATCAACTGCATTGACGACGCAACATTTATATCGCTCTTTAATATTCAAGTAAAAACCTATTCGTCCGAGTTGACGATATAATTTTCTGTTATAAATTATCATCAGGTAAAAAGCTGATCTTCAAAAAAATCAACGCATATGACATTTAATGATTGATTACGTATTTTTAAAGTGACCTTATAGCGTGCTTTAAAATACCAGATTTAATGATGTAATAATTGAGAGATTATAAAATATAACTCGTTTTTTTTACATTACACGTGGAATCTGGGATAATGAAGTGTGCTTTTTGAATTTATAATGTGTATATTAGCATAATTTCATGAATTAGGAGTAAAGATTTGAAACGCAATGTTCTTGGAATATGTCTTTACGATGATCGTTGTTAGATTTGTGTGAAAAATATAACTCTGGAATAATATTAAAATTATTGTTAGATTTTGAAAAATCTAACATAAAAAACAGAAAAAAGCCTATAAAAGTACTTAATATATAACTATTTTATTACGACAACGTTATCCATGTAGTATTCTGCGCGGAAACCGTCTAAAAATATGTGTGTTATCTCATAATAAATTTTTATCTTAAATTAGAAAGTATATTTGATAAAATAAAACTTTAAATATGAATAAAGTAAAATTAAAGATATGAAAGTGTAATTTTAACCTTTTCAAAAAGTATATGAATTTTGAATACGTACATATTATATGTACATCATAAAAACATATTTATGATATATAAATGCAATCAGCGCAATTCAAAATTAAATGTCTAATATACAGAATTATGTATATCTCTATCTCACAGCTGAAACACATAGAACAAAATCGTCTTACCTGCGGAGTAGCGAGCACAAGAGACAGCAGCCAAGCGAAAAGGACGAATCGCGTGCACGTCTGGGATGTATTGAGGCTCTTCATGGGATATCGCACCGCGACAAATCGATCGACTCCAATCAGCACGAGTACAAAGGTACTAAGGTACAGGCTGAACACTTGTAGGAACTTAAAGACCTTGCACCCGGCATTGCCCCACAGCCACTCGACGTTGTAGCTCCAGATCGCCTCGCCGCCGAGGCAGAAGATGGTGACCAGCAAATCGGCCACCGACAAATGAAGAATTAGGGTGTAAATCGCCGAGCAGCCACGCTGTGTCTTCCGTCGATTCTTCCTGATCGAGTATATCGTTGCTAGGTTGCCGACCAAGCTTAATATTGATATAACTGCCAGCACGATAACTTTGAGGTATATCGCTCTGGTCAGCTGAGGCGCGTGTTCCAGACACGTGACGTTCTTGTTGTCCCACAGGTACCCGGTCGATCGTTCAGCGAGCACATCGCGGCCGATGAAATCGGTGAAGTTCTCGCAGGGGACTGGGAAAACAAGGGAGAGATCGGCGACGCTCGACGAGTTGCTGCTGCTGTTGCTGATCGGTAACTTCATCGTTCTCGGCATCGGCGTCGGCCGCACCTCGTTTCTCTGGGTGATGCTTCCGGTTCATCGGAGATACGATGTCGACGGTCCAACATGTGCCTCCGTTCTCCAGCGAAATCGCACGATCATCTTAAGCGGTAAGATGCATGTTCCGTGGGGGCATTCAAAGTGGGAAGGATGATCTCAGAGTTTCTTCGAATCTCACCTTTTTTTGAGGATTCTCCGTTCGTCTGACGCTGTCTTGTTCTGCAATTGAACGCTTTATATTTATCGTTCAGGCGAAATGAGTCGCGAGGAATGAATCAGTTTCTGCCTTGCGCGAAGGGTAGTTGCATCGGTCTAAGGGATTCAACTAACTCAAAATATTAAAGAAAGATGCCTGACGGCATTTCGGAAGAATGTTACATAACAAGCGCTGCGCGAACGTTTCATGTAAAAGATGTGAAGAATTTCATATTTCGGATTATTATATTTGACGTACAGATATTCCAAGTTTCGGGATATTCGAAGAATTACCTGTCAATCACAATGAGAAGTGGATAATTGGAGAATTTTTATATTTTGTTTATTTTCAAACAAATTTCTATGTCTCTTTTACCACACGGACAACGGTACCAAATTAATTTTATTAAATTAAATTATATTTCTAATCAATTTTTTTCAAATTTTAAAATAATTTTTTTACTTTAATTCCACTTTTTCGTACATAACAGTAATAGCTGCATCAATTATCTCGAGAGAATAATTACACAATATTATACTTGTTGACTGAATTATTTTGCATTTGACTCATGGTTGAGTGAAATAATTTTTACAATACCCATAAAAAAATAAAACAGAATTTAATTGAATTTAATAGAAATATGAATTTAGAATGTTTCTAAATACTCAATTATTTATTTATTTAGTTTTATAAATTATATTTATATGTAATTTTAATAAAATATATATAATTTTTTTTAATAAAAAATAATTTTGTGTAATGTATAAATTATTTAAATTATACAAAAATTAAGTGAGATTAACTATAATTGATTAAAAATAAATTAAGATTATCATTTTGTTATCTTGACGACAAGCAAATAATTAACAATAATTCAATCGAACTTTGATTATGTATGAGTTTGACGACAAGCAAATAATTAACAATAATTCAATCGAACTTTGATTATGCATGAGTTTTTTTACAGCAATGTGAACTGGTTTTGATAGAAAAAGCAGACCTTGAATATTCTTACATATCTGTCATCGTTGTTCATGAGAAATTTAAAATTAAATGATTTTTCAACTAACAATATTTTTTGTTTTTAATGATACATCTATCGATATGATAATTTTCAAAAAATTCCATAGGAAAATAATAGCGTGTGTTTGTCTATCTTTATTTTAGTCATCTTTATCTAAACGGATGTCAACAATTATTATTAAGATGTAAAGATGTAGAGCAATTAGAAATGTAGTTTTTAAATTAATGACATAGTTTTATTTTTATAAGTATTATCATAAATAACATGTGTGAAGAGTTTGAATGTTCAAATAATTATTACAGTCGTATTTTTTCAGTAAACAATTATCAGCACATTTACTGGTAATAATAATTTCCTTGAGAGACTCACAGATTTTCCTTGGTGAAAATTATGTCGCGTAATATAAGTTTGTTGCACATAAATCACGTAATAAAGTTTTTCTCTCTAGGCACACAGTTTAAACACAGTTCCGTTGATTGATAAAGCAATATTCTTTATTTGCAGATTTTCTGAAAGAGGCACTCAAAGATGATCTCGCCATGTTTTTAACTAATTTAGCTAAAGTTAATCATCTTATAAAAGATTTTTCTTTGTTTTTACGCTTTATAAGTTGTCTTTAAAAGGTTATTTGAAATTATTTAAATTGCGCGTACATAACAATGTTCTCGAAAGTAACACTTAATACTATTCTGTCTTTCTTACGCTTAAATTATTTAGCACTTTTAAAAGTTTAATATAAGGATTTTATTAATACAAACTTGGCACGCTAAGTGAGAGAAATGACCCGCGTATTTTGTAAAAATAGGCGAACGCGACGGCGGCTTTGCTCCGATGGAGTTTCCGCGGAATTACTCGTTGCTTTGCGCACGCAAACGCAACAACAACTCATTCGCACTGCATAAACTCGACTGATCGATGGAAAATTAGTGCGGTGCTGTCTCATTCGTTTCACCGCAATGATCTTCGTCACCTTGATCTTTTTATTCGCGTCTGTACGCATTTTATTCAGCATCCGACTGCATTGATTGCAACAAATTGAAGATTTACTGACGAATTCATTCTTGTACATTACTATATGTAAAAAGTGTTTCATATAGTTAATTTAAACAATTATTAGTAAATAGCTAATACGATATAATTGGAAGAGCACAGAAGACTGTCTACGCCAGTAAAGAAAAAAATGTCTTCTTAATCTATTTGATAATATACTTTTATTAAATATAATAGCTTAAATATAATAAGCTGGCTTTTTATTTCCGGCAAAGAATGAAGATGTACCTATATATTCTTTGAGAACATGGTAGTAAAAAAAGCAATTGTGCGAAGTTATAACCGTATAGGCGGTTCTATGCTTCTCACTCTTCGTTTTCTGAGTATAGCTGTTAATACAGTTTTTTTTTCTTCGAATTGAACCTTTGACCGATGCAGTTTCTCGATCCAACACTGCTGGCTTGGATGTAGGCACATGGTATTTCAGACTTTCAGATAGAAAGATCCGGCCAGATTGCTGTATATCGATTTGCAGCAACCGGATTGGTAAGTCGTACTGAAATGTTTTCCGGGATTAAATAATTGTTTGAAATAAAAAAAAAATGTAATAGATTTTAGAATCAATTTCTTTCATTATTCTCGATGTTGAACATATTAATTACATATACGCTTACAAGTACGATTAAAGAATAGACATCGCAGTTGAAAAAAGAAATTTTAAACATTAGAAGGAAAAAGTTAAGAAATATTTGTTTTTCTTTCGCGTTTAAACTTAGCAATTTTTTGTTCTGGATAACAGATTAAACATGCTTCTAAAGATGGTTATTTTACGCGGGTAGATTTTTTTCTCTCGTGCCGATCTTCTTTACCACGAAAATTTCAAAAGTGTAAAAAGGGTTTATATAATTCATAAAAGAAGGAATGATAAGACTTATCTTTGTAGGAAATCTTTTCTTTTATCACTATCATGAGAATATAGTATTTAAAAAATTTTATTTTTTATTTGAAATGAAAAATTCTTATTTAAACGCATAAAGCATAGCTGCTGTCATAAAAAAATTTTATTTTTAAATTTATTTGCATGAGNTAGAAACCGTTGCGATGTACGACAAAAAAATTAAATTAATAATTAATATAATTTATATAATAATTATATATTTATATTTATATTGTAAATACATGTGAGAGAATTTTATAAATTTATACACATATGTACAAGTAATATATAAAAAATAATAGTACATTATATAATAATATAATAAAATAAATAAAATTCTTTTTTTTTATTTTTCTACGATTTATTCAGTAGAGGCAATGTTCTACTAATAAGGTAACTAGCACGTCCAGAAATACTGAGCAGACTGAGCTTACTGACTTTTTCCGTCCCTGGCATAATTGGAATACACAATCAGTGTAATCATATGGAATATAATAGCGGATATTCAGCCAATAGTAGATATTCTCAGCGAGAAGAGACTCATAGTCGTGGCAAGTATACAAAAGAAATAATTTAATTTACATAAACAGTTGATCACGTATATATTAATTCCAACGTACAATTTTTATGCAAAATTTTGATTTCACACGTTTTCTAAAGTTCACTTTTCTTTTTGGGTTTATTCTAGCTTTAAGATTTGTGTTTCATTGATAGACAAAATATTTACAATAGAAACTTTATTTCTTTACTAGGTACCTGAATACCATACTGAATATTTGATTATCTGTTAAAAATTGTACGGAATTATATATCTATGTCAGTTTGCAATGACATGAATGACATATGACCTTTAATTTCAGTACCAGTAATTTGAATTTCACAAACGTATAAAATACGACGCAACACAAACGTTTGTATCTTAGCGCTAAAAAATAACAGTCCCAGTTACATTTTGAAGTTTTCGCTGCTTTAAAAATAGATCTTCGATGATATAAGAATATAGAAAGATAGCATCACCATTAAAATAGCTGCTTTAAGAAAAATATAAGAACTAGTTCAAAAGGAAAGAGAAAACGGAATAAAAGATGAGAAAATCTAAGAAGTTTTAAAAGTTTTAATTTTTATTTTATTATACTTGTGAAATGTTATGTAAGAAATAAATTTCTTTTATTTTAAATTAGTTTTTGTTGATTATAAAAGATTAAGTATTCGAAAATTTTGTTTCGATTCGAATATAAAGAAAGAGGTTTTATTGTTTAATTATATAATTAATTACATACTTAATTATAATTCATAAGATTAAAACTTTTACAAGTAAATTCTATTAATGTTTAATATATGTATAAGTTGTCGTAATTACACTGTATATTTTAAAGTATATTTAAGGTAAAATATTTATATTTCATTTCATATGTATCCTCTATTTTGTAAAGCGAGGCGAAAACAAAGGACTCACGCATCAGGTAAAAGATATACGCGTGTTAACACGGTGACATTTTTTGAACTTCGTAAGCCAGACATCAAAATAAATTTGCATTCTTTCATATATTAATACAATTAATTACATCTTGAGCCACCTTGAAACTTGAAATCTATCAATGTCATCTTATGAAATATATCCTTTCCTTTTCTTTTTGTAACGTAATTTTTTTGATAAAGAAAATATCGAGAAAGATAAATTAACTTATTTATATCATATAAATTTTTATTCTTTTATATTCACCATGTGAATAATGTGTACAACGTTTGATTAATATAATTTAATATTTGTGTATTTATTTACGGAGCTAAGTTTTCTTTTAAACAAAATAAGAGCATTGGTAAAAAATGTTAGTATATGCTGCAGGGAAGTTAGAAACTTATAAGAAGTTAGAATTTTTTTTTAAGTGCCTTGCAAAGTTTGTTACTTTTTTATTTTTGCTCTTGACGGTAAGGATAACTAAATAGTCAATTAGAGAAAAATGAGGTAAAGAAGTCAGTATATCGTAAGTGATAAAATAAATATAAATTATAAATTAAGACCGCATTGAAGAATATTATTAATATATTTTATGTCAGTTTGAATTTGGGTATCAGCATTGACAGATGTGAGTATATTATTTTCTGCGTTTTATTGATTGAGTTTATACTGTTATATCGATAATTTAAAAACTTTAGAAATTAAATATTAAAAATTTGACTTATTATTGTCATTAAAAATGTATGTCATTAAAAATGCAATATGTTTAATTTTAAACACAAAAATAAGAATTATGAAATAATAATTATACAATCCGTCATTAAAAATTAAAAGCTTTATCAAATATTTATAAATATATATAATGTATAATAAAAAGATAGCTTTTACCAAATAATAACATTTAAAAGCAATACCTATTATATTGGAAACATGCATTTTACAATAATTTTCATTAATTTGGTTTAAGTTAATTTTAAATTTCCAAGAAGAATTTAATTAATTTTATATTTAATTAATTTTATACTTTTATTTATCGTCATTTATCGTTATTTATCGCCGTACATTTTGTAGCGTCATTTAATTAATTTTCTATTTTGTTAATTTTGATTGTATGTATTTCATACGTAACAATAAAAAACGATGGTAATGGTAAATAATAGTTAATTGAAAATGTTGTTGAAAATGTTAATAATAAACTAAAGGTTTAATTTTATTTTAAAGAAATTTAACTTCCATCGATTATTGCTGGATACTCTGTATTTTTGCAAAGGCGTTCCGTATTACCGTAATAATCGTTTTGCGTGTTGTATCTGTTTCTGTTTCAGAACATGTAAAAGATGTGTGTTGTAACCCGATTTTTGGACCCGCATCGAAGCTTTTCCTCTCCATCCGTTACCGCAATACATAAAACTTCGCGGACGTGAACTGAATCCCGCAGTGACGTTATTATTCGCCAACGTCATTATGCAGCGTCTGTGCCTCCCTCAAGGATACCGATAGTGATACCGATAGTGATCGAGAAGGCGCGATAAATCAGGATTTTCGCAAAGCTTTTCCACCTTGCGACCGTCGTATGTGATTCTCCGCTGCTCTCATTCGCGGCGCAGCTCGACCTTTCGTGTTTCTTCGCGCGAAACGCACGAAGAAATGATCACTTATGTCGTAACTTCAACAAATATTATCATGATGAAGAAAATACTTCAGCATGAGAGCTATTCAATTTAGATCACTAGCAATCGATCGAACAGTAAAAAAGAGAGATGTATTTTATAGAGCATAATGAATGTAAAAAGTCAAGATTTAATTAAGAGACGTTACTGACGCGTTTGAGTTCCCTTTCAGCAACTTCAATAACTCTCAGCCGAGAGATAAGATTTTCTCGCGTTTTCTTTTTTATAGTATCTCTTTTAGGGTTTACTGGCGAATCAGCGCGCCATTTCTACGCGAGCCGAGTAACGCCGCATCTGCCTTCCGCCTCGTATTTCGATCTCTCGCTACAGCGGTCGACGGCAACGCGTCGCAGAGCCTCGGAGTGCTTTTATTTTACGTAACGGATTTTCCGATAAAGTATCGCTTCGACATTCACCATTCGGCTCCGTGTAAAATGTTATCCGGCTAGTAAATGCGCCCCTCGGGACGTGTCCTAGCTTTTCTTACGTATCTAAGTGCGATATACATGCGGAATATGCATGCATATCTTTATCATCAGATGTTAAGGAACTGTCTAAGATTTGAAAATTTTTGAATATTTTAAAAGTTACTTTATTCGATGTTAAATAGCGATATGAATAATGGATCGATCATTAGCGCGAGTTTAAATATTGTAAATTATTTTTATTTTTGTGCATATTAGTATATTTATTTAATGAAAAATTAAATAGATAAAGTTTGTAAATACTAATACTCAAATTATTGTATTGTAGTAAATAAGAGAATAGCGATTTTATATTCAGTACACGGAGAGAATTTTTCGTTATATTTTACCGTAAAATTTACTTCAAATTTTAACATGTTTGGTGATACGAATGGGATAACTAGACAATTACATAAAAATAAAAAAAAACTGCTAAATATTACCGAAAATGATAGGAATTTGTGAAATATACAACAGAAATTTTATAAACTACATAATAAAAATTACCAAGCAGATTGTAATATTAATCAAACAGATTTTATATTTTATTGTGATAGATATGAATAAATCAGAGAGAATTTATAAAAATCTTCGAAATATTAGTTACCATGATTACTCCAATATTAGTTACCCACGATTACCATGATTTTTAGGCTAAATTTTAAGAGAAAATTCTCTCCGTGTATATATACTTACCCAACTTTCTTTTTACGCGGTCTTACGTTTCGCANAAGAAAGAAATCGCCTAAAAAGAAATTCGGAAGAAACCGTGTAAGAAAATCGCATAAAAAAGATGCTATTTGAAAAAATTATCTTTTTATATGATTTTTTTCTCATTTAATATGCATTTGTATAAAAAATGTTTTAAGCCAATAAAGTAACAAAAAATCTTATAATATTGAGAAAATACATTGTTTTACTTCTTCAGAGTCTGTTGATAACATGTAAAAACTTTAAATGAAAAGATATATACATGTTGTCAAACAAAATTTTATTTTATTATCACATTATGATTTATTGAACTCATGATAGTACACACTTGCACATTCGTGTGCGTCAATCGATAAAGATTCAGTTTTATCATTTAAAGTATCATCTTATTTCTTAAATAAAGAAATCGCGTTATTTGGAAACAATCGCATAAATAGAGTCACGTAAAAAAGAGCTGCATGTAAAAAGGGAATTTGATGTATAATATATGATGTTTTTACATATTTATCTAAAAATATATTAAAATTATCATAATTATTTTTATATAAAAGACGATTCATGATATTGCAAATATCAAGAAAGAAATTTTTATTAAAAAAACTTCGCAAGACAATATATAAAATATATAGTTGTTGACATCCTTAATTAAATTTCCATAACTTCTGATTTGTTTTAGTATTGCTTATTGCTAAAAGAGACTGCGCTACAGAAAACATTTGACTCGTATAAAAGAGGCTCCATTTAAATAACTTGATAGTTTCGATAAGTTGTAAATGTTTGCAATAAAATTTTCCAACTTATTAACAGAAGTTTGTTGGGCTGGAAATAAAAGATAAATTATAAAGGAATCTTTTTATTGGAAATTATTAAACTTTTTATAAAGTTTAATGTAACTTTTTCTCGAGTAGCTCGATTTGAAAATACAGCGGAAATATTCAACGTTGGTCATAAATCGTTATGATGCAGATGTTATAATTATCGTTTTGCATCGTTGAGCATTTATTTTTATTTGGCCGATGATGGTCGAAGAAGAGACAAAACTTTCCCCGTAAAGTCACCAAGTTTTGCTGGAAGTTCCGCTTTTCTTTCTAATTTCTTCGCGGCGAGGTTTAACTTTCCTTTATCGCAGTTGGAATTGCTGCAAATTTAGCTTGAATAAATTACGCCGTATTCAGTGTGACTTAAGTACACAGACCGGTAAATTTTATTCCATTTATCAGGGAAAGATTTACAAGTTTGGTAGATCTAAATTCTTTGGGATTACCATTGGAGGGGACGCTATGTGGCAACAATTTCCCAATTTAAATAAATAATAAAAGCGATTTCGCGAGCGCCGTTTCTATCGATCTGTATACTTTACTAATTCCTGGTACAATGAGAAAAGTATGAGTTGAAGCAGTTGAAATGAGAGGTTTGGCTATGTTCTACTTGATCCAGCTTTCGGAAGCGATTTGAAAGCGTAATTGAATCCATTTCCTTTTACGAATGATAACTCGCTTTGCGCAAAGTATTTTCATCCCGCTCGATTTTACAGCGTATTTGAAATGGAAGTTGACCCGGTTCACGTGCTTCAGCTTACTAGCCAGTCCAGCGGTACACCACTGACGAACCAGAAGGAAGTTTTGCGATTCGCGAGGGTCTGCCGCGATTCCGAAACGATTTCCGACCTCGATCCTCCCCGATCTAATTTAACTTGAATTCGAAATCGAATGCGTTCCTCTGCAGATTCGTTGAGTGGTCAAACATGGTAGTGGCAAATCGTAGATTGAATATTTCGATATTTAAGGTTGAAGGATATGCGATATTCACAACATACATATGTACGCGTCGCCTCCGGAAATTGTCTCGTCTTGTGCGGCGACATCATGTTTCATGACGACTTGTTTTGCAGACAAACGGTGACACTGATACGTGGGGAATCGTATATTGTATATTTAAATTATATTCTACTTTGACCTATACAATCCCTTCTGACTGAGATTTACGATTAAAAGTTTCGACTTGTCCTCCTCCCCTCCCCCCAGTTTACCTTGTTTCATATGATACACGCTGTGGATGCCACAGATTTTATAAACTTCATCTTATGGGCGTACGTTGGGCAAACTCTACAGACCTCTAACTAAAAAATAGTTTTGATAAAAATTAAAAATTAATTATTGAGTAAGAAACATAA
>JAJVSH010000012.1:1446328-1533513 GCA_021460005.1 Tetramorium alpestre
ATATTCGGAAATTCAAAAAGAAATTCATGAAGTTGATAGCAAACGTTAAATCTACTGACAGAGACTTACTCATGATAAAAAGATACGAATTCTTTATTCTACTGCCAGTAGAGAGAAACGAACCACAAATCGATGACAGGTTGTTAGCATCAAATACATTTTTCCTGTCGGTTTTTGCATATCGGCTCCATAATTCAGCCATACGCGACAATAGCTTGAATCGCGGAGCCGTAATCGGAATAACCGAGTGGTCGGCGCGTAATGTAATACTCCACGGTAAATAACGATCGTGAAGCGACGGCGGCAGTATTTACGATCTGTCAGAAATTACGAAATATCGCCCGCAATTAATAAGCAGCAACGAACCGCGCAATCGGATGCGGGGAGGGGGGAGGAGGGGAAAAGTGTGCGTCTCTCTGCCTCTCACACGTTGCATAAATAGTAATAGCTTTAATTTATATGTATATACGAGGTCCGAGATAGAAAGATTAAAGCTGGCGTTTAATTGAACATTTTTTTTTACTTTTTGATGAAAATTTGTTTTTACTTTTTTTTTTGTTCGTATCACCGGAGCTGCTTGCTCTTTTGTTTTCTTGCGAGTATTTATATGCATGCGCCGATCCGAATCTATAATGTTACCATACGTTTCCGAAACAGCTTGCGTCAAGAATTTCATCCGATTCCATTTCTCTTCGCGCCGAAAATTCTTCGTCCCTTTTCCTCGTAGCACTTCTCTTTTCTTTTTAACCCTGTACCCCCTTCCGTCGCGGTATCGCTGTTTATCGAGCTCACGGGAGTGCGCGGGCGTGAAATATTGCGGCGAATATCAGCGGGCTCTTTTTCATCCGCCGTTGACTCACGCGCGTGTGTAAATTTCTTTTAACAACGTGGCACTTTAATTGGAAAGCAAATTAATAATGTTGCCGCGCTCACCCACGCGTAATACCCGGTATGCACCGCAATTGATAAACGAGCGACAGCACAAGTGCAATCGGAACGTCGATAGAGATTTGTATAGGGAATGTAGCTCCAAAAATCGTTTTGCAAAGGAATAGACAAAGTTGGAAGCTTTAGAAATTAACAATTTAAGATTGCAATAAATACAATACTTAGATTGAAAACAATTTAAAGAACTGGTGATTATCGCTGATGGAAATAATAATGCCATGAGACGATTGTTGACTCTTTGAATTGTTTATTAGTAACAATCCGGTCGACGGGAAGAATATTCGAATTTATGTGACGATATTATTTTCGTTATCGTTATATGGAAACGGATAGGAATAAAACCGCCGAGGAATGGGATAAAGACGGAAGTACTGTTCGTGCTTCGGGTATAAAACAGCGTCCCGTTACCTAACTGTGTATTTTCCGACACATGGTGATATACAAAATTCATTTCGGGTTATCGAAAGTAACAACGGAACAACATTCCGGGCCATTTGCCGCGGTACTTTATTGCGAAAACCCAGTTTGTAGGTCGCGTTAGTCTTCTTTCGGGACGATATGTATCTAATAATGTTATGAAAGACTTAAAAGATAAGTAATATAAATGACAAAATTCATGAAGACACAAGCATAATTGAGCCGAAGATATACGTTAAATTGTTTCTTTCTAACAAAATGTTATTGCGCGTACCACCGTACAAATAAATTTAATCAGAACGAAGCAGGGGAGAATTTTGGGGAAACAGGGGATTTCTTGTATATCCAGTCTTGATTGATGTTGTCCATTTGATCACCCTCTCTGTAAAATTTGCTATTTGTATTACTTACTTTTCCATTTTGTTTATATTATTCATGTTTCTCATTGTCAGTTAATGCGATACATTTTGCAAACGTATCCGGATTTGTGTTTTATTTGTGCAAAAAATCTGTAATAATGTATTACCGTAATTTTGCCGTAGGTTACAGTTTTAATAAATAATCGAATCGATTCTTGAATTAAATGCTTCAGACGTATAACAGAATACTTGCATTACATTGTTGGCGATGCGTCATAAATGAATGTAAACAAATGTTGCGCATTTCATGCGTGTCGTGTAAACACGTTTTCGTATGTGGACATCAACGGTATCTGCTATCTCCGGTATGATTGATGGATCGTGTGTAAAATCGCTTTGTAAAAATACTGTTGTTAGTCTGTGAAAAACGGAGAACGAAAAATGAACTCTCAAATGCGATAAATTTATTTTGACATTAATATGTTTCAGCGTGTTGGACACGTATATGTTATTAAAATGAATCCACCGTTGGATATAATGGCCAAAGGGCTATTCTACGCTTTTATTATAATGACATTTTTTTCGTTAATGAGAACATGGCACATATTGCCCGATTTTAATTATTATGCGGTTACAAATTGCAACGAAGGTTCATTTTTTAGAGCCGACGATCAAATTTACTCAGCGGTTTTATCAGTTTTAACATTTTTTCCTCGTTTCTAGCTTCAAATAATATATCTTTTATATAAATTAAAAAACATTCGCGCGTTAAAAGATTTAAATATTTTTTATTTGTTATTTGAAAGATAAAGAGAAATTATAATTCCATATAATCAAAGAGTAGAATTAATTAATAATAATCTTACATCGATCATTCGTTGTTACTATCAGGACATAATTCGGAATCATCGATTACAGATTACGGATATATATGAGACATAACTGTTGCTTGACGCGAATACGTGTTGACGAGGTATCGATGACATTTCGTGACAACCCTTTCCGGGAAAGCACCGGGCATGATATCATCTGCAAGACGTATCCATACATAACGTCAGTTACTATTAATCAGAGCCCACTGACCGCGAGTGTTCGAGATGTATCGCGAGCCGACGTTGCTTAGGGCGATTTTATTTATGGAGTTATTCTACCGTGAAGAAGACTCGCTGAGATGTTTCCCCGAGCGAATTTCGTACAAAATGCAATGTATATTTATCTTGTTTTTTTTTTTAATGAAATCTATTTAAAGATTGACAGAGAGAATATAATTTTATGAATTATATAACGTTTTATATTCGAGTCTTATGATTTCGGTGATATAAACATAAATTGGACAGACCATATTTAAAATTATTACATTTAAAATTTTATCGTGCCTTCTAAAAAGATTTGGAGTTTAACGGTTTAACAGAATCATACAATCTAATTTAGCTATAATTTTTTATCTATTTTATATTTATATCTCTTCTTATTTTCAATTTAATTCCGATAAGATAAAATTTCGATATATAAGTTTTAATAATAAAGCTTAATTAGTTTCATGACGCTTCTCTATTGGATATTTCTTCATTTGCAGTTATCGGTCTTATCATATCGGAGATATATCAGTCTGGATACCTTAAGAGATTTAAATGAATATTCGATCGATTTTTTTCTTTCCAGATTCGCACGATCGAAATTTCTGTATATAAATCTTTCGTTGCAGCGTAGCCAGCAAATCGGGCGGTGTATTTAATTGGGTCACATTGGTGAGCACTTTACCGTTACTCCCTCTTTAATAATTCCGGATTCCCCGCTCTAGAGAGTCGAGAGCAGAACCCGAAAACGTGGCCAACACGTGCGAGCGGGACTTCGCATAGGTGTGCGCGACCGCGGTTAGATGCATTCCGGACATATACAACGCGCGGGCGGGATGAAATCGCGGCGATTTATAACACCGACACCGACGCCCTATCTTGCCGTGTCCAGCTCCCACGAGAGTGGCTCTCCTCTCGGCGATATAACGTCGGCTGGTGTGCGTTTTACACACCTTCACACTTCCACGCCAAGGATGCAATAGCGGTGTTCCTGGCGTGAAGAAGAACGTCTTCTTCACGCTTTCGTATTTTATCCCTACCTCGTAGGCTCGCGCCGAAGAAGCGTGTTTCAAGAAATATTTAACAATTAGACGGCGACGTCACTCCCGGCTACAGTTATACATTTGTTTGAAATTCTACGGACGTAATTCTCCGCTTATCCTTTTTCATAAAGCGGCGAAAGAAATATCTGGTAGTTTGAAGCAATTACAGCTGTTTGAATCCTGGAAATGGAATGTATGAATATGTGCATGATTTTTCAGAAATTGTTGACAGCAGATTTCCTACGAAGTGCGAATGTGAAAACATGGAATTTCTGAAATCTTCGTGTCGCATTCTCGTGAAAAGATAATAATCCAGTAACACGGTCTGTAACGGATTAAAGATAACGACCACCTTTACTTCAACACGCGCGGTGCGGAGAATAAAATTTGTACTTGCTTTGCATGTGTGAGCAATTTTAAGCTGAAAAAGGATGATTGGTTTACTTAGTATTATTTTCCCAACCTGTAACCGTGTGTATTAAAAGTGGTTGCGTGTAACACGCAGGTAGAAATTGTTCGTTAAAATTTTTATGCTGCTAATAGAACGAATTTTGTGTACATCAAGCGTTAACCTTTATATTATCGCTCAAAAAGTAAATTTACAAATGTTTGCGTATTAGCTATGTTTCATAACTTTACGACTGGGTTTTACAAAATTAATTGCTTTAGATAAATTTACATGATTACATACAAAGACGCTTTCTCGTATTAAGTTATTATTTGTGTATATTTATATATCCAACTGCATAATTAATTATTACGATATTCACGCTGTGGATTTAAGTGCACATTCAGAAAATAGAGAAAATGAATAAATTCATAATTTATAATTAATGAATATGGCAGATTATTAAAATATATGTCCATATGAAGAAAATTTCTATATTGCAATATCATTGCAGATTATAAAATGTACAGTAAAGCGTTATTTTATGCATCATTTTGATTACCATTTATACAAAATTCATTTTAACATTATCGGAAATTACTTTTCGTGTTTGCGGTAGCTGGTAATTTTCTTCAATTGCGTTGCTTTTTTTTATTGCTGTTTGTACGGAGAAGCAACGTTGCCGTCTCGCACCGACTTTAAAACTTCGATATTGCATTTTGCGAGCAATATGCTTCTTTGTCGTCAATTCTTTAAGAACCGGAGGGATTCATAAATTTTGTTCCTCGCTGCCGAGACTAGCGTCGCCTCGTAAAGTTGCATGTTTTTCGCATCCATTGCTAAAACGCTCCGAGCGTACGGTGCGAAACGAGCAACTGATATCATCCGCTCGTATATAAAAATTTGTAAAGGTACATTAATCGTAATTCTATTATGATGTCGTCGTGTAATAGTTGTTATTATATTTCAAATAACTCATTTTACAATATCCAAAATCGATCGAAATCTGTCGCAGAATAATACAAAATAATTTTATAGCTCATTTATCATGCATGTATTGTATATGATGTCTGCCGTATATCATCCTTTAGAACTTTATAATTGCTGTATTTATAGATATAAGTTGTAAATGATTTGATAATAATAGATTATAACTAGTTTATATAAAAGCTCTGTTATATCTTTTATTCAATACAAACAGCTCCCGCACATCTATATCTTTCATTCTTATTTTATACGTACTATTATGTAAATAATGTGGAGGAGCTAAAATATCTTCTTTAATTTCGTTTTGAAATGTTATGTGTAATAAAATGTTATGTCTAATAAAATTAAAAATCCATTTTTATCCTTTTTACATTCATACACGTAAAGAAGATACCATGAGATTGTCTAGCTCGTGTCTGTTGATGTGTTAGACACTGGCATGCAACAGAACTTGATTAGAAGTGTGGAAAACAGACAGGCACGCGATTAAAGCTAAAGTTAGTTAGATGCCCGTCTATAATTATAGGTCAAAGCGAGATGACGTTGAATTGCCTCCCCGTTTTTGCGCGTCTCGATAATCGTCAGAAAATCGTTAAGCAAGCGTTTGCTTTTTAAGAAAAATATAAAGTTAGAAGTAAATAATATTTAATTTGCGCGAGATGCATGGGCAGAGAAGAGCTTTTGGAACTCGGAGATACATAAAAGCTGCTACAGGAAAGGCTCGTAACATTCTTTCCGTGCACATTCATTCTTTCGAATGTTCCACGTAAAACGCTCGCCGTGCGTTTGGTTTTGTATGGTACTAAAAGGTATAGACATGTGCTGCGTGAAAAATGCATGAGAATCAAACTGCGCGAATAGCGATGATATTGCGCATTGAATATTTTTCTTTGGCGTGCTTGATCGGTCCATGTGCTGGATGAGATCCGGAAAATCCGGAAGCACCGTTGGCGCAAGCGAGCATGAAAAGTTATAAACGTTATCCACGTCGTGCGTTACTTTGAGACCTCACCCTGGGGTAGAGAGAGACTTATTTGATAAAAGTTGCAAAATGCGCTGGATAACCGCAGTCGATTTTTTCCCCGTCTCTTACCTTTATCCGATTCCGCAGTGTGTCCCTTGTGTAAGTCTGACTTATAAAGTCGAAATTCGCATAGATTATATTTAATAATAAATTTAATTACATCTCTTAGGAAGCAAGAAAAATATTTCTCTTTTATATTCGTCGTAAACGTTATACATGGACAGTTAATTCCATGTAAGATTGGCCTTTACGTCTCTAAGGGCCATGGCGCACAGAAAAATTTGAGCTATTAACTTTAAAATTTAAAATATAAGGAAAGCGATTAATCACAATTGAGAATCAAGCCATTTTGCATCTTAAGCAACGCTGAAAATTCTATGGATAAAATTCTTACGTCTTAAATCCTAGTGCAGTTTTTTTGGTGTCATGGTCCTAATATGGTTACATTGTTAAAACGAATGTGTAAATATTACACATTTTTTACACGTTTTTTGCTTATGATGTTCACCGTTTTAAAATTCACATACTCATGAATAACTTAAAACGGGGGACACACGCAAAAAGTGTATGATGTTCACACATTCGTTTTTAACTGTGTACTTTAAAAAACTGTTTTTAACCATGACGGAACCAAATAGTACCGTAATTAATAATTTAATCATTAATTATAAGTTAATTCTTAATTGAAATTCTTAACATGAAAAAAGTTGATACAATTGAGGAATGTATGAGAATTCTACTTTTTTAATGATTTTTAAATGATTTTAAAAAAATATATTTATTATTTATATCAATTATATATACGTATATATTATCTAGATATATATTTTATAATTTGATTAATATTGAAAGATAAGGCTGTGTGTCATTACGAATGAATGTTATCGCATTTACTCGTGCGGAATTCTCGACAGTACTCGCATAGTGTTCGCGGAAGATTTTCGAATCTGCTTTCGAAAGGGAACGTGAAAAGTTATCCTCCGTAAGGGTATGTATCCAGGAGAGAAAGAATCTCGTGGATGTCGGCGGACCGCGCACGGATGAATAGAGTTCCTGGAAGTCCAACGGGGAGATCGATGGAGCCACGTTCAATCTGTCGGTGCGCACCAGAGCCTACTTCCCGCGTATATTCCCGCACGTTACTCGCGACGTATTCCACTTGCGGCAGGGTTGACGATAAGTTCCGCCGGCTTCAATCTCCCAATGAGAGGTGGAGCGCGACCGTTCTACTGTATACACGTGCGGTACGATAAGTAACGGAGCGTCGTTCCGGAAATGGGTCTTGCCTCGAAACGACGGTGCTTCAGCCCTCACACACAACCTCGTCCCGGTTTTTGGTAACGCTCGAAACCTCGTTAAATCTTGGTCGAGGTCGGACGAGGATAGCGGCGAACGTTGGAATTCAACTATGTTATTTTTACAGTCGCTCGTCCTTTAATCGCAGCGCGGCGTGAAAGCGGCCGTGCGTTTGTGCGGAACAGTGCACCGCTTTGTTACGAGCTGGTCGAAGTTGGACGTGGGCAAGGCCCGAGTTATACCTTCCTTTCATAAAATGTAAGCACTGCGCGCGCTTGATATTTCTCTCGCGAGAAACACTAGGGGCTCAATTGTCTAGCCATAATATTCTCTCTCTTTCTCTCTCTCTGTAGTTCTAAAAATTCTCAGATCTAATAAACTAAAGTTGCACTAAATTTATTCTCACTGTGTTTGTAATTGAACTGTGCACGTATCTGTCTCTTGTCATTCAATCTCTGGAAATCGAGCATTCTTTGTTAACAAAGCTTAATATATCAAACGCTATATTTATACTGCAATTTAAGTAACTTCAAGTGCCTAGAACGATTTTCACTCGAGAATTGTTATAAAGTTGCAAATAGGGCGTAATGTTCAAGAAATCCCTTCGTTTTCCAATCAATGAAAATCTCATATATGTATTCTATGTCGCGCTTGCAGTTGGAAACCGAGTAAGCTCCGAGTGAGAGAGAAAGCCTCATTTGAACGAGACACGCGATACAAACTACGGAAGAGACGATGTCGTTAACGTCAGCTGTACATGCGGAATTCTAATTTGCCATGCTCGATTTACAAAACTTCTCGCGCGATTTTGCGTCAACGATCCTACGTTCGCTTTGTGCAGTGTAATATACATCTAATACTTGTGCCGATTCGAATAAGTTAAATTTTTTAGTTCGATCAAATAAAAATGATATGTATTATAAAAAGAAGATTTATGAATCGCGATAATGATTTCAATACGTAATCTACGTGATGAAACTCGCGTAGAAAATGGAATTTTAGACAACTTTTGTGCAGTTTCAAGCTATTTTCAAGTGTTATTAAAACTATGGGCTCTTTAAAGTAAATTTTATTCAGAGAGTAACACTTACCTGAAAAATCACGTACAATTATCACCCAGGATAAAGTTCTAAAATCAACACGTAAGGCTTGTAATGAGTCAAAGTCAGTTCTTGTAAAACGCATATCGTATATTACGTAATTTCGTTTTCCTCACGATAAAACGTTAGGTTCGGTTTAAATTTATATATTATAGCGCGTAATTTCTCTCTCTCTTTCTCTCTTTCACTCTTTCTCTTTCTCTCTCTTTCTCTCCCTCACACACACACACATTCTCATAGCATGGAGATTCGGTTGGCTGCATGAAAGACAAGCGTACCTTCATCACTGTACAACATACATTCAGATGATGTCTTGTCAAGTCGTGTTTCCAAATTTTGTTATACGAAATAATTTAATTACGAGACACAAATAAAATAGAGAAATTATATAAAATATACATGTTTTTATGCCGCAAGCTAAAAACACAGCATCTGAATGTATCTTGGCGAATTTATACAAACATACAGTACATTAACAAACCCTGTCACAAAGAACAGGCACCGATATTAGAAAGCAGATGCAGTTGATGCAACATCTGCTTTAATCATTCTCTCCTTAGCAATTTTCATTAAAAGTTATCGTAGATTAACTTAATTTACAGTGCGTATAATGTATATGCATTCATGTTATCATTCATGTTGTCATATTATTATTATGATTAACAATGATAATTTATTATAATAATCAAAATAATCTCAAAACATTCAACAAATCTTATTAATAGGCGACAGTCTCCAGTGGATCGATAACCAATGTTGTATATTTGACGAGAAATTTCATACCTTTTAATTATCAATAATAAAATAATATTATTGGATAAAACGATGGAAGCTCGTGATCCTGTTAATTGAAAAATTTGCGAGTTCCGTGTGAATCTTCACACTCGTTCCACGCTAAAAAACGCTCCGATGCTGGATGCAGAGAATTTTATAATATAATGATGCGAATAGTGATGGATGGAGGCCGAATCGAACAGCGCAATTTGTCTCGATTATCACAGCCATAGTGATACGCGATAGCAGCCACTCCAACACTCGGTTAGCAGTTTGTGCTGCGAGCCTTTATTGTTTACCGGTTATTGGTTATTCGATACGCAGATTTATGATTTTACTGTAGCTTTGGTCATTTCTAGTTGTGAGACCGATTGTACGCTAGAATAACTTGGCGAGGTGCTAATATGAAATAATCAAACGCCGATAATAACACGATCGATGTTAACATCACATCGTTCTACGATGACCGAATAATTTGCTTCGCATCTGGCAAGCAGCGTGTTATACTTGCGATAATTTAGTCGGTACGCGCAAGCGTCTCGTTGGATCGCACAGAAATATCCAAATGCTAATGAAATTCGTAGAAGCGAAAATCGAATGAGCCCCGTGCTAAAAATGAAATAGGTACATTAGTAGACGACTTATTATATAAATAAATAATAACTCGACATAAATCCATACATACACACACACACATATGTAATGCTCTTATAAATGAATACGGAATTAATTCTCGAATTAATACTCGCTAACGAGATGTAAAAACCGGTCGTTCACCGAGGCGTCCATCCGAGGCGTGAAAAATTTAAATCCCATGGTATAATCGCCCGAATGAAATTGCGCTGAGAATTGACGAAGGTATTATTTCGTGATACAGACACGCGCCGACATACTCTCTCGCGAATCTCGCGAATATCGGGCGGTCCATATCGCGTTTAGAATAACGTTCTAAGACAACGCAGCCAACCGCCTCTGTTTCGCCTACGTTCCTTATGTCAACGTAATATGTTAACGTAACACACTCCCTCTTTGGCCCTCGTGTCCACTTGCGTCACGATAATAGAAAAGTTCGCACGGTGCACAGGTGATAATGTTTCGTTCACCGTGGTGGAGTACTGTCCCTTCATCGCCACAAAGTGGTGTTTTCTCGCCAACCCGGGCGGCTCTCGTGGTACCCGAAGAAGCCGGCTTGAGCCTTCATCTGAGCACCTGACCCGATCGGGCTAGAACAGCGGCCAGGAGGAATAGCGACGAGCTAGCGGCATCCGCTCGAACGAGCCGTGCACCGCTATGATGTAACTCGGCTAAACTTTCTCCTGAAACAGCGTCAAATACACTCACAGGGACACGCCCGCAGATCCCTCTCCGACATCGAAAATCTTCGTTGTAAAAACATAGTAATCAGAACAACAAAATTTATATCATAAATTTAAGAATTAATGCATATGTTTCAAAGTGCTTTATCAAATAAATACAAAAATTAATGCATATATTTCAAAGTGTTTCAGCAAATAAGTACAAAAATAAAACGACTCTTAGTTTGAGCTGCTGTAAAACATATCCGAGACTCATCAAAATTGATAAAAGGCAGTTGCGAAAATGTTTCCTTGTCAAACAGCACGAGCTTTGATCGATTTGGACGCGTTCGTCAAACGTCAGCTTATAACGAAAGCCCGAGTGACAAATATCAGGGAACGTCTTGTACAATTTAGTTTCGACCTAGACGTGTCGAATTAAGCTACACTTAGGATAATCAAAATGATATTTGCGTGAATCATCTTGTAATACAGGATTTCCGAGGAACCGCGAATTCGGTATGAAGTGAAGACGTAGACACGATCGTATATGCTGAAAGGTGTTTGAATTTAAGAACGAGTTATTTTTGCGCGAAGTGAGTCTCTTCGTCATCGACAATCGTGTCACGTGAAAGTCTCTGTTATCTTCGTGAAATGGAAATATCCTGACTGATGTATGACATATCTTCACTTCTAATATTTTGTTGAAAAGAAGAGTCGAAACTATCTTATTCAAGAAACACGAATTTATGAAATTACAAATTAAAAATTGTTCGATTTGTATATTTGTCATGATGATTTTAGTTTCATAACAAGAACATGTAAATATGTTAAATTACAAATAAAATACTTACTTGAAAGAGTCGTAAGAAAAAAAATAACAAGTAACAATATAGTATAGTAACAATATTAAATAACAAGTAACATAACAGCAAAAATATAGGACTTTTTTTTATTGGGAGCTTTCTGTGGTATCATGAGAATACCATAAGAGCTCGATAAAGATTAGTCCGGAAACTATAATGCGTAAGTCGCAACATCAAAGCAATTGTGTAAAGTTTGTCTGTATAGTTAGAAAATTCAACTTGCGTACTTAGTTTCGTCGCGAGTTCCTGCGCAAAACCGTTTTAAGAAGATCCTTTATAACAAGTTCCGACATGCGAACTTTCTCGCGGGAGTCAAACACCAGAGGACTTTTAGGCGCATCTGCGAGCGCAGTTCAAGATAAATACTAAATGCTTCAAAAGCACGTACTTCGGTAATAAATAGCCGAGTCTGCAGCTATTGCACAGTGAGAGAGTTATACACAAACGTTTCGACTGCAGCTTTGTAATGAAGCAAGCGCGAATACCGCACATCGGTGAACGTTGTGAATTCGTCAATTACTTAAGACTTGCAGTACGATTCTCCTCTAACTGTTACTAGTCTGTTTCGTATCATGTTAACCAACGGATCAATTTGGGATAAATTTCCACAGATTGTTTCAAAACTAGATAAAATTTTAACGATAGATTTTTCGAAACAAGTTTCAATTTCAAAATTGAACAAAACACGCATACGGGTAGTACACTGGAAATCCTGCATCATTTAAATATTGTTTAACTGAATGATACGAACAGCACCATCAAAGAAATACAAATGTTCTACCAGTTTCAAAACATAAACGAATACGTTTAGTTACATATGCGATATACTTTTAATTCCAGTAGTCTTTATTCTGTAAATAAAAACGCGTTTGTGAAATGTAAAATGTTAAGTATCTTAATGTGTAAATAAATTAACATTTCTACAGTCATTTTGAAGCATACGCTGCTTTAAAAATAAACTTCACGACAGCGTAAAATACAGAAAGAAAGACACACTAAATTAGCTAAAAAGTATGTAAATTAACAACTCAGAAAAATTCAGAAGAAAGAAAGGATGAGGGAAACCATTAAATTATAATCATAATTTTTTTATTTCGTTGCGTTCACAAAATATTATGTAATAAATGAACTTTTTTATGTTTTTTAAAATACTAGAACGTATTGTTGCACGCGCTACGCGCGCGCGCGTTATTTATTTTACGTTTTTTTTCTTTCTTCACGTTTTTTAAAATATTATTTGAGATTAACTTTTCAGATCGAGCGTTCTTCAATTAAGTTATACAATATAACTTAATATATTATTAAATAATATAATGTTAAATAATATAAAATTTAATATATTATTAAATGTATAATATATTTAAATATAAGGAGTTTTACTATACATATAGCTCTTTTGATGCGCCCTATATAAGTTAACTGACGAAATGACAGCATCGTTAATTTTACATTTTCGACGATAAAAACGACTACATAAAAGAGCAATCGAGAAATATCAGAAATACGAAAATAAAATATTCTCACCGTTTAAAACGTGCACGTGAACCGTGGCGGGTTGGTCCGGCATGGTGGTGAGCTGGCAGGTGTAATTTCCGCTATCCATAGGTCCGACTTTAGCTATGCTGAGAGTCGAATTGGCCCCCTCTTCCATCAGATCCGTTTTCACGCTACAACAGGCATATACACAACGTTGAAATTTCAATGCCCTGAAAGTTCGCCGACGAGAATTTCTCACGCGCTGCATTTCGTATCGCGCTTGACGACGTAGCTGAAAGTAATATGAATATATATGTGTGTGTGTGTGTGTGTGTGTGTGTGTGTGTGTGTGTGTGTGTGTGTGTGTGTGTGTGTGTCGACTTTTTCTGTCGCGTAGCGATTTGCGATTATTAGAATCCGCATATTCGAGAGATTTTTATTTCGTAAATCTGGTACATCTACAATAATCGAAATAGAAAATGTCTGTCGCAAAAAGTTGTTAATTAAATGATATCTAACAATAAGGTTGATAGAGGATTTTATCTATGAATAACGTTCAAGATAAAAAGTGTGTCAATCGCGATGCTTTTCGGAAATACTTCGAGCAAAATTGCCAATCCGAAGTCGTGAAATCGCACGTTGTAGTGCAAAAGAAGAGATTTCTGAAGGCTAACGAGAACTCCTTAATTTTACCGGTTCTATTGCTCTTGCATCTTGCTTCTTTGTCCTAACTAATCACCGATTCTCCATCACCACTCAAGTCGTTTTTCTTCTTTCTCTATTTTTTTTTATCTCTGCTCTTACCGGCGCACATACTCGCTCTCTATTCGCACGCTTTTATGCGAACTTTCTTACGCGGGAGGTAAGTTAATTGCAAATTGAGCCAAAATTATCGGCTTCCACGAGAGTTTGCAGTCTGTGCAAACAATAGACCGAATAACAAGTTCCGTCGTATAAATATTTGCGCAGAGTCGGCGAACTACCTTGATAACGCATTTCATATTGATCAACGGTCCTTTTTTTCTCTATTGCGTCGAATTGCATATTTCAATCTCGTACAAACAATTCGTGAATTTTTATTTACTCGTACTTTTATGAGTACGAGGAGCAGTAACGTTGTTACTAGCAGTATTATGATGTACTGCTCATAAAAGTTTAAGAAAAATTGCGTTTTCTGCTTGCATTGTTAGAAACAAAAGATCACGAAATTCGACATAATTTGCAAACGTAGTACTTGACATTTTTCATAGCTCTACTTTGTGCCAATATAATTTCACTGAGCATTGTTCCCACATATATCTCTTATTCATTTCGAATCGACGTCACGAAACGGCATTCATTATCCGTACATTGGATCTGCATAAATCATTGGATGCAGGAGTTTCCGTAATGAGGCCTGCTCCTTTTCTCGAAATCGCATTTCAAGTTGAAAAGAAGGACGAAGAATGCAATGAGACAATGACTTCGTTAAAGTGCGCTAATTGCAGACAGAAATATACTCGGTTTCTCGAGGGAGAAAGGTTTCCGCGTGAAACTGCATGCTGCAGAGACGTCTTGCGGAAAATTGCTCTCGTACTTGACGTTCCTATTTTTGTGAGAAACTAGCGGAAAAAGGGGACTGTTCGAGCGAGCATTTTGTACGAGTACGAGGTGCAAGTAGCGACTCGGAGCGTTTTTCCAACGGAGCGGCAAATATTGAAGGATGATGGTACAGTTAATAGTTTTTATCATAATCACGTTTTTATATTCTCTCAAAATATCAAAGCTGGATGTCGGTAACGGTATTTGTTTATATAAAAAAATGTGAGAGAAAGAGATGAAAGTTAAAAAAAACACACGATTATAAAAGTTATAACAATTTGTGCTGACAATCCCACCAGCTCCGACGACGATCGCATTGGAGCTATATTTTGCATGACTTTCAGTTCGCACTTTTAAAGGCTACTTGACAGCTAGAGCGGCAAACATTTGCCTGGTAAATATTTCACAGCGGAAATTTTTAGCATTTCCTTTTTGCGTTCTGTACGCGACAGACGTGACCGCACCGAACAAAAGCGTGCGCTTTTATGGCAATACCGTCCCGGACGTATTGTCGCCCGTGCCATGTGTCCTACGGAAATAATACAAGTTCCCTAAGTGTTATTTGATGAAGAAAACTCTCTCTTTATATTTTGTTCTAACGGCCGATTATGTCAAACCGTTTCGAATTTAACGCGATTTTCTTTCGCGCCAATTTCGCTGCTACTTTTGAAAAATTTGTAAAGAAGAGAATGAGACAATGAAAAGGCGAGAGGGGAATAAAAGCTACCACAAAGAATCATTTAAACTGGCAATCTTGTCAAATGGATTCAATTAAGGATTCGATTCACTGCAACTGCTTTATTTAATTGAATGCCACTGTCCAAGACCTTGCCACTGTTGCAACAAAGCATCCTCTCTCTCTCTCTCTCTCTCTCTCTCTCGTAGTTTTCCTACGTGATCTCATGCATTGCAATTGTTGTTCAATAGTCGTTGTTCCTTCTATGTTCTACAATGGTTAACGTGAAATTCTGTAGAGAAACAAAGCTTGCCCTTTTACAGCTGCTTCCCCAGCTTCGCTCTCCTTCGCGGAGGAACATCCTTATTTATGCTAGGTTGCGTGTCGCTGAAAGTGGAAACTTGACCGGGAAAGGTTTTGAATCGCGCCGAGCAAGCGAGACTTTAATCGAAAAAGTTCCTTCGTCGCAATTTGTCGCTTTCGTTACCCTCGCCCGGTTGAACACCGGCAGGCGATCGCTCGTTTATCCGCGACGTTGAACGTTCACCGTCTGCATCGAGCAACGTGGGAGCTTTGTGCAAGGATTCTTACAATTAATTCGATACGGAAACGCGAAATGAAAATAGAAAGTAGTTACCGGGAATCTTGGGATCAGCTTAAAAAATTGCATGGTCGAATGTAAAAGTTAAATCTGGATATTTATGTCTTTAAATAGCTTTAAACCTGTGCTTAGAAGCTGCACCTTTATCACGTTTACTGTACTGTAAGTAAGTAATTTTTGTGCTAATTCTATAGTAGTGGTTTTAGAAGATTTAACATCTCTCGGTGTTACTAATTATTGTGTTTGCGAATAACATTAAGCTGCGTATACCAGCTTAAGTAATGGGATTAATGTCACCAATGAAAATTTCGTATTGTATGTATGACTCGCGTTTAATTTTAATGCGATGATAAATGGCAATTGGCCAAGTTGCGGAATGCGGTAATTACGTAACAATAATTACTGCATCGGAATTGTATGCATACATCGTATAATAAATTAAATACTGTTTATTATTTATTTATTATAGGAATTTATATTTTTTTATAATTACTTTAAACTCACGCTTTATTTTATCCTCCATCAACGAGCTTAATAAGCAAGCATAAAATCCAAGTTTCTTCACGTATACAAACATGCAAATACTCTCACAGGTGTTTAGTTACTTTTTTTCGCAGTAATCGGAAATTGACAATATGTAACGCCATGTAACGCAATCGGTAGATGATGATTAATCATGCGAGACATTACTCTGATCGATGAATTGAAGCGGCTGTTAACCCTATACATATAAGCGATTAGTTACTTCTTTATTCGCGGCGCAATCAGCCGAAACGCATTGGTACTGTATAATACTGGCAATTTATCATTCAACATGATGTCGACACGGCGGATGCTCTTTTTGCCGTTACGGCATGGGACGTATTCGTTATGTAAAATGAGTTCAATAATGAATCTGTTAGCGTTCTCGTGTGCGGTAGGAAACTGCAGAAAATGAAGATGCTTATTACTGAATTAAATATTAATTATCTTATGTTACATTTTTATGCACATTTTAAATTTTAGTTGCACAGAAAAGTTATACGAAGAAATATATAATTTTTATGAAATCAAATTTTTATGAAGCAGCTATTGTTTTTACAGTAATTAAAAATTAAATTAAAAAATCAAGATGTGCACCGGAGCTTTTATCTTATTGTTAGATAAAAAGTATCCTTTTCTTCACAAAAGTAATAAAGCTGTATGTTTATTCCAAAAAAAAGTTTATTCCAAAAAAGTACCAATTTTTCAACAGAAGTCAACAAGTTCGATTTTTGTGATTTAAAAACTAATGTTTTATTCAAATAGGTTTTTTTATACAACATTTTCCGCTGCGTTTAGATATGCATCAGAACTTGAATGCAAAACAATAAATAATATTTCAACATCAGCATTTTCCAATGGTAACGTCTTCTTTTATTTTAACTTCATATTGCGGGTAAAAAAAGAATCAGCGAACGCTTGATGGATTGCCGCAGCATTGACGAAATGAAAGCACGAGAGAGCTAAAATGGCCAGGTGAGCAATATGTCCTTTATCACGATACGGATTGGGCCAGGTTAAACCTACATTGCGAATAAATTAAGATAGATCGTAAACATAATGTTGATTCGACGGCGCGGAAAATTCGATTTAACGCCGGTCAACTACGGCTACGCTTTGTGCATTACTATCGTCGTCGTAACCAGAGGTTTAATTACAATCCCGAAAATTTAATGTAATTTGACACTGCGTAAAATGCTATTTTCCACCGTACAGTTCCCCTTCCATTCGATGATCGTTATGCCGTCAAGGGTCCTACTGTAATTTAATGAATTAAACGCGATGTTAAGCGCTATAAATTCATTGTCACGTTACCTTTAGCCCAGATGCCGTTCGCAAATAATTCGATTAATGATTAATTTGGTTCGTTGTTATAGCGCTACTTTAGCAACGTTCAAAAATGTATGCATACACTATTTTTAAGAACATATCAATAAGTTGAACGTGACATTTTCTACGTTTTTCGTTCCTAAAATATTATATTTAGTACCAATTTGGCAAGTTATGTTACATTTATATATAAATTTCTCAATAACAAGCAGATAATTTAGAAGAAGCTAATTTTACATTTTGTATAATGTCATGAAACTAAGATAATCTGATTTTTATTATTAATCCGTCAGCAATTATCTTTTTACTAATGCAGTCAGCAAACTGGGTCTTTAAATTCACCTCATGTTATTTTTAGGCTTTCAAAAAATTTAAACATTTCTGAGTTATTTGTCAATATTTCTACTACAATATTCAATAAATTTCAAAATGTTCTAATGTTAATCTAAATGTTAAACCCAATTGCTTGTACAAAGTGAAATTTACAAGGAGATATTCGAGAAAGTAATTTCGCTTATGCTTTAAAAGATCCAGATTACTAACTGAGAGTTATAGACAAAAAATTCATTTACGTTTGATAGAAAATTACATTTTCGATTTCTCTTTCTATTTCTAATGAATATTTCTTCCAGTATACCATAATATTGACCATTAGTATACCGGAACCGACGATATCTGCAAACGCGAGATCATCAGCGACGCATCGTTAAACTATGGGGAACAGAGGAAACCAGATAAATGTCGGGTGATTAATTAAATGAAAGGTTAAATTAAGCGAGATAGCAATAATTCTTGCTCTGCCATCACTGCAGACGCTGCTGCATTGGGAAAACAAGTGCTATGGCACTGCAGCAGCTTCATGTGCACCATGTTTACGGTTTGTGGTTTACGTTCCACGTGAGAGCGAACGAAACAAAAACCTTTTCAGAGAGGAAACAAAATAACATTTGAGTAAGATCGGCTGGAGTATATTCGTTGGCTCATCTTTTGATAAGCACCAAAATACGAATTAAGAAAAATTAAATTAAAAAAAAAATTGTAATAGCGAGAAAATTCACAATTGATAAAGATGATAGAAACGAGAATTCGAGAGATATAATAACCGAGAGAGTTTAATTTTAGAAATAATTTCAAATTTCTAATTTCTTATAGGATTTAGAAAGGGATTAATTAATATTTTAATGTGTCACGGACGGCAAAATATTTAACGCCGGTATCGTATAGTTGCTGGGCAGATCGCAGAGGGACGCTATTCTGTTCTCGCAGCGGGATCCGCGACCTCGTGTATATACAGTCGTCGTATGTACAGAAGCGCGCAACGCAAACTAATTTCATTTACTGTCCCGCCGTGTACTGTCTCACCGGCACCTAACTTTACTGTCAGGGCGGGCCCACAGAAGCGTCGGTCTCGACCAAGAACCGGCCCCCCGAACACCGAAACCTTTCTCGTCGACACGCCGCCATTCTAACTCTCGCGGCTGCTGTCATCAACCACCATGTAGGTATTCCGTATGAGCATTCTACCGGCACGTATTTTCGGAGTCCTTCGGGGATGTTCTTGTATCCTGGTCTGAGAAATCGCGAGCAAAAAGATGCGGAAGCGATGACATTTCGCACATCAGCGCTGTCAGATATACGAATATAAAGTTTCTGAGAGGCTTTATGAAAGTTTCATAAAAAGTGCAAATTTTCAGTATTAGCCGAGAAAAGTATGCAGTTTTTCCCAAAGCTTGTACACTTTATGAAATGTGCATATATTATTTTTATAATATACATATTAAAGAAAAAGGATTTTTATGGCCCTTTAAATGGTAATTTAGATATATAAAATGGTAATTTAAATATATAAAATATAAAAAAATGTCTTTCATTAATAAATCTTGATAGCTAGCCAACCCAAAATTTCAGGAAAATTCTTACTACATAACTGGAACTGGTTACAATATTGCTGCAATACTATTAAAATATTCTGTGCTGGCTGGAATAGCTTGTAATTTTTTTCATTTATCATAATACGTTGTAAAAAGAGAATTCCGAAATTCGACTGTTTTTAGTAGCAATAAAATAAATAAATAAATTATCAAAGACATGTAGGTACATTACTACAAATTCACATCTCTCATAAACGTCAGATTTTCATTTCGTTTCGTTTTTTGAGATTGCAGCTATGAACATATATTCAACATGATAAATTACATCATTTATCATACTTAACAAAGTGACGCTGGACGAGACAAGAAAAACGCGAATATGCGACAACGTATAAATGGGATGAAATTTCGCGAGTTTTTTTCGACTTTCGTGAAATTTTCGGACTCGACTCGAACGAGGCGTGTGAAACGACCGGAATACGTTGCATAATGGAATGTTTTATATCCCATATCTCATATCTCATTGAACGACGTGGAACGAACTATATATTAACGAAGCTTAATATGACAGCGTGTCGCTCTTGCCTTTTTCTTATTTCCGCCTGTTTTATTCAACGCGACAGTTGAACGAGTTGGCGAATCTCTTCGCTATTATACGGATCGCGAATAATGAATTCTTACGCTCCAGAATCGGTTCTTTGAAATTCTACTGTTCCAGCCGAGTTGCACGGGAATCTATAATAATATATAATCCACGCAAAAGAGACGAGGGAGGAGCAAGCCGTATTTTTTAACGTTCCGTAAAATGTTCTGGGGCGAGAGTTACAAAGAGCGAGAATTATGTACATGCGCGATCTAGATTTGACTTTTCCCGGTCGTTTCTACAGAAAGTTGACAGAGTCTTTCAACCGCGCGTAAATGCCTGTCAAATAAGGAAAAGTTTCGTGAATTAATTACACTTTGCTCGCATAACCGCGTCAAGTTTGTCTGACATTTAGATTATGCATTTCTCATATTTGTCGAGAAGCATTTCGAGCGAGAACGACTTCGCGCAAGCAAATTTCGAATAATAGAGCTATTAAGCTTAAAGACTTCTTCGCACTATATAATTTCCGACGCAACGTACAATTGTATCATACTTATTATTTCAATACCAATTTAAAGTTGTATATTAGAAATGTGCGAATCGAGAATTTTCTTATGTCGAATCAAATCGAATTTTATTTCATTTCCTTTTTTCGAATCCGAATTGAGCCAAATCAACAAAGTATTATTTATAATTAAATTAAGTCAAATCGAGTCGTTAAAAAATATAGTTTTTATTTAATAATATAATTATTATTAGATTGAATTTCAACATGTAAATAATAAGAGAATATTTTGATGTAAAAAAATAATATAAATGCATTTCTTATAACATAACTGTTTTATTTATTAATAGGAAATATAATTTTATAAGATAATATATGATTCATATTCGAACTATTTAGATTTGAAATTTTCGAGTAGTTCAGATTCGAATCATAGAAATTCAAATTCGATTCGTATTCGAATAGTTTGCGCATCTTTATTACATATCCATGTTCTCATGTTTGTCATTGTAAGATAAAAGATATTACACCAGTCTGATATTATATTGTATAAAGTATTGCATCATAACAAACAGTTTTTAATGCAACAGTAAAGCGAACGAAAAATGATAGCAGCTTAAAAATATAATAGCTAGTTAAAGAGAAGATTACGCAGTGAGAATTGTTTTTATTTCTAAAAATTTACTAATATTAAGCAGTAAAAAAAAGATATTAAAAGTTTGGATTACCTGATACCACCTCTCGTCGTATCGTAGTTTAAGATTCTATTACCATGGAGCCACTGGACGACGCTGTATTGCACCTGCATCGCTATATGACGCACGACGCACAGTAATTCGATGGTGCTATCAGCTTCATAATACTTGTCCCGCAGTGGTTCGCCCAGGGCGTCCACTATTTGGACGGACGGTGCTGAAAAATTCGAAAAATAAGCTTTCTTAGCAAGTTTTATTTTTCAACCGGCAATTGTGTCAAGAATTCGAAAGGATAATTCTCATTTGGTAATATCTTCTGCCATTCGGAAAGAAAGTGAAATTAATATATTTTTCAAGCCTATTGATATCTGTTTGCGTAACAAACATTTGACTACGTTATGAAGCTATAATTTTCGGCCAATGAGAAAAAATTTGGCATGTTGCAGCCAATTCGGAGCTTTCCAAGTGCATTGTCGACTTAAAGTTTCTATCCTCTTACAAGAAGTTTTCGAGTCGCTGTATTAAAGTAAAGGTACTTACTATGTTTGGTTTAAATATCAAAGTATTACAACTCGCGTGAAAGTTTTATACATGATATAGTACGTATGGACCATATTGTCGCACTTTTATTGGAAAGTTATCTTTCATTTAAAACGTCACATTTCAGTCCATTAATTTCTGATATCTGATTTTCTTTCTTCCTTTTCTCTTTCCAATTTATCATTATCTCTTTATTATCTCTTATTTCACTCAAACTGTCGTATGATCTATTTTTTTATTGTGTAATTTTATTCTCGGACTTCATAAAACATACTTCGTTATTATTTAGCATTGGTAAAATTAATCGACAAATGAAGGCAATTAACTGAATATCGGAATTAAAGCTTATGAGTTACTTTTACAAATATACGATCTCTATTTATCGCGGCACATTTTTTCTGATAATTACTGCAGCTAATAATTGCAATATAATTTTACCTTACGGCGATCACTTGAGAAATCCTGAGTCTAACACAATCAGCACTATTTGCCGAGTTCGTCGATCTCATCGTGGCAATTTGCGCGTCATGAAATTTGGCTCGTACACACGAGCGTGATATTGGATTACATCGAATATACGGTTTCAAATATTTAACTTTATGGCCCAATAAATATCTCTCATATTGACGTCATTGGGTTAGGTTGTCCACATGATCGAATATCAAACGCGATCGAGCGAACCGATTCATTCGCGTATCTCCATCGTCGTCTTCCGTTCGAACCATTTCCAATTGGTGCCTTCATGTACAGGCCGTATCGTAGCTAGGGAGGCTAAGTAATGTACGGTTACCAAAATCACGAAAAAGAGAAACGTTTCGGAGATAGATCAGAGCGTCTCTTGTCGACCTGGTACTCGACCTCATGAATACCGCGAGAAATGTAATCTCTCTCGTGCTCGCCCTTTTCTTTTTTTCCTAGTTTCTCTTTTTCTTTTTATGCGTTCCCCATCTGAGGTATGCCGCATTTTATTTCGCGTGCTTTTTCGCAACACGATACAAAATTTTTCCCATCCCAACACCGTGTGTCCGGAAATATGTTTTTCGCTCGGTTTCCTTTTCTTTCTTTCTTANCTGATAATTTCACGTTAACGCTTACAAATTTCGAGCTACTGTATGTTCTCATAGTTAAGACAGATAATAGAACTCTGAGCAGATATCAAAACAGTAATTTTTTGTAGGAATATTTATCTATATTGTACGAGATGAACATTATACATACATACAAATACAAATTACAAGGTAAATAAAATTTATAGGTGAATAAAATTACTCTCAATAAGCCATTAAAATTTTCACTCATATTGCCCTTTCATCGCGAAATACATAAGGGATAGAACTTCAGTAAAGAACAAAGAACTTGAAACTTTCTCACTGTTACATTTGAATTTAAGACACATCCATTCTGCTCTTGAATACTTCAAGAGTCGAAAAGCAAATTAGAGATTGCATCCTATTCGTAGAGCTTGTGCATCCTTTTGTTAACATCGTAACATCTTTTATTAGCATCGTAGAAAGAACACGCGTCGAATAAATTGGTAGAGAGACGGAGACAGAAAAAGAAAGATTGGCAGACGTATAGGAAGACGAACGGCAAATAGAGGTCGAGGAAGTAGTACTGCATACCAAAATCTCGGCTACTTTATCTTGCGGAATCTCAGCCTCCTCACGGATTAAGTGTTGATCCTTCCTTTTACGTGTGCCCAGCACAGCAACGAACCTAGCGTTTCTCAAATATCATCCAGCGATAATGTCCGAAATTGAGATTACTTGTTTTATATTTTTCATTGTGTGGCAACCTGTGATCATATACTGCTGATTCTATTATGGATACGATCATTTTCATGTTAAATTGTACTGTTAGCGGTAGAGTTGATTTTTTGGTATACATGTATATTGTATCATATTAATTGTAAATAATTATGAGTTTATAATAGAGAATTATAAGAATTATAATAATAAATTTATACTCAAAAGATTAATTGATTTATGTTATTCGAACATATTTATCCGCATACACAGAAATCCGCTCTGTTTAAAAAATGGCACTAATAATCGATTGGAACGCGCGACAATAGTCAAGCAGGCTGCATTCATATCTCTTGCGTTAATTATTGTAGGTACAGAATCCATCGATAAAACACGATTGCAAGATTCACACAATGCACAATTGTGTTTACCGTAATTTGACTTTCAAAGTTGAACAGATACATAAAAGAGAATAGGTTGGCTTGGGCCAATGAGAACGCGTGGTTCGACGATATATCGTTCTTTCAATGGCATTTGACGTTTCGGATCGCGTTACAAACGATCTCATGAAAGCTCGCGCACAAAGGTGTCAAGAGAGTGAAACGATTAAACTTTAATTGTACGAATATCGAGTGATATCTCGATAATAGAAAGCGCGAAATAAATGGCTGATGTCTCTGAACCGCCATCGAAATGGAAGAATAAGATAATAATTATTTGCAAAAAATTACTTGATGAATATGCGTAATTTTTCAAGGTGATCGACGAACGTCACGCATACCGCAGGAATTATTTTGACAAATTACGGGAACGGAGAAATGCTACGAGGATAAGTGCGAGGGACTTTAAGTAGATAATCTCTTTGAACTCGCGTTAGGAGATTCCCGGCTATAACGCGAAGAAGCTACGCCGTCTTATCCCGTAGAAGCGAAAGCTTACGATATAATCTTCACATCGGCAAAGGCGCACAGACCGGGAAATAAGTAAAAGAGAAGAAGACTCTTGCCTTTTTTATCGTAACCCTGCAATTCTATACGATTTAACGAAAGTTAAGCCGGTACGACGTCGCGTCTTTACTTAGATTTACTAGAATCTTTTTAGCCTCTCTGTGCGCACTACCGTAGTTTCGAATTTGATTTACATTTTATTTGATTATAAACGACGTTGTAAAATAATCACAATTCTGTACTTTGACCTCGTATACGTCGTACAGATTCGTATAGAATATTTTGCACTTCCTCCAGTACGATTTTGCGACTTTTTAATAAACGCGCCCGTGTGTCTACCTTTATTCTTATTTCGCGATACCGGCTGTTCTGTTTTTACGACGCGCTCTTATTGGCCACCGTTAGTCTGTAAAATTACGCAATTTCTCCTCGCACATTTATTAAAATCTTCTCGCAGTTTACAATTTCCCGTTATCCATGCCTCGCTCTAGCCCTCCGTAGCTGCCACTTCACCCTTATATACTCTCATTTCGCCGAATTGCTCGACACACCTCGATTACCGGACTACAACGAGATGAAGTTCTTCCGCTTTGCACCACGCCGTACCGTCCTTCCGAACTGAACGGACCGTGGATTTTCTCTTCCTCTATCTTCGTCTCAACTACAAGGCACTTCGTTTTCAATTATCCTTTTAAGCGATCTCTCCACCGCAAGAACATTGCAGACGGAGGCAATTTGTCCGATCGCTAGTAGAGAATTGTAGCATTTGAGTCTCTCTTCTTCTCATCTACTCTCTGTCGCCAGAATATTGAATCGTAAGGTATTACGAGGAGATATATCTCTTCCTTTACTCTCTTATTAATTTAAATGAACGCGAATGTGGCATTGAAGAAGGGAACGATTTAAGAAAAGTTTTTTGATTCTTTATTATAATTAGTTCCTTAGCTCTTCCCATTCTCGCATCATTTATTACTATCATTTATTTTCAAAGCATGTATACATTTAAGCAATTTTAGTCTATTATTCTTGTTTTAAAATATATAATTTTCATCAAGTTTCATCAAGTTTTTCATTCGAAAGACGAAGTAAAGACTTGAATTACAATTCAACTATTTAAAATCTCTTTTACATTCTTCCTCTGTTCGTTGTAATGCTACATTAAATTCGTCTCAGACACGACGGGTGTGAAATAAAAAAAAAGTGTTAAACGGAAGAAAGAGACATATAAACTTGAGAAAGAGAGAGTAAATAGTAAAGAAGTTTTCGTTCTTTGCTCCGTTTCTTTTAAGAGGATAAAACAATTGCGTCACATTGTTCCAAAAGAGTTCATTCAGAAAAATCCACAAATGGCATTTTCTACAAAGAAATTTAAATTCGGAATGTGTAAAGAGCGCATTAAATTTAAATCTAATGCGAGCGTGTGAATCAGAAACGTGCGGAAAAGCTTTCTTTCGCAAAGCTGTATGATCCGGCAAAACGTCGCTATCAACATTATTGTTTTGACGTTGATGTCATAGACAGAGATTGTTAATGAATGTTATCACTTACCGTTAATGTGTAGATTGACATGAATGAACTTTGGTGGATGGGTACTGATCTGACATTCGTATTGGCCCTCGTCGCTACTGTTAACACGTTTGATACGCAGACGCCAGTTGTCCGGGTACTGAAATTCGATGGTGTATCTCGAATCGCCCGTGTATGTCTGCTGGCCCACTGTCAGCAGCCTCATCTTCTCGCTACTCTCCTGTCGTCGCAGCCAGGATACCTAAGAATACAAAACGATTCTTCTGAAGGACGTGTTTACTGTATTCGAACAAAGAAATTTCTTGTATTCTTCTTTCTAATAAGAAAATTGTTACGATTCACTCGTTCTCATTATCTCTACAAGGTCGTTTTACAACGCTAATAATCGTACAACTATGACGTAATTAATTATACTTATCAAAGACAGGTTTAAATATTTTTTTGATCTAAATGTCTAATCGCCAGTCAACATCAAGAATTGCGTGTAAAAATATCAACAGGTGTATAGACAATCGTTCGTGTACAGATTTTTCCAATTGTATCGACAATTCTCATGTGTACGCGTTTTATATGCGAGCATGTTTATACCGTATTGCTATCTTCTCTGTAAAAATATTCTTCTAACAACGTCTGTTTTATTTTCTTTGGTTTCTTGGCTGATTCTTACTGCAATGTTGTAATAATAAAAAAATATTTAATAGAATGTTATCGATTAGCTGATTGGTTAAACACAAACAAAGAAAATCTTAGTTTTTTTGTATTTTAATCAAATAAATATTCTTTTAATAACTATAAAGAGCAAATATTTTTCCAATAGATAGAATATTTTGTTTATTGTTATAAATAATTAATTTTATAATTTAAATAAATTATTTATTTTATAATTTAAATGCGTGATTTATGATTGTGATTCCTAAATTGGATTATGTGTACGATGTAATAGTGAAATGATACGATTAAGCTAGATTTATATCAAGAATTTATGTCAAGGTCAGATTAAGACATAGCGAACATGAAGTAGAGAATGCAGTTTATCTATGTAACTGAAACTGAATAGCGTGTTACCGAATAGCCCCATTAAATGTAATATCATACATCTTCTACATGGATTTATATGGGATATAGATAGAGCTAATCGGATATTATCGATGCTTTGGAGATATATGCACAGTTATTGTTCGATATCGTACACAAAAATACAAGTTGTCATCGATTTTTAACTGTTGCTTTTCTCGAATATTAATATTTATTTCATCAAAAAATGAGAAAAATAATTTAAGTTGTAAAAATATTAATATATTTCTTTTATTTTCATAAATATATAATACATAAATATTTTTCTGTTGAAGCTGTATATCCAACAGATTATTTAATATTAAATTTATCTGTTTATCAGAACAGTAAAAAATTAAGAATATAAAGAATTACTTTTTAAAACATTATTTTGATCAAGTAAATATAAATTTTTATGTTTTATTAGTCGAATCTTTAGACTTTTGTTATTAAAATAAAAAATATTTTACTTAATAAAAATTAAATTATAAAATTTAACGAAAAATTTTTAACATATACAAATAAACATTTAATTTTATATAATTTGCAAATCTACAGTATTGGTTAGATATATTACAAATTGCTGCTACGTAACAGGATATTATCTGTTCAAGCGCCAGAGAGATTCATGCGCACACAACCGATATCTGACCGCATAATTTGTTCTATAGTTTGGGGCGTGGATAATGCGGAAACGGTTTGTAACTGCATTACAGCAATAAATGCAATCTAAATGAACATGGCAGTACTTGGGAATAAAGTCATCGTAGCTTTGCATGTGAGGTAGTTTCGCAGTAGATTAAATGTCGTTGCTCTTTTTTTTGTATATTATGTTAAATTTTTTCTAGTTACAAAAACCAAGATTAAAATATGTATCACTGTATAATTGAAAATACGTGTTCTTACAATTAGTATAAGATAAGATTAAATCATTTCAAACAAGTAATCATAAAAATAGAAAAAAACCTTGTACAAAGTTTAACGAACACGTATTTACTACTAAATTATTATGTGCAGATAACACGTGCGAATAACCGGATCGCCAGCAGCGATTACATGAATTTCTTCTTAAATTTGTTCCTTGAAGTATAAAATGTACGCGCCCGCGCGCCGCAGCAGATTAATCATAATAAGCTAAACGTAGCTTACCCGGGATGTAATAAGGCAAAATATTCTGAGATTAGTCGTGAATTATTGCGCTGTGCATTTGTAGCAGTGATTAAAAGCTGCGGGCTACCAGATACGAGGCACGAAGGGGAAGGAGCGAACAGAATGACTGAATGTGCAGTTTCACGCTTACGGTTTTGTCCTGCAGCAACGATATCCTACAATCAAGTGTGATACTAGCACCCGCCTGAACCGTAATGTTGGAGCTCTCGCCTTCGAAGTGAGGACCCCATTTGTGATCGTGATGATGCTGATGCTTGTTCAGAGTGCTGTGCGTGTCAAAGATGTAGTTCAGCATTGGTGCATCCGTCGGAACAGATCGCTTCGCCGCTGTCGTCGATTTCGTCGAAATCGAGTCCGTCGCCAGAGGCAGTTCTGTAATGTGCGGAAAGAAAATGCATGCCATTAATAAGAAAATAATACTACGGGAAAACTTGGTGTTTCACAATGCTGTTTAATGAAAAATTATACCTCGAAATTGCGAGCGCAGAGGAATTACAAACAGCATGCAACGTTTCATTTCGTTCAGATAATTTTCGCTGTTGTATGGATATGAGAGCATAAATTAACGAAGATCTGTATTTCACATTATAATAAATACGGAGCAAGTGTTGCGCATATTATATCGTTTAATATTTCGAACAGCAGCGTATATATTAAACACACACGGCCTGTCATCATTCCAATTGTCATGATTGTTTACGGCATCATGCGCCACATTTACATGTATTTTCATATTATGTATAGTCTGGCGAGTCTCTCTCCCCGCTTTTTGTATTCAACCCGTCGCACCCGATCGTAACTCGTGACTTTATTTAATCGATTCGCTGGCATTCTCCCGTTATGGGCCATCGCTCAGGTTATCGACATTCAGCCAACCTGCCAATAACGGCCAATATTCGACGTAAATATGCATTTACGCCCGCAACAGGCACAGTCGGGATACATGACATCCTCGAACTGGTATTACCGCTACTTACGATGATCATGTGTCCCAAATTTTTCGATATGTTGCCGAATAAAAAGTATGCCTCCATTAATTCATATTGAAAAAAATTGTAAATTTTCTCTAGAGGAAGAACTAATATAGTCACTTTTTAGCATGTCGTGATAATTTTCTTTTTTATTCTAAATTATATAATGTTGATATGTTATTATAATAATATAAAATCCAAAATTTATATTTATTATTATATTTTTTTGTTAAGAATATTTACATCCTAAGATTTATTAATTTGATTAATTATTGAATTGCTTCTTGCAAAAAATGAAATTAATTNTTTCATCTCTTTGTTTACATAATAATAATAATTTTATAGGAAAATTAATTCTTAAAATTACAAGTTTTTTTACTTAAGAACACGCTAATTTTGATTCTTCTGTTTCTATTACAAAAACATAATGGATACTGGTCCAACTTAACCAGCAACAATTCCGTTTATGGTTATAGTTCTTCGCGCTTTGTACTCTCTTTCAACTTTGATAATGGTAATTTCTATAGGTAGACTTCATGCTACCGACAAAGTTCGCGGTACAATCCGACATTGTCGGATGCATTGAATATCTTCATGGATATTTCGTCGCAAAGCGGAAAGAGAAAAGACGGGCGGAGAATAGGAAAGCCGAGAATGAAAGGGAACGAAGATTTCGCGCAGCGCCCGCGACGTTGAAGAAAGTCACGTTGTTCGTCCGCGTTCTAAGGATCATCAAGTTAGATACTAACTCGTGATGACAAATTTTTCTGAGTTTATATCGTGAAAGAAGCACTTCCGCAATGTTCAGACACGTGATGTTCAGTGCCAAAGAAATAAAAGGAGGAGAACCTTCCAGTAAAAAGTTGTGGTGGAAGTTTTACGTAAGTTGCCTTATCGGTTATTTCATATCGCATTGCTCCTCTATCACACGTGCGCTTTTTAACAATCATTACAATCTTATTTCTCTTGATATGAATACGGATTTGTAAATCTCTGTTTCGATAAACTCGACACGCGATTGAAAAATTCTATTTAACGTACTGAAAACTGTAGAAAACTATTTAACGCGCGTGTTTACCTCTGAAATATGTAAATCTGGATACGAATGTTTCGAAAAGCATTTCAAACTTCAGTAGCGCTGTAAATATAAGAAATACGCGTGGGGGTATATCGAAAAATTTGGCGTACTGAATACAGACTTTTCTTTCATAAGTCTCGTCACGTAACGCCAACAGAAGTTCCATTTGAGAGCGCCGCGGACGTAAAGCCCGTTGCAGTCGATTGTTCTACGACTGAAGACGAATTGGAGCACTTGTGCAGGTAATCCTGACTTTCATCGAGTCAGCGATAGGTGCACGGGAGTTCCCCCGGACCTCCAGCAATTCCGACAATCTTCGGGAGATCCGACACAGAATTCACGGGGGCTACGACAGAGGGAAGAAAGGAATATACGAGCGCACAATCCCACGACGAAGTCGCACGTCAAAAGGGATCAGTATGCCGCGGAGCGCGAAATTTTCTTTTCCGCGCGCGACTCTTCGCCGTCATCTCGTGCTTCTGAAGCTTCCTTATTCCTTTCTCTTCTCCTCGCACATTTCGATCTCTTCGCCGTTTGGTTTCATCGGTCGCCTCTTCCTTCCTGCTTGCGCCGACGCGTCAATTCCGTTCTCTCGAGCGCGGAAATTTTTCCTTCGCCCGAGGGAAGAAAAACTGATCGGGAATTCCGGTGGAACTGTTGGAAGCGTGTCTCGGATACCGAGAAGAATCTATCTAGTCAGCCGGCTTGTCACTCTCTCTTTTTCGCTCTCTCTTTCTCTCTCTCTCTCTCTCTCGGATATCAAAATCGTTATGTCGTATTGACATTAATATCAACCGTTGAAGCTCTGCTTTGATATGGTCGTGTTGTTAAGGGAATGAATTCAGAAATATGCGGCATATGTAATTTTTCGTTTACGCAGACTCGATCGAACTGATATGATTCAAAATGGAAACAAGAAAAACGATGAATTCAGTTGATGTATTGAGGGAAAATCGTTAAAAATTTTGCCGAGAGATCGCGATCAGTCATTAATTTCTTTTTATAATAAATAATCTTTAATAGATATTCTTATAAATTGCATAGTGTAAACAATCATTAGATACCTATTACTTTTAGCAATGTGTTTAGCAATTGTAGATGTATAGGGAAGAAAATAGTTGAATGCGATAAATCGCGATATTTTTCTAAATTTGTAATTGACGCCTATTTTGCAAGAGTGGAGATATTACACTTTTAATAAAAATATAATAAAAATAAAAATATTAAAGTTTAGGATATTAGAATTTAGCAATATTGCGATAGAGAGATATAACTCTAATAGAACGTGTTATATAACAACACATAGAGTAAACCAATCTCCGAAAACTTTCCGCAGCAAAGGATTGAAATTGAAATAGAATGATCCATGTACAAACAATATTCGAACAGCTGACAAGCAAACAGAAATGGCGAAGCGTCGTTAATTCCCGACCACTCACACGAAATACAGTGTAATTCAACTTTCGAAGTCCAGCATTCGGATACTAAGCTGAAGAGAGATGGCCGTGTCGGAATGTCGCTGGTACCAGCTGATTGCAACCATTTGTTGGCAAGATATACATTCTGAAATCACGCCGGTGCACCAGACTATATAGCATGACTAATTACACGGGTTTATTTTGTCTTGATACTAGCGAAATCTTGAGTCAGTAGCGGCGAAGAACGATTCGGAATGTATAAGGGAAAATATTATAAGTGTTGTGCCAAGATAAGATTCTTCAAACGCAAATATACGGCAAAATCATACATAATAATAATAAAAATGTTAACTTCATTTTTCACAAATACATCTACTTTTATATGATTATTTTTATATAATCATGCATTAGATAATATAAAATATAATAGATACAAGTATCCTAAAACGTAAGAATTTTATTTTTAAATGGGGAAATTAAAAATTTCCAGAATAAATAAGATATCGTAAAATTGTCTTTATATAATCGTTGATTAATGTTTTTGTTAGTAGAAATAAAAATAATTTTATAATTGATTACGATTGGGAAATTTTATTATTGTTGTTAACAAGAAATATTTTTTCATTTCAGCTTAATGTTTTCAATGTATCTTCGTATTAGAGTACATAACTGTAATACATAACGCCAAAAACGTGCGCGTACGTATCATGCATTTCGCATATCGCGCGAATGAGCAGAGGACCCTTGCGGTTGCGGCAAACGTTGATCTATTCCACTTGGGAAATGCGCGCGTCGTGTATTCTACGCTCTATCTCCGTTCTTTGGGTTTAGTTCGAAAATGTCGTTCTAGAACAGCGGTTTTCAACCTTTTTACGATTGTCTTTCAATGCTTGGTTCCATTTTCATACTCGAGAATGTATATAGAGAATAAGACATGCCATTGTAAACGCATGCGATACAATCGCATAGTTCAAACCATAATAAATAATTCTGATTCGTAACACGGTCTATTGGACCTCTCATGTTTTATGCATGTTTCACCGTGCAACTCCACGTGTTACACATCGTCATAGGCTTACGATGTAGTTTAGAAGGATCCGTAGATATACCTTTCTTTTTCTAGTTTCTTCAGTATATTCATTTTGTCAATACATGAGAGTTGAATTGTATGTTGAATTTTTGTTATAGCAATTATCTATTTATATTTAGTATAATAAATACAAAAATTTATCATAAATATTTTGATTTTTATGAATATATTTAAATAATATTGTTAAAAAAAACCTAATATCTATAAAAGTAACATTTGTACATAAGTTAATAATAATTTTTACATACATTTAGATAGTTTTATATTTTATATATTTCATGAACAGAATAATTTTTTAGTTATTTTTTTCTTCAATTAAGCAATACTATAAAATTATTATTTTCATAAAGAATAAAAATATCTCCTATTTTAAATTAATCGTCTAATTAATTTAAATTTACATGCCTAATATGTTCTTTTTTTGCTAATATTATAAATAATCATATTTATGTTTATTATTCTATAGTCGATTTATTTTCCACTAATGCAACCTTATAAATTTGACGTTATAAAACGTTCGCTTCGTAAGTTTTCTTCTACCTTCGATTTACGATATTCATGTAATGTTCGTAAATATAGAGAACATATTGTACGCATTATACCTTACACTTTGGATAGATTCGCGAAACCGATTCGTAGAACCGGTCGATTTATGATAAACGTGTTGCAGGTGCAACGCGTTGCAGATACTATAAATTGCGAGAATTGCAGGTATATACGGATGGACTCACGGCGAACGCTCGGTTGCATGTTCGAGTAGTTCTCTCGTTGCAGGTATTGCAAACGTCATGCCGCCACGCACGCGACGAGCACGTGCATTACGCGCCATGTCAATATGTTCTATACACGTATATGTCGTATTGATTTGAAATAACATCCAGATTTAGTTTGACTATGTAGTGATTAAACTACTTCGACGGGAGAAAGAAAGAAAACGAGATGGATAGTGTTAATTGAGTAATCCGGCGTACAGTCAATTATAAGTATTTTATTAATTTATTATATTTATATATATTATTAATATAAATATAATTATAAATATAATTATATTTACACAATCTCGATTGTGCGCTAATTATTTAATCAACTTCATCCCTCTTTAGTGGCTGTTTTAATTAATCAAATCTGGACATGAGACAGATAAAAGGAAGGGGGGAGGGAGGGAGAAGGGGAGAGAGAGAGAGAGAGAGAATATACGCATAATAGCGATATATGTATAGAAGCGATCGTGGAAAAGATGGATGGACCGATGCTGCGGGTTGCCGTATCATTAACGAATACGTGCTCACGTTCTCGGCATGCTCTGTTCGACGTAGACGCATTTAATTTACATGGTGTACGCAAGGACGTTGGGTAACATTCCGCGATTCTGGCAATGCTCTGCACTAGGCATCGATCTCCCTAGGAATTAATCGTACACGTCGGCGTGCCGATCGCTTTGTCACTTTCATGATTTGCGTACGCGCCCACGTCGCGGTGTACCAAGTAGATTAGAAATTCTGCACGCGTTTCGAACGTCCACGTTGGTGCATCCATTCTCTTCCCCCTGAGCGACGTGACGCTCCTGTAGCAGAGAAACGAGCCGATTGGTGGTATTTTGCCGCAGCGATTCTCTTGTTTTGAACAATTTCTCTTCGCAGTTGTCTCGCAAGTGCAAGAAGATTGCACTAATGGCAAACTAATTATTCTCTTGTTTTTTTTTTCATAAAAATAAAGTTGTATCCAGAATATCCAAGTTACTGCTCGTTATGTTTAGCCCGAAAACTTTCATTATTCTTGTAATTTTGCGAAGTTGCAGAATATAATATGCATAATAATGTAGTAGAATTAATAAAGACCGATTTAATTGAAAGCTATGTGCACGAGATCATGAAGCATACGGTTCATACCTATAATCTTATTATCATTGACGCGTAAAATTCAAATATCGCGTTATATCCGTGATCCAAGCCTGTTTGTGATATGTAATAAATTTACTCGCTGCAATTTAGAGTATACTGGGCGTGCTAATATTTCGACATGCCATTACTTCGCTGCGACATTTCCGATAATCCTAAATTCATTGCAAAATAATTGACGGCCGATCCGATAGAATATAATTTGTATCTCAACTCGGTTATCGGCGCAGCGAATAATTGATGCAAAACATTCGTTATAAAAACAATTCAATGCCGGAAATTGTACGGCAGTCTTTTTTTTATATCGTCGTCTTAATGGAGTCTCTTTCTCTCTAATTGCGTTTTGCGTTGTATCCTCACCGTTATGCGAATCGACATCGGCACTGTTGCATCTGACAATGCCAAGATGGGCCGCTCAGCTCATTTCCGCCTTACGAGGAACAATAACCGTCTCTATCGAGAGATAACGTGTCTTCAGCAGAAGAGACCACATTGCTGTGAAATTCTCCAGCACGTCGTTGCATAAACTATTAACGATTATGCGTTCCAATCCCGAGAGCGAATCACGTAGTTAATTCGAGGTAGCGAAATAAGACACGCGCTAAACGAGGTAGACGATGAATGAAAGAAGAGGACGAAGATGAATAGGTCAATTACTGTGATTTACTATCATTTAATAACGTGCATCCGCGAAAAATTTTACTTTGTGCTGAGGTTATAGACACTGCCTTTATAACAAAGCGTGCTGGTTACAATATATAATTATCCTTTCAATCTCTTTCTTTCTCCTCTTTTTCGGCATAGCGATTTAAGCTTTTGTTACATAAACGGTTTACATTTAAAATAAAATAAAATTTTGAATCTTTATTATTATTATCGAGCTTTATGAGCTCTTTATAATGTATATTGAAGTAACTTTTAGTTTGTTTAAGAAATAGATATGTGCATCGTAATGATTTTTCTGTCAAAAGAAAAACTGCATTTTCTTTGTCGTCACTGAGACATTTGATTAATTTTTTTCTAATCATTTGTAATGAAACGACGCACAACATGAAACAACACGTTGTATCGCGATATTACCAGGTAATAAGAGAACATGTTCGGAAGTTATTATCGCCTCTTGGATTTACATTCTGTCGTATCCAGGATTTATCTTCGACTGTAATCTAAATTTCATGGAGATTCATCTCACGTCTCGTGAGATAGGCTCTTTCGCGGGCGACACGTACATTTCAGATCCTCGTAGATTTTGCATGAGCTCCAATCACCCTACGTCACATCCTTCCCACAACGAAATCTTTAATGTGTAAAAGAAACTTATGAATTTATCGCACGATGTGATGTTATATCGCGCGAGATTTTATATTACAAAATATATTATAGTACATAACATTTTTGAGATGTATCTAAGCTAATAATTTAGTTCTACCGACGGATGAGTCGAGTAATTTTATTTATAGGTCAGATAACTGTACTATGTAATATTTTAATCCGTGTATGAATAAAAAGCGTCCAATAATACATAATTCAGCCGTTCATAATTCAGAAGTTGCATTTACTAGCTATTTGGTTATCTGGCTGGCTATTTGGGTGTGATTGCAAGCTATAAACATAATGTCACGCTACTAATACGTATGGAGCAGGCATTCCCCAGCGTCATTAAAGTCATGAAGTTATGGGGATCCTACTAAGCATCGTTTCCTTGATGATGGACGTTAGTCGGATATTTGACGCATTCGATACGAGCCTCAGTGACCATTCACAACGTACGACGATGATTTATCGTGTGTCGTGAGTCGCCGTGGTCTTGGAGAAATGTCCATTGTGGAAAGCTCTTTACAACGCGACGCGGTGTTACTGCCATTTCCATCGAGTGGTACTTGGATTGTGACAAAAGAAGGCGGTGGGACATCGTTTTTATTTCCGTATGATGTGTTTAGATTATAGTAGATGTGACACGTAAGTGTAACAACGAAATAAAAATGTCAGAATAAAAAAGAATAGTAAAAATATGTTACGACTCACGAGATACTCTCTGATATAAATAAATCTTATTTACGATAAAAGAAATAGTTTCTTATTTGTACGATCTTTAATAACTATATCTTTTATTACCACGAAAGACTGTCTCAGATCATATTTATAGGAGGTAAAAAGAAACTTCTTTTATATATACAATATCTACTTGAGATAAAGGTTGATCTTTCGATTATAATACTGTATCTATCTTTGTTGAAAATTTTTGATTAACACATATCGTCATTTAATTGTATTATTGATTTATAGTACGAATGCCTTTACATCGTTTTATACTTGATCAGCAATGGTACATGAGAACAGCTGGTTATTGTCACACACCTTTCATTATTAAATGTCGACCGATTCAAAATGCTCGATACGATCTTTATGGCAGTCGACATTGTGTTACCATAACTCACTCTATGTCGCAGTGTTACGAGCAGGCCAAGCATCGGGGATTTCGTGTTGTTAATACTTGGACGTGCGCCATCGAAATAGCGCACGCGGTCATAAATACAATTCGGGCGTGATCTGTAAATCGATTTCGCCAAGCTGTCAGTTTTGTTACAACGATAATTTAGGAATTAGCCACGCTCGTTTATTTTACAGCACGATCCGTCCACGTCCGCGTTCTCGCTTTCACATCGTTTCATCACGCGCGTGCGAAATTCGCCACGGCAGCGCTCATTTCTCTTCTTACGGCACTCACCTGTCTGCGTACCGGATGCCGAGAGGTGAGCCAAGCGATAGATCGTCAGGAGCCGAAGAAGCCACATGACACTACACATGACTGGCACGGCGCGCGGCCCCTCGCTGCCTTATCTATTCCCGCTGCTGCGGCCTGTGCACCACGGCCTCGACATCGCCATCATCTGAAACACAGGTGCGGAAATTGTGAATAAGTAGTGGAGCTCGTTTACGCCCCGGCTTATCTCCCGGCCCCACTCGAGTCCGCCAATTCATCGTGTTGAGTAATCCGTGAATTGGAAATCCCGGCGTAGCGCTGTTTCGTGCCAGTATAAGAAGATTTTCGTAAGATGACTTTATCGCAGTGTCGAGTCTTGACGTTAAGTCGCCTAGAAAATCGTCGGGAAATATATGCGCTAAGCGAATATTTTGTGCGCTAACAATTTGGTTAAAAAACAAGCACGATAACTGATTCGCTAAGCTTAATTATCAATTTTATCCAATTTTATCCATACGAGCTATCAAATTAGCTACAGCAAATGAACGTTTATATATGATATATAAACGTTCGTTTATCGAGATTATAAATACTAATAATAGCAGAGAGTCATTAATAAAGTAGTTAGCATGAAGCAGTTAGATGTCGGACAAGGAAAAAGTAAGGCATATAAAAATAAAGAATTCTCGGTGTCGCGAGGCAAAGATCTCACGTAGAATGCGAGGTCTGGATGCGGAATGTTTCCGCGCGCCGGGAAATAACAACGAGGAGGAAGATGCGCGGCGCATCGTTGCCATAACGTAATTAACTCATTTTATACTGGCGCTCGTAAGTCGGCCGACTGCCGCGCTAATATGAAAGTATCGCCGTCTCTACGGGTATTAACTTCTAAACTTTCCCACGGGCAGCGCGTGCGAGGAGTTTAATTAAAGTATGATTAAACAGTGTAGGAGTAATTGAATGAAACAAGTAATTCCTTGCATTCATGTATTTGGTATGAGGTGTTATATATCGGTGACACGATATTTTACATCACTTTATCTTTCAAGAAATTTGAAATGTTCATTTTAAATTTACGGAATAATTAAAAAATTTTTTGAAATTTTTACAAATTTATAGTGGCCTTTAACATTTTTTTTATACGTAAGCAATTCTGTCAATAAATTAATGATCTCTATGTTCTAACAATAAGATTGATTTAAAAGATTAGATAGTAAATTGAGAGAAATCTCAGATTAAGTTTGGATCGATCGAGATAATTTACACGTCGAATAGAAGCGAAAAATACGCGATCTCACGTATCATTATCCAATCTCGATTCCGACGATGCAGCGAAATCAAAGGCGACGGCAATTGAGGACATGGAATGGAACGTATCACGTATCGCGTTACGTAGTCCTTCTAATGGCTCGCTCATCGACCCTTTCGTTAAAGCTCACACTGATGTAACTAGCGGTTAACGATTTCAAGAGATTACCAGTTTCAAAGTCGAATGCGTCACGAGCTTTCACTCGGTTATCAGGATGCTGTTGAGAACGACTGGTATTAGATACTGCGTTATTGCTTCTTTAAAATTGCATTAAATTTGTATCTTCATCTATGATATTATAATTAAGTGATCTTTTGATCTAGCAAATAAAAACATTTAAATATACTAAAGTTTATATATTTAACATTATTAAAAACCTTTACGGTTTACGGTCTTTACTTATTACGGTGTTCATATTACTTGCATTTTTATATTTATTTCTCATAGAACTTTGAGAAAAGTGACTTCGTAGAGTTTCTGATAGTTAAAATATATCTGCAATTAGGACGATAAATGCTAATGGAAAAGCCGCGGCGCTCTTTTCCAAATTACATTAGCATAAAAGACCTGACCGGAAGTCTTAGCTTCATGCTCAACTTCTCTCGTATTCCGGTAACATCGTCGTTGATATCGTTTTCGTGATTAGATTTAAATGTATGAATATTTCTTTAATAAGAATCATAATACAGTGCCCAGGTTTAATCATGTGCCGCCACATTTTGACAAGAACTGCAATAATTCTTATTCTTCTCCGAAGCTGGTGTAAAATGAATTTGTGCAAGTCACAATCAGGAATCGATGTCACGTACAAGAACCAATTTTATCGAGACATAAGGAGTTAAGCCCACATTAGATATCGCTTCGTGACTCTTATTAGAATGTTATTAGATAACGTATTTCTGCAGAAGATTTCGCAAAACGCCGATTTCCAAGAATCGGTGCACAATGAGGCCGCGAGGAGGCGATATATCGTCCGATTTAAATCTCCCTCGCGGCGATGCGCCGTCACGACGCGCTATTAATTCCGAGCGATATATTTCAGTACGCGCAAGCACGACAACGCAGAAAAGAGACTGCGCCATCATTGCAATTTATTTATCTCCAACCGATCTACCTCGTCGCCAACCCCCATGGTATATCTCGTCGTTAGTTTATTTCGTTGAGAATTGTGTATGTGTGTGCGTGGCCCAATGCCAAATATCTTCCATATATCGCATTCGCACCACTACATTCATTTCGTTTTACACTCACCATTGGCTCAGGATTCCAATTTTTACTTCTTCTCGCGTTCTGAAGTTAAAAGTTTTCGCGAGTCATAAAATCGCTTTTACACGAGGTAATGTTCACACTCTAGGAATCTTATTGTGTTAATTTGTGATGCTATACGTTTTCAAACTTCTAACTTAATTTGTAGCGGCAGGTATTCTTTAATCGAGAATTAACTTTTCTAAAAAAAAAAAAAAAACTTGGAAGAAACAGTCATTATTTATTACCACTTATTCATCTTACAGTAATTAAATAAAGTAACTTTAGAACAAATAAAGTTTACTCGAATTTAATTACCATTAGTATTTAGCTATTACTAAAACTAATTGTTTCGGTATTAACAATTAACAACAAATTAATTTTAAATAATTGAGAAAATCTGCTTTTAAAATCGGTAATATCGTTGGACATTCTATGATTATCTCGAGGAATTGCATAAGCGCGTATAAAATGTCGAAATAATTTTACGAGTAAAATAAAATTGGATGAAATGATTTTGATAAATTGATAATACGATCGGTATGTATTAATTGTGGATAATTGACGCATGATGTACGTGACAGGTTTCACGATCTGCCCTTTTGCATTTATATATAATAGTAGTAAATTGATTTATATTCATTTTGATATTTTTTATATTCAGTCATATTGAAGCGAATTCGAATTTGTTTGCGCTATGCTTGCCCCAGTTACTTCGCGTATATTTCGAATATATTGCAAGTTTATCTCTCAGTGAATATTTGACTTTAACACCCAGCTTATTTGCAGGCAAACGACACGATTTCCAAAAGGTTTCAGTAATTGAATTATATTTGCATCGATATTGATATGCAAAATTATTTACCTTTCGTACAATTTCAAGTTAACATGTTCGCGGTCTACATCTTTAAGTAATTTCTCTGCAGAATCATTCTTTTAAAAAACCAGTCTAACTGTAGTGAAATAAACTATTAAAAATTCTTGTTAATTGCAGTCGTATGTTATTGCAGACAAAATTGCGGCAATGGCTAAGTCCATGTCGAAATTCCGTTTGTATATTCCTCTGGCACACATCGATATTTTACAAAGTTGAAAGCGACGGTATGGAACGCCCCTGGAAATTTTTATGCGCGCGCAAACTTTGTCCGATACTTCCTCGCAGATTTGGCCTTGCTTTTACCCCGCAAATTTTCATTTTCTTGTGACCTTTTCACGCGTGATATATTTAAATGTATATCGACATCTCCATTTATTCTTCCTTGTAGCTTTCCGTAGCGGAACTTCCACTCGTTGCAATACATGATTTATGCAAATACTTCATCGTGCATATATGGACAGGTCAAAATTTCATGTAGTGATATTATCCGATAATTACGTCCTCATTTGAACAGGACAGATTGCCAGACGTCACATGCGAGCTTGTAACGATTTCGGCGAACTGTGCGTGCAGAATGCGAGTCAGCGAAGTTATCGCAATTAAATCGCTTAACCCGGTAACGGTAGAGATTCAATGAAGTATAATAATATGCTCGCAATAGACCAAAACAAGCAAAACGAACCGCTGTATGCTTGTAATTAATTATTCGAAAAGCGTTTTACTAGCTTTCATTACGACATTACTAATGAACGTCGCCAGAAAAAAGTTAAATAAGACATAAAATTTAACATACTCAAGACATTATATAAAAAAACAATTTTTTTTAAAGCTCCATAATTAAATACAATGCTTTTAAAAATGTGTTCAATATAAATTTTCTTGAATAATTACCAGCGGGAATCAATGGTGTTGCAATGTGCAAAGGAGGAATATCCAAGCATCTTAATGGAGCAATGTATTTGTACGCGTTGAGGCGACCAGAGCATGTAATCTCGTTAATCTTTTACTGCCCAAGCGACTTGCGCGACCGCATCTTACGTGCAACTTGTCGTAACGCCACGAATCACTCTATATAGGGTCAAGAAGTACAAGCAAGTTCGCAGGCGAGGCTGAGATAGTTGTGTAGGTAAGTTAGCCAAGTTTCGAGGCTAGAGAGGAACACTATTCCTTCCATGACTTCAGGAACGATATGAGGAGAAAGAGAGGCGGAAGAGAGAGAGAGAGAGAGNGGGGGGGGGGAGGGAGGGAGAGAAAGAGAAGAGAGGAAGAGTTGCTTGCACTGTAGCTGTTCTTGGAGTTCGGTTTTAATGAACTTTGCATAATGTTGCGCTGCTTCTGTCAGTCCATGCGATTCCCATCAGGATACGAGGAGAACGCCCGGCGGTGCAGAATATTTTTATATTCGCTATGATAAAATATCTTTCAACCGTATTCGCGTGAAAGATAGGCGCTGCCGTTATTCCTTTTAAGCATAATTTAGTCCCGTAATGTCGAATAATTCATGTGCTGCTTTCGGTGGATATGTGAAACAAGCACGATGTAGTACACATATCGCATGTCACACATTAAAATAATCGTGTTGTGACATAAAAAATTGCATCAATTCGTATAATGTCACTTTGCGTTATTTTACTTTCCTATGTGGATCCATGTTGCTAACAGAAGCGAATATAGTTTACAGTGATCATATCATGTTTATCGTGTTTTATGTTGTCAATGTTGCAATTCGAAAAAAAACATTTTAAATCAGCAATTAGAAGTTTTTACTGTTTATTTTCGTAGACCCGGCAAAATTTATATTCTATTACAGACAACATAATTATATATAAAAATAGTTTACTTTTATTAACAAAGTGTTGTAGAACAATTACTAAACCGTGTATCGACACGCGTTGTACGCGTGAGACAAACGAGTTACGTAGTCGTACAAGTGTTATGCTAATGCCTAAATTTACATGTGTCGAAACGTTCAAATATCACACGAATAGTCTTTGACGATCCATTTTATCTCGTCCGTTGCACTATTGATTAAAAATAAGCAAATTTATTTATATATGCATTGACATATAAGTAAGCTGACACGACTGAGCGCAGTAGAAAATTAAGAGCAGCGAGATGGAATACCTTTGCACGAAAAAGATTCCCGCGGTTGCACATGGAATGAGGCATAAATCATCCCTTTTTACTCGTGCTTTTACGTGAAGCCCACGATATAGCGATCTAATATGTTTAATGCGCATTACGATGCCATTCAATATGCCATAATGTAGCCCATGTAATATACCACGGCAGCTACTGTAAGGATAATAAGGCCAGCGGGTTGGTCTAGTATAATCCTGCAGCTTTTGCTTAGGTAGGATAATAGTTTTTAAGGGAGAACGTCTTTCACACAAGTCAGAGCTGAGAATTTACAGGCAATCTCCTTCAGTTAACTTCGGATATGATGAGACATGCAATATTATTGTGAAATCTGTTGACTGCATTTCATAAAATAATTTTGCAACGCATCGATTCGTCGCTTTGCAGTTTCAGTTTTCGTTATATCGCAAATTGCATTAATCGTATACATATGTTGAAAATTGTTATGTATTTAATTAGTTTCCTATAACTTCCATCTCTCTAAAAGTGAATCAGTGAAACTCACTGTCAATCAGCGATTATGAATTTTTCAGTGCTATATTTTACACTGACAATCAGTGTATAATGGCTGATTGACAGTGAATTTTACTGATTCATTTTTAAAGAGATTAGTTTTTGTATAGAAGATATTTTCTGATTAATTTTAATTTTTGAAAATTTATGTGTTATAACCAAACAATTTATCATAAAAGTATAACATTTTATGCAATAAATAAAAATAAATATAAAATAAACCTAGTATTTCACAAAACATATTTTATAAACATAGTTTCGAAGTCATAAGGTATACGTCATGAGATATTCGCATATTTATTTATTATTGTTATTAATTATCATTATACTTATAACTTTTATTGCAAGATACTTTAATATATGTAACACTGTGTGTTACATTATTTATTACTTATTGCATGCGGATATTACTTATACTTAGCACATTGTACATGAAAGCTCGCCATTTAGACTCTCCGATTTTGAGGTTGAAAAGTGTCGATCAAAATCGCATCAACCCCATATCGTTTTTCCATCTGCTACGAGGCATTCGCGAAAATTGGATTCTGAACATGTGCTGTTTATGAGGATTGGAAAGTCATCGTCTTTAACGTAAACTTTTATACCTGCGGAAAAAGAAATTCGGAGGGTTGCTACTATCACACTGGAGGATCATTCGGATCTCTCCCCATGTCAGATCGTATAACGATTTCAATAAAGATGTATCTTTAATTTCATGGTAGTAAATCGATAATAAATTTTTATTAAATGGAAATGAGATTAAGCATATAATAATTTAGAGAAAATGCCAAATATATTTACCAATATCTCAGAAATTGATATTTTATTGCAAACATTTTGTGGTTTGCACATACTAATAAAAAGCGTAAAAAAATAAAAATACATTGAATTTAAATAGAATTTTTCCAACATTTCAATTTTTCGCAATCCTGCGTAAAAACAACGCATTTTATTTTTTTCATATCGTGTATCCTCCACTATAATTTCGTTCAAATATTCAAATATTCAAACATATATATTTGACGTATATTTGATACAATTGTCTAAGATACAAAATTGCATAATTTAATTGATGTTTAGTCATTTTGAAAATACATGAGATATTTATATAATCTAAAATAATAGTAAAGTCTTTAATTATTTTTAAATGTTATTTTGATATTATTTTTAAAACAAATTGCACACAACAAACATTAAAAGAGACATTTAACTTGTACAAATTTTTTACTCTTATTATTTTCTTTACTGTTAATCATTGACAATTAAAATTGATCTTATAGTAATATTTTTACAAATAATGTAATATAATGACTTTTTGTTTTTTGAGACTGATGTTTCTTGTTTGAATCTTGATCAATATATCAAGAAGTTAAATTACTTTTAAAAAGAAAGAAATATGACTGAAAACTTTTTTCTGATGTTCCTTACATCTGTATAAACCGAATTTCATTATTATACGATACTGAGCATACATATTACATGTGTTCAGCTGACTGGAAAAATATTATACAAAAGGGAACATATATTATACATAAAATATCTTCTTTTATCGAAATTGTCGAAATTGTAAGGGTAAAACATTGATGTTTCCATTTCTGAAAACGACGATACCGACCATTCAAGCGACCTCACAATGAGGTGGTTTTTCTTATTTAGGCTTGTCGATTTAGCATTGTCTTGTGTATTTGCATGAATTAAATTACATGATTCTCTGGCGAGTAAGAAAATAAATACGTGTGTCTATAATATTCAAGCAGGGGATATTTTTTTATGGCGAGCTAGCAAAAATATTGTTTTAAACAAGTTTCTCGAGATAAATATGCAAGTGACAAATTTTACTTTAAAATATCGCTTTTTCATCCATATTTTTTAATTTTATGCGTTATGTGTTATTTCGAAAATATAACGATTTACAAATTCATGTGAGAGAGAGAGAGAGAGAGAGAGAGAGAGAGAGAGAGAGAGAGAGAGAGAGAGAGAGAGAAAGAGAGAGAGATTATATTTCTATGCCCGCATAAAATAGTGTTCTTTTGTCAAATAGAAAAAAATCGAAAGTTTAATAAGATTCGCGTGAACGATTACTACCTTTGCAACGATCATAGTCGCTGAAATAGTTATCTCTTTTATCTCTGTATCCGGGCTTTCGTGCAAATTAGGTTTGGGACTTGACGTCCTTTGCAAATAAACTTTTTATGACTTACGAAACATTTCTTTGGTTAATGCACCGTTAAGCATTTTACGTCATTCCAAATTGTTTGATCATCAAATAACTATTAACTTCAATCAATGTTTAAATATTTGACAATATAAAATCAGTAACATATATTTAAGAGTACACTTTTATAAATTTCTTGAAATATCAAACACAAATAGTTTTCAATATAATTAAATATTAAAATTGTATCTGAAAGAATTTATAAAACAAATCAATGCAGAAAAAGTTTATCAAAATTATTTTTTTCTATTTAATAACTTTCAATAAAACTGAAGAAAATCGCGTGTTTTTGTTATATTTGTTAGGTAAATTATGTGCCTTGAAAGGAATATTCTTCTTATGCATACTAATTTGCAAGATTTCGAATCTATGCAGATTTAACAGCACCTCGGCTGTCGTAGCTCGCAATTTCTTGTTACGCGATCAAATTTCGAGTACTATGGCTCGTCAGTTGCGCGGATGTACTGATAATGAAAACGACGATCAAAGCTGCACAAAGATTCCTTACCGTCTTGCCTGAAGCATCCGTGCAGATTGAATCGTGAGACCGTGATATTTACGAACAACGTGATAAACGAACCGAAGAGCAACGCTGTTCAAATGTATTCTACAATGCGATTATTTGGTTTTCATGAGCGCCGGGCTGGGAAAAGGAAGTCTCTCTGATTCTGGTTAGCATTTAAATATCAGGAGTGCCTATTGCCTTTTGTTTTGATTTAAATCGGTAAAATTGTTGTTATAAACATACATGAATTCTTGCCAATGCATTTTTTAATTTTTTATGATTAAATGAGCATAGTTTCATTGTAACATTATGGAATCCTCCCCTTTACATTATTTATTTATTAATTATTGATAAAAATAAATATAATACGATGCAAGAATCAATATGCAAACTTTAAATATATAAAAAGCAGAATAAGACTAAAAATAAAAATACCTTAATTATAGATTAGTTTTGAGTAATTGCAAGACGTAATTGTTCATGAAAAGATATGGGCGAGAAAATTAATAGTCGCTGGCGATGATGCGAAATTCTCATTTTATCGAGGAAGAGAGGCGGTACGCTCGAAAAGACTGAATGAAAATTAGGATTAACGACCTCACGAGGAATAGGGTCGATGGAATTGAAAGAATAGATCAAGTAGGGAGAGAGGAAAAAAATGATGGAAAAGGGAAAGTGGGTGGACGAATCTGATTTATGATAAAGAACAGGAAACGTAGGCAAAGCATAATTGCAGTTTCTTCTAGCTGCAAGTGGAAAATTAGCGCGGCAAAAAAAAAAGATTTACTTTTCTGTCTTCGTGTCCGAGTGATTTATAGGTGAAAAAAAGAAGCGGTAATCGCAGCATTACGACGCAGCTGAATTTTTCTCCCATCGTTTCTGCAATCTAACGCATCTCTTCATCCTCTTTCTCACATCTGTTTCTCCTTAGTAACTTTATCTCTCTCCTGACTTTGTTCTCGAGTAATTAGAATTATTATGATTAAACTGGTCGTTGGTTTTTTTACAGTTTAATCTTCTTTACCCTCCGGCGCCGAGCCAAATTACATCTGCTGCCGTTCATGCGAAGAAAATCAAGAAAGTCCGTGACTTTTGCTGCGTTCTTTTATGGCTAGAACGATATTTTTTTTCTTTTCATTTTTCTACGACCAAGGGGTATTCCGCTTGTCGACTCTAAGGAGCCATAACTTGAAAACTTTAGATAATGCGTTGTATGAACAAAAGCTAAACAAGTGCTCTCATTTAGTTTCGAAAGAATTTATTTATTTATTTTCGAAATATGCACAGTTAATTGTACTGAAAGTAACTTTAACTATTTATTTGTAACAAAAATTATTAGAATAAAACAAAAATAGACACATTTGCACCCTTTTAAAGAAAATGTGTATATATGCTAAATATTTATTTGTATAAACGGATACAATTATATAGTTAATGTTTCTTCGTAAAATAAATATTAAATTAAGCAGAGAAAAGTAACAACACACTGTTCGTATATAAATACGATTTATCAAGTTTTTCTTTTAATTAAGGAAAGACAATAAAAGGTCCAAAATATTAAATATTTTTTGCATTTATATACATATGTATATAGAAAATATATCTTCGCAATTTATTGAGCGTTTTATTTCATTTCCGCGTATTGAAAATTGAAAAGACGAGATGACAGATCAACAGAACGAAACGTCGTATCGACAGGTGTATATCATTGTATTGTGATTTTGCATGACGTATTGTTTTCAATGCTACCGCGATTACATTTTCCACAGAGCAATACTGTGATCCAAGGCTTCGCGGCAAATGGACAACCTATCCTATTTTGCGTTTAAGAAGAAGCTAAGCTAGACCAAAGACAATTCGATGTAATGTGCGTTTCACATAGCTTTGGGGCGTTCGTTAGAATGCTCAAAGGAAGATAATAAACTCGTCTGGTCCGCTCTAATTACGCCCAGCGGGCATAGCGATTATCGGCACCGCGTAGCGTTGCTAGGTTTTAAATAGCTGGCCGGTTACAAAGCATCCCGGTTTCGAGATACAATGCCTCGTCTCTACAGAGTAACGAAGGCAATGAAGATGCTGAAAAAGCCACGGTCGTGTATGTTGCTGGTTTGTGTGGGTCTTTTAATACCGTTCGGATCAATGCGTCGGACAAAGTGGAGTTTAGTTCGTGATGCTTGGACGTCGGTTCTGTGGCGCGCAAGCTTCCGAGTGCTTGAAACTGAGTTAGTTATAGAACAATTGAACATTGGAAGAGAGTTATTGAAGATTGCCATCATTCGGTATGGTTACGTCAATCTACTGTTTGTTAGAGTTCAAAGGAGTCAGAAACAAAGTGATAAGAAAGTTTGATTCGTGAACTGAATTCGTGAACTGAAACGTTACTTGTGCGGGAAAAAGAACGAGAATGTACAATATTTAGTATAAAATGCACGTATGAAATTTATATACATATAAAAAGAATAAAACACATGTATCGATTTCTTTTTAATAAATAAAATAAAATTCGATGCGTCGTAATAGCGCTACTGCGCGAGTCACAAGGTAGTTGACACCTGTTTGCGAAAGTCACGAGAAGCTAAAAGTAGCGTAAAGGAAGGAAGCTAAGAGACGAAACATCCCTCAGGACGATAAATAAAATTATAAGGGTGCGCTATAAACGAGGCAAAAGAATAAGAAAAACGTGGAGGAAAGAAGTGGCATTAGAAAGAAGACTCCGTGAAAAGGAGCGATCGCTTAGTTTTCTTTTCTGAGAGTCTTTAACCGCGCTTATGAAAGAGAAACATACCGTCTACTCAGATGAAGACGGTCGCGACCGTTCCCGAAGCTTCTAAGGGCTGATTAAAATCTCAGCATGCTGATTTAAGAGATCGAATTAAGTTTAACCGCTTCAATTCCCGAGCGATAAGGCTGGTTTTATTGGCGCACAATTGGTGAACTTGGCGTTAAATTAAAGCAAGTATTTCTATAGCGGTAGCGCGGTTTCCCTCGGAAACTGGAGCTTTCACTTTAGTTTTTTACGACGTTACATTACCCTACAAATCAATGTAAACGTCATTATTCTTACAACATTACGGACGATGTTGTCACAAGATGGGAATTTAAATAATTGCCCTTGAACGATATTATGGTCGTTACTTTGAGATTTAACTAAGTTTTAACTTTGCGAAAAATGCTTTTATAGCAATAGAGAGAGAAAGAGAAAAAGAGAGAAAAGCTTAAAATTAATACAAGTGTCATTTATTGCGATAATGTAAATCTCGAGAAAATTGATATGTTAAGTGAATAATAATATCGCATATCGCGCAAAATAGAAAATGGTGTTATGAAAATATAAAATTAGTTCTTTATTATCATCGATTACTTTCGCGATGGTATGATAAGATAAGTCGTTGTTACATCGACATATTTCAATATACTCGCTGCAGATAAATGCAATACGTGGAATGGCATGAAATTATATTCCATAGGCGATAGAGATGTGATATTGTGAGAAAATATGAAATTGAGGATGGTTGCGGTAGAAGGTTGTTTTTTAGTCACATTGAATTTACTGCGTTATTAGCAGTCTTTTAAATTCCAAGTAAATCCACGCATGGATGCGATTTGCGGCGCGTATTTTTACGAGACAGAATTACCTTGCCTGCATATGCGCATACTATACGCTCGCTCTGTGACGAATTTGTACGCGAATATGCGGGTATAAACCTTTTCTCGCTCGCGGATCCGAAAAATTGAGTCCCTGGTTTCATCCGTGCCGTGTAATCAGCTAACAAACTGATCGAGTTTGTTGAACATCGTGTAGCGAAAAACAATATTTTCATATTGTTTGCTTCGTTACAACTATCTCTTTCACGTATAGACAAAAATGAATAATGCTGATGAACCATTAAAAGCCGTAGACCGTGGAAATAAAATAAAACAAGGACCTTTAAAATTTCGCCACTTGTGCTAATGTTCTCACTTTGCAGAGAGCACGTTTTTCTAAACTGGTGTTTAGTTGGTCGTACCCTTATCTTGAAAGAGAGATCGGCGCAAAAACGGCCTCACAGTACAGCGTAAGTCTGTTCGCTCCGACGTCGGAGCGATCCTTAATGGGGAATGGAAGAGTACCGCATACTCAGAAAAGTTGGATCCTCCTTGGAAAGGTTCAATCCGCAAAAAGCGACGCTAACAGGAGGTGATTGGTATGGTCGAAGGTGATGAACAGGGTCGAAAGGTACTGTAACTGTGGTAGCGGGTCTTCGATCCCTATGGGGCATGTCGAGGGTGGAATTAGGCACTTTTCCAGAAAAGTACTTGATCCGGTCGGCTGCATGAGTTTAGAACGGTAGCTAATTACTACGGCGTACACACACATACACACACACACTCTCTCTCTCTCTCTCTCTCTCTCTCTCTCCCCTCTATTTCCTTCTTTCTTTCTTATTTGCTTTCATATTCCGTTTTAATTTTCCTTTCGCACATCTAGATTAATCTCTCCCTGTTCTTTTTTATTAAATTTTCTATATATTCTATCTATTTGTTTTTTCTTTTTTACACGTCGTTTTCAATCTCGTTTCACACTTTCAAACTTTCGAATTCACCTTTACTGATTTGTGAATCCAGCATGTGGTTCTTTGCATCTTACGTAATCGATATTGTAATTGGATATTCGAAAACGTGTTTCTTTTGACAAAGTTGTAAATCTATTGTCAACATAAAAATAAATATGAAAGGCATTTATTATATTATCAAAATATTTACAGAACGTTTAACGAGTTAATTAAATTTATTTTTAAAATCTTATCACGTGGAAATTTCAGATATAACAAAGAAGCAAAAAAATAAGCAAAAAAGAAGCAAAAAATAAGCAAATTATAATAACAAGGAAGTATAGTTTATACATTATTGTTCTGCGTTGCAAGAACGATAAATCACTATGATTGCGAAAATAAAAATCAATTCTTCGATAGAAATTTGATTATAAATACTAGCCTAAAAAACTTCTTATTTGATTCTGCGAATTAAAAATGTGTTTTTTGCTATTTATCGTTGAATGGAATCGCTGTTGTTTTGTTACTATTTTATTTGCTCAACAACGCTGTTGTTTTGTTACTATTTTATTTGCTCAACAACGGCGAGAAAATTGTTATAAAAAATATAAATAAAAACTAAATCAATAAATACAGCAAAGAAATTTGATATTCAGGCAGAAATAAATAGATAAAATAGAAAGATTTGCATTTAAGATAAAATACGTTTCTATATGAATAAGAAATTGCTACCGTATCTGAACAATTCTGTGCCAATTGTCTTTTACGTCTTATCTCTTGCAATGTATTATGAAAAGCACGCAATACCGTAATGAATACTTGTGGAAAACAAGAGCTATCTCGCGAATCTTCAATAATGCAAAGCGCGCAGTCCAATTATCAAGTACTGATAAACGTTTTATCTTATTTCCTTTCCACTTACATTTCAGGATTATTATCAAACTTTGTTTTCATCCGCGAAAGCAATAAAGCTGATGTACTTGAAACATCTTTAATAACGGTAATCGCCTTTATAAGCCTCAAAATCTTCGATGGAAAGATCAATCATTGCTCTGATTGGCTGAGTCATCGAAGCGACGTGTTGCGGTTTGTAGATCGATACGTGGATATCGCACGGCTATCTAATACACCGACAGCTCACGAAGCACTTTGTTCCGCTGTTTTTTTTTTTGCCACCGACGGAAAGCACTCTCCATTTACACTGTAAAAGCTTGGCGCAACTGAGGTACCGAGTAAAGCGAATCGAGAGACGTGGAAACAAATCGACGAGACGATTTGAGACGGTGGTGTACGATGGTATGTACGTAGGTAGATTGTCTGCGGAATTTTCTTGTTAAATTTGCTAGTAGTAGCCGGTGTCTGCGTATACAACATAAATAATGCAACCGCAATAGCGCCATTTCTTGACATCGTAATTAACTGTAGAGTTACAGTGATTAAAGTGACGGCAGATTGCTGCGGTACATATGGATATCAGGAAAACCTCTCGCACCTCCTACGGTATAGGCAACATTTTCTATCTCGGTGTTTATCACGCGTCACTCCCGCGTACTCCGAATTCCGGAAAACCTCTAGCTTATTTCCGAGTACGATACCGCCACGCGCTTTCCTTCGTATAGTTGGTTTCCGTCGCGGAAACAATATCAACCGGCGTCATATTTCATTCGTGAACGCGCAGTAAGGTCGGCAGTAAGCTCCGAGACAGATATCGTATCGAGCGATCGATAGTATCGTAAAGGTTACATCATAATCAGTTGCGGAATCTCGATCCCGCGGATTTGATTCGGCGCGGTTTGATTCCATTCTATCTTGTATCTCTATCGACACGGGATACACGCTTTGATTATATCCGAGTTCCATGGTACAGAAACGCAACCCAGCTTCATCGTGAACAGAAACGCGGAATTCAAGGGGGATGGCCCGAGTATTCCGATCACGTGTCGGACAACTGACGGCGGGTTTCCATCCAGCCATGCCGTAGCGTTTCCTCTCAATTCCCCTTTCACGAAAAGAGAGTTCTTGAACTTCGCGTTTCTCCAACACATTTCCAAGAGACGTCTTTCTTCGCATCTTGTCTTCGACCTGCCGATTCTCGCCCTCGCGTTACACTTGGATAAGCGAGCCGATCGCGCCCACGATTTCGCACGATGGGATCTTTGCGTACCAAAGGGACGGCACGTGGTCGGAGACACGCTTTGTACCGTCAGAAGTTGAAAGCTAAAACATCTGCGGAATTTCCTATTGTGCGCGGAGAATTTCGCGCCAAAAGAGTGCTACATTCTGATATGCGAGGACATTTTCCGTGCCGGAACAATGTCAAGTGTATTGTTCGCGTTCCCGATTTGGAAATTTCTAAAATAACTATAGTTCCTTAGAGACTTAAAGAAAGTTTCTTTTTATCTCTATCATTTGATCTGGCGAATCCCTCTATTACAGTGGAGGAAAAACGGTCGCAATTACTAAAAACTTGTTCACCAGAAGTCGCAAAACAAAGACAAGAAATTAAATCAAGTAAAGAGCTTCTCGAGTAACCTAGGTGCGTTTCTACATAGCACAGGATTTTGAAACTAATGAACTTTAAATCAGAGCTATTTTAATTCATTCGCTCGGGCTTAACAGAACTAGCAGCTGACCGAGTTACATTCACGTAAAATAAATAACTCAGCAGTTTTTACCAGCCGATCGTTGTCGGCCATTAGAAGAGAGCTTCGAAGCTTCCCGCGCCGTAGTTTCCGGACCATCGCGGAATATCAGGCGGTCGATCTTACCCTTAATTACAAGTCATTGTCCCGAGGAGCGCCGCGGGAGTCCGAGTTTCAAGAAACTTGCCTGATCGTCTTGCAGCTGCGAGCACGCGTCGTTCGGTCGCAAGGCTACCGGAGTGTACGAAGAGAGCTGCCTCTTGAGTTGCTCGGGCTTAATGGAACTTCTACTTGGATGCTACAACGCTACCTTCCTATCTTCCAATTGATTCCACTCACGCGCCGCGCCGCTTCGAGCTAGAGCTCATACCGATAGCTCTAACTATCCAAGGAAAAAAGAATCGATTTCTGCGATTCATTCTTACCACCATCGCGCGCTTTCAATCGATGGGGAATTCGTGTGATTTTATTATCAAAGTCGGTCAGGAATGTCAATATGACATTCCTGACCGACTTTGATAATAAAATCACACGAATTCCCTGAAGATTCTATCGATTAAATAATTAAGTTACGAAGCAACAACTGAAAATGGAAAAAGTAACCTTACATCATGCTCGATCGCGTGAAAATACACATGATCTTCGACGAGGTTGTGATTATAAAAGAAAATAGATGATAATCGACAGTAATAAAAAATGATAAAGCAAATAAGAAAAAGATAGAGATGAAGAGAAAAAATTTAATATTTGTAGCACAATCTACAAATTTATTTTTTAATTGTGAGATATCGCGATTTATATAAAATATTTTAATAATTTTATAATAATTTTTGTTATAAAGCATATATAATTGTAAATTTAAATTTAAATTAATCTTCTTAAAAAACATATTTGTATCAGTTTAATCAATAATACCTATATTTTTTGCTATATGATAAAAATAAAATCATACACGACGGATTTTTTACATAACAAATTCTCTATCATTTTTCTGTCTTTTTGCTTCAAAATTTCTCGTACGTCTGCAATTATCCATAGAGAGTAACCAGCGGTGCGTCTTAATCGCAGAAAAAAGGTAAAAGGTTTCGTATTGTGAGAATTATAGCTGAACCGCTTTGGGAACTTCCAGTTGATTCCACTCACGTGCCACTCCGTAGTGACTTATAAAGACGTTTATACCCACTCAAGAGGAAAAAAAGAGAAGAGTTTGGTAAAGGCTTTCGTGTCTTCTCCGAAACTTGAGTTATGCTCGTTTAGTAATCGCCAGCAATAAAAAATTTTTCCAACAGTTTTTCAATTAACGATGTATATTCGCGGCGTGGGCTTTCGTCGAGAGTGAAAAAAAAAATGGTACATTTTCTCTTTGAAGGAGTTTCAGAGAGGATTACGAGATTTAATGGATTAATATCGCTTAATCTTTTTGCGCTTTCTGTTATCAAAAGCACGAAACGCTTGCGGGTGCATGTCGCGTGCGTTACACGATGGAGAGTTTCCGCCGCGCAGACCATCGGGCGTTACCGTTGCGCTTAATGGAACGCGAACTTGGCGTTAGCGCGGCCTCACCGTATCCCGCCCAATCGATTTTACTCACGCGCTACACCGGAACAGATTGCACGCTTTCCTGTATCTAGGCGCAATGAAAAACGGTCGCTGTTTTCGGTTCATCATCGCACCTGCACTTTTATCGCAGGTCACGCGCATCCGTTCGCAACGACGTCCATAACTCTCGAACCCGAAGACGATCGCGTTTTTGATATTTTCTTCACTTTGTTAGATTGCGATGAGAATGGTCTGAATTCAGAGAATGTTGTGGCGAACGGAACGAGTAAAAAGACGTGAAGGCGACTTCTATATCATTGTTCTAATTTTTATAGCCATAAAATCTATTTTTCACCGAATTTTTACGATCTAAATCTTAGAGATTTTAAAGTACTCAAAATGAAATAAAGTAAATGTTGCTAAATAATAATACGAAAAGAAATATCAATGAAAATATAATTTATGAGATACCCTATATGTAAATGTATACATATATCAAAGAATTTTCCTTATTTTACCCTGCTATTTGTTAGACTCAGAGAAAAAAGTAATACCAGCGACCAGAAAACTGAGGAAAAATAGCATCTCAACTATAATATGTGAAATCGCAATAAGAAAAATGAATAAATTGTACAAATTCGGGAAACAAAGTAATGTTAATCATTTGTAATAAATATTTTAGAATAGAATACAAAAAAATACGAAAGATGGCTTTATTAACGAAAACTATATTATTGATAAAAATTGTATCATGGTATATCATTATGACATATTATTTCATTAAAAAAATATATTTAAACCAGAAAAATTGTTATAGCAATTTTATGAAGATTACGTAGTTGAATACATATAGTATAATTTCGCTATTTCATTATTATTTAATAGTAATATACTGTTAATATTAATATCCAACATCACATTTATTGCTGTGACTATATTGTGAGTTGTATAGAGAGTTCTCAAAACTACTTTTGTTCTCATAATTTTATAAAACTACAGATACTAAACTTTCAAAGTAATTACATTATATGTAGTTGGCAGAACCATTTTGTTTTCTCGGAGTGTACATTTTCGAGAATTTTTTTAAAAAGAGGATAAATATAAGAGTGTTGTAAAATTATTCCCGTTATTTTTCCTTAATTAACTTCAAGAGTAAGATGAATTTTGAATTGTATAATATAAAATAAAAAATAATGTAACTTACGGATACGATGCGCAGCAGCGGAGTTGTAATTGCATTGTAACTTTATTGGTCTGTAACAAATATAAAATCCAAATGATAGCAGTGCTTAAAGAATTGTTAATATTCAAATATCTCAAAAATAATTATATATGTATATTGCAAATGCTATTTGCATTTTGCAAATAGATGTTTTACAGGATAATTATACAAATTTCGATAAAATATTCAATAATCATTAACATTTAAGTATCTCAAAAAATAATTTATATACCTTACATCTATTAAATCTTATTCTAATATCATATCTTGCAGAAGATATTAGTATCGTGATGATTGAATATTTTTATGGAAATTATGTAATTATCTTGCCAATAAATAATTTACAAAATAATTACATAAGTTCCAAAAAATATTCAATTAACGATACTAATATTTTCTAGATTATATTTCTTTAAAACTTTATAGATAAACTTTATTTTAACTGTTGGATCATTCAAATAATTGAAAACAATGCTATGAACGATAACAATCTAGATAGAAAACTTTTAAATAATTGCACAATTATTGTTTCTTTCCAATCACAACATTTCGCAATAATTGTTGTAAGATTCTGCAAAATGCATATCTTTTGCTAAAAAAGAATTTTATAATTATAAATTAAATGAGAAAATAATGAGAAAATTATGAAGGAAAATTACTTAAAAAATAAAAAAATTTCTTACAATTACTTGAATAATAGGTATATAATTTTATGCTGTAACGATTTTTACAATAATTACAAAATTAATTTCTAAACTGTATTCAGTAATACGGGTGCTAAGCTGATTCGCTTTAATTATACAATTATATGTATAAGAATTTATTTTAAGCATCAATTTTTTAAAGATTGTTATATGTTACAATAATTAAATTTAGAATTAATAGATTTTAAAAATTAAATTTAGATTTATTATATTATACGCTATATTATACATTGTATTTTAAAATTAAAATAATGCTAAAATTTTTTTGCATGCGTTCCTATCTGGGAAGTAAGTAATTACATTTACCAAGAATTTCTCCGCTTGCTCGATGCCTCCCAGGGCTTCTCCTCCTTTCAGGTTAGATTCCTTCGTAGTTTCCTCTCGGCATTCACGTAACACTCGTGAAAATCAAGTTAATTATGCGCGCGCGCTAATCAGCAGGATGACGATCATGTACCTTGCGCGGCAACGTTCCGTTAATCACACGTAGTACGCACTTTATCATTTCGCGACAGGAAAAGAGCGCACAAATTAAAAGCCAAGCAAAACTCGAAACTCGAAACTTACAATTAGCCAAAAAACTTCGGAGACTATGTTGCCAACTACACCTCGATCTCGCGCAATCGATAAAGTCAAATTAATGATTAACCAACAAACTCGACGAGCTATGTAAGATGTACAAGCTAAATTTTCACGTAATTTATTCTACGCAAACGAATCCCCCGCGAAATGTGTGCATATGCATTATTAATAAACGCACGGTATACCAAGACTCGTCGTTATTCAAGTCGCGGCAACGCGCGCGTCACTTCGTGTTTTCAATCCAAAAGCGCGCGACGGGAAGCGAGAGAGGGACTCGTGGCAAGACAGACAGCTCCCTTTACGTTTATCTCCGACGACGATACAGTTATTACAGAGCGTCGTACATGCGTTAGCAGCGATCCGTACAGAATAATCGCGCTCGTGACACTTGTCGCGATCGCGTTCCGAAAGGTAACGCGCGTTCATCTAGCGCGGCGACGCGCGAACAATAGCGCTGGCCTTGAGGCGCGGCGGCTTGTTTGTGTATATACTCGCAGCGTTCGGGCGCTCTTTACCTATCGCGCTATCATTCGTACGATGTAGCTCGAGCTGGCAAGTGTGGTATGTGATCCGCTCCGCGTTCTACCCTTTGGAAACGTGATCGTGACGAGTATTGCAAGCACGATGGTTATTAGAGCTAAATGAAATGACTGAGTACTTATTTCAAGACTAATTTTGAAATAATAGAATTTTTTTGTGGAAATTATGTAATTATTTTGTTACATATATATTTGCAATACACGAATAAGAATCAAAGATATATAATTATTTTTATAGATATTTGAATATTAATATTGATTATTGATTGAATATTTATTTTTTCGGAAATTATGTAATTATCTTGTCAAGTATCTATTTACAAGATACAAATAAAATCTGATACGCGTATATAATTATCTTTTGAAACATTTTAATATTAATTTTGAAATTATTGAAAGAACTAAACACTTATTTTAAAATTAACGTTAAGATAATAAATTTTCTTTTAAAAATTATCTTGTTATATATCTATTTACACGATACGATTATTTTTTTGGATATTTGAATATTATCGTGAATATTATTGAATATTTTTTCAGAAATTATGTAATTCTTTATAAATATATCTATTTGTAATATACGAATATAAGATTCGATAGGCATAACGTATATAATTATCTTCGAGATAATTAAATGTTAATTAAATGTTTTTTAGAGACTATATAATCATTTAAAAATATCTCTTTGCAAAATATAAGAATCGATACTCCCCAGTGAGAAATGGTTGATCAAATCGATGTCGAATCGATATCGATTCGATAGCTTTTGAGTCGAAAAGACATCACGTCGATGTCTTTTCGATCATCATTTCTCACTGCGTCGCAATGTGTATAGTTATAGACGGTTACGGACGATTAAAGATTGTCGATAGTAAATACGACACACTACAAGAGTATCGTCGGAGGTAAACATATCTGTAGCGTCACTAAAGAAATGGCTCTCACTATAGCCTCACTCTCGATGGAGCTTTTAAAATGTATCATGTTTCCGTATCGATTCTGACACTCGACAGCAAAGAGGAAATAGAAGCGACTTGGCGTGAATAATTAACTGCTCGTAAATATAATATTAGGATGTACGGTTGTTTGTCGGAGCGGATATTTCGTGCGGTTTGTCCGTTTGACGTGGGAACCGTGCCGTCGGGAAACGGGCGTTATGAATTATCGTTTCACTTTGATATTTTGACGCGCGGCAACTGTTTCTTTAATGATGATTGGTTTTGAATGCGCGCAACGCTTTCTCGCCCAGGTTTATCGATCGAGTGTAATTTGCCGGGGCCACTTTTTTTTAATGGAGAGCGCCGGAGTGTAATATATGCTCTCATACCTATGTTTCGAGGGAAAGCTTTCCACCCAGTGAGACATAGTTGGTCAAATCGATGTTGAATCGATATCGATTCGATATCTTTTGCGTCGAAAAGGCATCACGTCGACGTCGCGTCGATGTCTTTTCGATCATCATTTCTCACTGCGCCTCGATATACCGCTTTATTAATAACGCAATAATACTATTTTGCGGAATTCATTCCGTTTGCGATACACGTATCGCGCGCCAATTTCCCTCATACATTTCAGGACGTTTATAACGTTTTTTTTGATCGATCACTAATTTGATTTAGCGCCGCGCGCTTTACGGATTGCGCGATGTCGGCGCGAAGTTGGCAGCACTGTTTTTCCGATTGCTGCAACGTAACGTCGCGCGCGCGCGCGAAGCGGGACGATTTCGGGCGGCGCGGCGTCGCGACGAGTGATAAGTACGATCGTAATAAACTCTGCGTTTTAAACTTCGCGTTTTAAACTCCGGCGCGGCTTTTCTTCTCCCGCCTTCCAGTCTTCCGTCGTAAAGTGATAAAGTGCACGTCGCGTGCGATTAATGTCGGGTGTGCCGTGCAAAGTACGCGATCGTCGTACACTGCTGATTAACGCGCGCTCGCACGCGCGCGCGAGTGTAATTAACCCTATTTTCGCGAGTGTTGTGTGACTACCGAAAGGAAGCAGTAAGCGGAGGCATCTAACCTGAGAGGAGAAGGAGGCGGCGTCGGGCGACGGCGGAGCAACCCTCGGGTAAGGCATTTCGTTACTTATTTGTCATCTACCAGTTGCAGCATCATACATTTGTTCTCGGTTTGGATGATCTGTTTAACCCTTATATTCGCAGTTTTGCATATATGCAAAGCGACTTTCCCCGATGCTTTGTGTACTCTCTACAGAGTTTGAAACATGCGGCTTTGCATATCTGCAAAGAGCCTTCTCTATGTGTACTTTATCAGTTGTCAAAAGAGGAGGGGAGTTCAGAGGGAGAATTTTTTAAATATCTTTTTAGGATTCTTTAAACAGTTATTATTTATTTAAAAAATGTTTAGAATGCTATGAAAATTGTGCATTTAAGTTTGTATCTACGAAAGCTTAAAAGCATATATGTATTTTACAAGATATTTTTTCGGTAATTATCTCCTAAAATATCTATTTGCAATATACGAATAAGATTTGATAGACACAATATATATAATTATTTTTTGAGATTTTTATATATATTAATTTTGAAATAGAATATCTATTTGCCATATGTGAATAATATTTGATACGCATAATATACATATATACATATACTATTTGAATATTTGAATTAATTATTGATATTAATTTCATAATTATTGATAATATTTTTTCGTAAATTAATTATCTAAATATCTGCATGATTTGCAAGATATACGAATAAGATCCGATATATATACGCATATATAATTACTATTTAAAATATTTTAATATTAATTTTGAGATAATTGAAATAACTAAATATTTATTTCGAGATTAATTTTAGGTTAATAGAATATTTTTTGAAAATGATGTCATTATATTGTTGGTATTTATTTGCAAGAGATGAAATGAAATATGTGTAATATATATCATTATTATGATATATATTGAGATATTTAAATATTAATTTTTTCGGTGATTGCTATAATTTGAATTTTCTATTTATATGTTACAGGTCGAAGTTTTCAACTCTACTGCTAAAACTCCGCTGTTGCGCATTGATCTGTAAGTCATGTTATTTTTTATTTTAAATTTACAATTCAAAATTTACCATTACAGTCAATTAAAAATAAGAGGAATAAATTTGTAACATAATTATATTACATCTACTTTAAAAAAGAAATGGTAACAATAGGAAATAGCTGAATAGAATAGAAAGTCTTTTTGTAATGTACATACATAGTATGCACAAAATATCCTGTATATTACATCTTCATCGATATTCACTTTCGTTTTATCACTTCACTTTACTTCGAATACTTGCGATTGCTTTAAAATCTCTAAGATTTAAATCGCGAAAATTCGGGCAAGGAAATATAGATCGTTTTATGGTCGTAAGAAGTATGACAATGACACCGGAGCGTCCTCACGTCTTTTTGCTCGTTCCGTTCTCCGAAGCTTTTTTCTTTCAATCTCTTACTCGCCCTGTCGCAAGCAGGGTTTTGTTCCTTTTAGCTCCTTCGACTATCGGTGGTGTATTCATCTTCCCCAACTCGTTCCTTTCTATTCTGTGTTTTTTTTTGTGTTTCGCTGCTACAGATATGTTAATATCCGTACGCCGACTTCATCGTTATTCTCGCGCCGGAATTAAGATCGCTCGTGATTCTATATAATGCGTTTTAACTATATAAAAACTTCATATAATCCTGGTCTTTTTTGCCAATTATTTAATGTAAGAAATATGCAAGAAAGCGCGTTAATGATTTTTATAATATTTAACATAACCTCAAATATATTTTGTAGTTATTTTGTGAAGCTTTATTGAAATAAATATTATTCCTTTGATTCGATTAATAACGAATGACATCAATGCAATATATATTCATTTTCTATCACTTCTCGTTTTTTATTCTCGTAACTCATTACGTGATTATTAATAATTAAAATAATTAATATTTAAAATTTTTTAAATTATTCTACACAGTTCTAATAATTTTTTGTCTAATACTATAAAGTTATTTTTTCTTAATTGACGGTAATTTTGAAGACGTATAAATGTGAGTTTTAATCTGTTTAATACTTTATTTAACAATTACGTAATTTACTGTTTAATTAAGCAAAGCACCTTGTAAGACTTTTATAATCTAAATACATGAAAAATAAGAGCTTAAATTAATAATTCCGTTATTTTTTATAAAAAAATCATTTTACCTTTAAAAATGTATATTATATTATTTTCAAGATTCGTATTATACATAATATTTTATATATAATTGATTCTTATTCAATATACATATATATTATATGTATAATATATATATATAAACAATATTCTGTCTATATTTCTAAAAAATCACATAAACCGTTTTATTTGGCGTCGCAGAAAATGCTGATTTGACAATTATATTCTCGGTCTAGTGTTTCCTAATACTCTCATCATGCTCATTTACTTAATGCACGTCATCACGAGGACGTCATAAATAATGCGCCGCATAAGTACACGTTTAAATCATTATACTCTTTTCTGCGTCATCGTCTCGCAGACTTAATGGTTACCCACTTAGCATTACGCGTGCTTCTGTTTGAGAAGTTGGAATTTCGCATCGTGAATCCCGGGAATTTGGAGAAACATGTAGTAGAATAGGTCGGCGTCTAGAAGGGCGACGACAATGATGTCGAGGGTTCTCTTCTCCTCTTTCTTCTCCACCCGTTGCCTTCGCCCCTTCTTCCTCTTCTCGCTTTCTCCTTCCATTTTCTTTCAGAAAATTTCTTTTCCGTTTTCTTTCCAGTCTCTTTTACCTCCGATTCTTTTCGTCTTTCATTTTTCGTCACCGGCTCTACTCGTTCACCCCGCGATGGTTCGTAACGGATAATAAGCTCTTCTCAGGGTCGTCCGACTTTCCGCGGGTGTGTCTGTAGCAGAAATAAGACGCGACTTCTTCATACCGTGAGGCAATTGCTTTTACTTCTAGCTTCCCACGAGAATTCCGCGAGTCTCTCCGTGGCTCTTTGCCAGCCTGTGTAAGGGAGCTCAGCGATGTGTATTCGTCTTGAATGTACATAGCTACAAACTCGTGACTGCCGTGTGGATATAATAAGTAATACAGTAAATGAAATCCCATCATCGAAGTTAGTTTTAAAAAATATCGCATTCTATTCCTGGCAGAACTTTTATTTACTAAATATTATTTGTGTAATATAGCCATTGTAAACACGTAACACTTTCGACGTCACGAATGTAAAGGAGAAATGTATTTTTTACGTATATATTAATGTGGAAGATTTGACTAAAATTATATTTCCGGAAGAATTATATCTGAAAAATTCATCAACAGCTTAAAAGCGAATATGAGCGAAAATTTTGTGAAGATAGATATTTATTTCTTTTTTACTAAATTTGTAATTTCATGTGAAAGTAGGAACGACTTTCTAATAAGAATATTTATTTTTTGCACAATTCTTAATTTAGTTTTTTAATTATCCATTTACAAATTATTTTTCACAAATGTAAAAGATTGCGCTGTATTATTTGCATGTTTTAGTTTTCCTACTTCGATCCCCTGCTTTCTCACACGATTTCTCATCTATATGATTATGACTACTATTATACAAATCGAGAAACCGCGTTATCTCTGACAAAGGAAGCCATCTCGATATCAACATTCTCGAGATTGCACGAGTTTGGCCATTTTTCGAGCCATTTCAGATTCGCCACTCAGATCAAGCTATCTTATATGACAATGTTACATGACAATCTTACGGCAATACTCCAGTCTCTAAGGACGCGCCCGCGACATCCGTATGAACTTTGAACTTCCTTTAGTGTAGACGCCTGGGCATAACCTGGGATCGATCGTCGAAAGAACGCCGACCCAATTCGCTTCGTCGACGCTTTCTTATAATGAAAGCAGCTACCGGACGCCGTCTTGGGAAATGGGCCTCTTTCGCGAGACAAGATATTTTTGTGGTCGATTCTTATTCCGGCACACAAGCAGATAGGGTAGAATACTATGTTCGACATGGTATCGTATTTTCTTTCCTTCCCGATTTTTTTCAGTGACTTCCGTTAAAAAGCCCGTTATATCGTGAAAAGGGTCGTATTTATGTCTACATAGATCGCTCTGTGGTGGAGTAATAAGACGCTTATCACCCTTATCATTCAGGATGGGAAAGGTGCTTTGAAGAAGGCAATAATAGAAGCGAACTACGACTGATGTATATATTTGCAATCTTCATAATAATTTATATTGAACGCAATGTATAAAATCAATAGTCGTCAGATATGCAAAAATTGAAAATTATTTAAATATGGTAAAATAAAAAAATAAAATTTGAATATATAGAATTTCGGAATAAAAACAAAATAAAAATCTTACAATTTTATTGATTAACTGTTAATCGAGTAATTATTGATTATTGTTTATTGAATTAATATTATATTGTCAGACTTGCAGACTTTGCACTGCATTTAATTTTTATTCGCATGGCACAATAAATATCTTAGGAGAAAAAATAGTAAAGTTAAAACATATAATAGTAAATGAGATTTTTATAATATATCGAATCATTACTGTCTGTTATACACGAGATGCTTCTTGCGTACGAGAGTATAAGTATGTACTATCTGAAACGCGCGTGGTTCTTTTAGAAGGACACAACGATAACCAACATTTGACTCGTTGAATATTTCCGTCACGTACACCGCGAATAACACGTCCGACACCGTCCAAGAAATGAAAACCATAAATTCCTAGAATCTCCATTTTTAGCGTAGTGCCATGTAGATGGTGGCTTCGTCAAAATCGAATCAGCTGCCTAATCTTGTACCGCGTGTTGCATATGATGATACTATGCGATCATCGTATAAGAATCTTGCATATATATTTTCTCGATTCGCTTGCGTACAAGGTGCTTTAAATGTAAATTTGGAAGATTCTTTTTTCTCAGTTTAATACTTATCTTATCAATTGTAAGAGCATAAACATCCAATGTCTATTTATTGATAAATCGGCTATAATATTTTCTGTTACTGTATTCTGTTTATTGTATTGATTCCTTGTTAGTATAAAATAATAATTATAGTAATTTTTAATATATTTTTAGTTTAATATGTAATGCAAATATCTATACACATAAATCTATAAATAAATAGGGTAAACATCGATTAACAATTAATTAATAAAATTCTGTTCACGCATTCGTTATTTAACTTGAAAACAAAAATTCTGAATAGGGCATTGTAATAGTTTGTCTTTTCCGTTAAATCGCAGTATTTAGAAAATGTTGCCCTAGAGAATACAACGTGATGAAATTAATTTGCGAACAAATAATGTGTTATCGTGCGTTTCGCAATTTGAAGTAAATTTGCTGGCAAATAACCAATCAGAATTTAGTCTTGCACATTGATGTATAATAAATTTCTAATCGAAGTCTTTGTTTCAACGACGTATTTACGAGCTAATAAAATAGCGGCGCGATGTTCATGAACGAGCGTGATAAACATACACGCCAAGTTGAATAGTCTGGATTTTAGCATCGAGTCGCCGCAATTTACAAGGCTACACTGCCGCAGTATATTAGAGGGAATGTGGGAATAGGGAAGCGCGATACGAGAATTACCTGTGATGAGGTTTGGCCGCACGATAATTTATTACCTTGCAAACGCGTGTTCGTGACGTCAGCGCGCACTATCTCATATGACAGTTTAAAAACGGAATGATCATAAAGCAAAATTTTTTTTAAATTTAATTGTCGCGCACATTTGACAATTACGATATCTCTGCGTAAGTTAAGAAAATTGAATTATACGTTACTACGGCTATCGAGTTTCCTCGCAAAAAGTATTGTTGGATAGATGGTGCGAAACATATCTCCTGCAATTAAATAATTTAATTATTATCTTACTGTTATTCTATATGAGTACAGGCTATCTTGTGATATTCGGGATACGTTGCAATTTCGCAATTAAACGCGAAAATAATAATGCTGACTGACGTTGCGAGCGGCAACGTTCAACTAATCGCCGCGAGCGCGATGAGGTTCGAGTTTCTTTGTCTTTTCTCTTGTACTGCGTCTTTTTCAGAAGTACAATTGTAACAGGAGGTAGCTCCGCTATTCGTCCGCGTCACGGTAACTCTGTCAGCGTCGTGTCTCGGCCGAGAAAGATAGAGCACATCGAGTTGAAACGGGACAACGTTCCCTTTCCAATTTCAAACTATTTCATATTCAGAACCCGCCCGTATGATATTCAGCAGCGAGGCATTAGCATGTAAAGGGTGTAGCAAAGAACGAAAAGTGGCAGGGTGCGAAGGAAAGTACGAGAATAGATGGTAGCGGTTGTAACTAGCCGTCCTTATCCGTAATAATACTATTAGGATGCGGCTGGAGCCAGTGGGTGTGCGCTGCGGATCAGAAATCCCGATGCATTGACCGTGAACACGACAAACGTCCGCCTCGCCAAAATGACCTGCGAAATTTTCGGTTAAAGCGGTAAATGAGCGCAACCTCTCTTTCGAGAACCCGAAAGCGACTAAAGCTTTTGTCGGCTCATCGACAACGGGAATGTATCGATCGTTTCATTGCGCGGTCGACTTTTATTGCCCGTAGATAAAATTTTGCCATCGAGCTTTCCAGCAGAATGCACAAACTCATAAATCGGCGTTTATCCTATCGCGTGTTAATTCGGCTATCTATCGTGCCGATTGCAACGCCTCATATTTGCATTTTTTTTACGATAAGCTCCTGCGGTCGCAGTCACGCAATTCCTTAGTGACTGCTTTTCAGAGCTGAAACAATGCATTTTTACAGAAACGTAAGAGATCCGCGAAACTATGATATTACATCGTATACATTACGCAAACTTAAAAGCTTCCTCTTTCTTCTTGGAAAGTTACATTTTTCCAGATGCATGATATGCACTCGCATTGTCAATTCATCATTGTGTCGTTTCGATTTATGAATGCGAATATAGAACACGATATGCTTTATGGAACATTATCATGTCATTGTGCTTTACATTAAAAATATTTTATATATGCGGTTTTAATGCAGCATCTTTTAGATGTTGCTATAGATGTGCTTTAGATGTGCTTTAGATGTGGCTTGTATAATTATCACTGTTTATGAGCGCATTGTCATGAAGATACTGATGATTCAATTTGATGAGATTGCATATTTCTGTCCGACGGAAATATCTGTATTGGTTCATTGAAAGCGGGTTTGCGCGTGCAAATTATATCGATCGCCTAATAATCACTGTCGAATCCAAATTCACTCAGAATATATTTAGAAAGCTATGTCCGAGAATAAAAAGATCTCGATAAGAGAGTCGGAGCGAGATCAATTAATCCGATGGGACATGACGCACTCGGAAATATCGAGCGGCGACAGGCGTGAAAGAGGTTTCGCCTTCTCCGATCTCAAATTGGCGGACAGAATTGACGGTTCGGTTTGATGAGAGCGTGCTGGTGACTTTTACGGGCCGTGAAATTTTATCGTTGTACCGAGAATGGAGTACATATCGTGAGTTGTATTGCCAACAACTCTCATCACGGAGCTAAAATTCATTGCGACGATGAAATATATATCGCCAATCCATTATCTTGTATCTGCGCTTCCATAAAAATCCGAGAATGTCATATGTCAATCGAGATCTGAATATTTATGTTGTATAAAAATACTATTAACCAATATTAATACGAAAAAAATGTCAAAAAGTTTCCAGTAAATTATAACTAATTATCATACAATTGTAACTGAAATTCGTACAAATAATTACTCACCAAAATTCGTACAAATAATTACTCACATATTATTATTACATAATTAAAAGATTGATAAATACATCCGCTTAATTCCGGAAATAAAGCGTAGATTTAATACTTTCTGTCGTCAAAATATTGGTGCAATTATTTTATTGCGAACACAAAATGACGATATGAAATTTACAATATGTTTCTGAGCCATCACTGTCAACATGTGACAAATACCGGGTCTTTTTCCAAACCGCAACTCGGAAATCACTCATTAGAGGCGCGGAAATTCTAGTCACAGTTTTCCACGGAGTTCGACATTCAACGCACAACGGAGCGGAAGCAAATCCATCGTGAAACTTGGTCCTGCTCTACATGCTAATATCTGTCCACTGAATATCAAGGCGACATGCTCGAATATTAAATCGCGGAACTCTCAGGACAAACTCGAGCACGATGGGCCGCTCGTTCTCGCGCTGAGGTGCTCAGCGATGGGAGGGAGATAGAACGGCTGAAAGATAGATACCAAGCTGACAGATCCGAGAGACCTGAGCCCAGACTAACGAACTGCTAGTTTGTACGGTTACGGTGGTTAGATATCACTCACTTAATATGGATGATGTGTATCAAAATACGTGATATAAGTTCTGTATCGCTCTACATCATGTCGTATAATTTACATTGTTGTTGCGAGGTAAAATTTGGGTATCACCTTGATAATTAATTTATATTAATAAATCCAAACTTCTAGTCCAAAAACGCTGTCAAACATATCAATTTACATATTTATGTGATACACATACACACGTATGATATTTATATAATTTTCCTTGGTAAAAAACGCTAAAATAGATAAATCAGATTTCTATCAATTGACTCGAATAGATTCTATTGATTTTTTTAAGTGATTCATATGTATATGTGCGCGCGCGTGTATGTATATCACATTAAAAATACATAAATATTTTTAATATATATATATATGTGTGTATCAATAACATAATTGCAAATCAGAAAGTACTATTTTCAATAATACATTCACGTTTTTTTAATATAATTAATATCAGTTTTATTTTATATTGGTTTACGATCAATTACGTTTGATCAATTGATTTAGTCAGAGGATTACGTTATCATCCCTTGAACGAAATTATGAGAGTTGAGTTGAATTTCTATTGTTAGACGCGAAAGCTTTGTACGGTTGGATGTGAATTAACGTGCACTTCCGTGGCACTGTAACGAATTACACAACTAATGGAGACGTTATCATTGTTAGAACAAAATACTTTAACAATATTAACTATAACGCCTACTCGATTTCCAGGATCGATTCTTTTGTTAATGGCAACTTTAGATAATGGAATATTTATTTTTCTTAGCCTCTGCGTAATATCAAATAATAACAACAAAACATGTGATACATTAATTACATATATTGTTACGCAGCGACCTGGTAACCAGAAATCAACAAAGCTTGTTTGAATAGTAAATTAATATCATTGAAACGCGTGAACAATCGGATATCGATATATCGGGGCGACAATATACTCATTTTCGATAGATGATAGGTTTAGCGGCGAGGATGTGTACCATCGGATTAATAGAAGCAAACAAACTTGCTTTCTCTCCGCACTATCGTGTACCGTGATAAATTATATCTAGTGTCGGCAGTATTGTTCTACAAACGATCGCTATCTATTGCGTGTAATCCATTCTTGAATGCCTTGCACAGTCGGATATTAATCTCTCGCGAAAGTGATGGTGCAATAAACAACGTTGCTCTAAGTAAAAAGTATCGTTGCATGAAACTTTTGGAAAGAGTCGCACTACTATGAGCTATATATTTCTAAATTTTGAAGTTTTAACCGGAATAATAGAATAACTAGGATTCTTTGAAACATTTTATTTCCTGCAAAGAGGAAAATTTAATTAATCGTCGTGATCCATTGAAATTTTACCACAATTGAAATATTTATTAATCGCATAATGAAGTAATAGCATATCCGCCCGGCAATTCCTTTTAATAATAAATTAAATAATCTGGCAATCCTTAGAGAATAAAATTCGCATGCGAGATGATAAGACAGTACGTAGAAAGCTTTTGTTCACTCATAGCTTGCAAAAATATGAAATGGGACAGTTAAAAGAATGAACCGAGAAGACGTGAAAGGAACGTATTTGGTCGCAAGAGAAAGATGAATGTTAACGAGAGAGCCAGCTGCAGCGTGCAACCGAATAAAAGGGAAGGAAAACAGCATGGAAATGCAATGTACGCTCGTCGAGGACGTCGAGTCGAATACGGTGAACGAAGCGGAGAACGAAGTCGCGGAGGCGATGTGTCCTGCCGATGATAATAATATGCATCCTGGAAAATTACATTCTCGTTACTTCGTGGAGCGACTAAATGTCGCACGAGAGATCCGGTTAGAGCTCGGGTGCAATGGTGAAGAAGAAGCTCGGAAGCGGATGTAACCAAGTGGCGGCAGCTGGGAAACGTGAATGTATTTGTGAATGGTGCACTTGGCATAACGATCTTGGTCTTCTACTGCGCGAATGCGAAAAAAAAAATCAAAATAGCTCTTGGATCATTTATAAGGAATTAAAAAAAAAATTAAAATTAAGATAATTAATAATTTTCACGTTCGCCTTATTTTAAACTTGAACATTTTCAATTCGATATATAAATCCCATAATTATTTATTTCTAAATTACTTTTAAATGTAAATACTTTTTTTTATATAAATATATATAAATGCATTTCATCATGCGATTAATTATATAGATTATGCGCATAACTTAGTGAACTTTAAGAAAGATATACATACTCTTTAACAATAGCAATTACTGAGTACAAATAACCGCGTTAGACGAAATGGCTGAGAAATTTAATTTGCACGTGGCGGTATACTTCCTCGTAAAGTGCTCTAAATATGAATTGTAATCACTAAGTATACATATAACTTTGGTATAACTTCATTGCGGCTTTGTGTAAATCTTGCACCGTCTTACGTGCATTTTGCGCAAGGTTTTTCTCCTTTGTGCTATCCAATGGAGATCCGATCGATAAACAAGATTTTCGCTATTTGGCAACAACACCGTAAACATTGTGGTATTCACTCCGGAAATCCGTGAGTGGAAAATTCGGTCAGCGGATTGAATTTCGTTGCCAAATATGTCAGTAGTCTCGAATAACGTTTGGGAACACGTTACAAGAATTCTATTTAAGAGGTACATGAACAGAATATTTGTTCTTTCGAAATTGTTTGAGCTGCGTTAAGAAAATAGGATTGGAAAATAAACTTGCAAAATTAAATGGAAGTAAATAAAGCGTGTTTGTACAAAAAAAGTCAGCGAATTGAGTTCTTGTGCGTAGGTCGTGAGTGAACGTCTGTACGAAGTTAGGTCACATGAACGCCTTTAAATTGCTCGTTAATCTTCAGTTTTCAAATCGTAGGGAACACTTTTTTATACTCATCCAGAATGGTTCCTTGAGTCCCGCAAAGGCGGATTGATTACGTTAGATTTTCTACTATTTGTATACGCATGCCGAATAAATTGCAATCATTAAGAGTCTTTATGAATCGAAGAGAGCGTTTTGTGAGTTCGCGTTATGGATGACTCATCCTCAGATTACTAAGATTTTGCAGCAACTTCGCAAGTACCCTCTCTCGTTAATCACGGGCGATACTTGTCAATAGAAAGTTTAGGACGGTAACTAGCGCGTAGTTAGAGTATTCTCTGCTTTGTTAATCGATAAAGAGCTTTCAAATAAAATTACAAAACGATCGTCAAAGAAATCGCCCTTGAGCGAGCAAGTTTTAGTCGTAGAGTAGATATTTAATTAACAACGAAAAGATTGGAATAAGAGCTATCGTCGCGAAAAGTTTTTCGGTCTGATCATGACAAGAAAACAAAGTGCATACCTAAATGGAAAGTATAATGAATCAACTTGGAAATTACGGCTAGGAAAATTTTTCATGTTTTTTACGCATAATAAAATCTTGATACCGGATTTGTAATTTGACTGTTTAAAAAAATGGTAAAAATGGAGATTCATCAACCCCGTCAGAATCGTAATAAAATAAAAATGAATATAAATCTAAAACGCATGAAATGACTCGTGAATATTAAAACTGGTTGAGAGATTCAAAAATCGTTGGTTTACGCATTTTTTCCGCAAACCTCTATTTTATTCTGACTCTTGAGTAAAAAGCATGCAGGAGCATTAATGGCGGTCGACGATAATAGATGGATAAGAAATCTTTGCGCGTGAGCAAACTTTCCGGAAAACTGATCGTTAAGCTACTTTTTTGAAAGTGGAACATTAATAGAAAGTAGGGTAATATTCTATTCCTGTATTACCCGTTATTCTCAAATCTTTGCACGAATATATCACAAATGTTAATAATGGTTTGAATTAAAAGATAATTTTAATTGAAAAGGCAGGGATACATAGGAATTTAATCTTCTCGCTGACATTAATTACATTCGTGGCGTTTAATTTCTATCACGTTCGTTATATAAATTTCTAGCTGTCACCGTTTTATTGGAAAGAAAACTATGCAATAAAATAGACTGGACCCGTTAAAAACAGTATAAAATTTATCTCGCAGTAATTATTACTATATTATTTTGATTTATCTTGCGCGTTTTGGATAAGTCTGTTTTAATACGTTATTTCATTTTTTATACAGGTTGAGCAGTGATTGTAATTACATTTTCATTCTCACTCATTCTCTCTCTCTCTCTCTCTTTCTGAGATAATAAATTTTTTGGAAAATTTTGCACAACTTGTATAATTTCGATAGTATAATACAAACATAAATTTCAAACGATAAATTGTGCATTTACGTTTAACTAGAACTTAAGTTTGTGTTCCATTTGAACAGAGTTTCCTGTGAGCGATTAGTACAAAACGGAGCGTGGAATATTAATTGACATCGAAATGGCAGATTCGCTCGATTTAGCATCGACGAAATTTCACGCTTGCATGGCTTTGACATAGAAACACGGTCCTTCGATCTAGTGTTGTATCTACCGCGCTTCGAAACTAACGACGTTAAGCGTAATGGAAGGCTAATTATAACGACGTAGACTGTTATATTTTTTCTGTCGTTGTAGCACAGTCGAGAACATAGTGGTTATACCGGAACGGTACCATAAACTCGCAACGTAATGGCATATCACGTTCGAGCTATGGCACTGTACTGTGCCACACCTGCCTCGTACGCATCGGGTACGGCACAGCCCATGGCGCACGTTACGTGTTTTATCCGTTTTTCTCTTTTTTATTTATTTATCTTTAACAAGGCTCGGCAATTTTTGGTTTCATCTTGCGCCACCGCACCGTATGCACTTTCCGAGCTTTTCCATGTCCCGCATTTTGCCCGATCCGCAGCGTCAATAACGCGACGCTTTTGGAAAACTTCCAAACTCGCTCGGCTGCATACCACTCTCCGGTTAATTCCAATTTATAGTTTACCGTATAAAACCGTGTAAATATATGCGGGCTCTTAAGTCGCAGCGTCCGTGACTCAAGCAGGTCTTTTATGGAAAATTTGTCCGCGCACCTTCCATAGAACCTCCTTGTTCGCGCTCACGATTTCTGATCTCTCGCGATTGTTACTTGATCAATTATCCCTTTCTCCTCTCAGCAGCTGCTGCAACAATAGTGTCATTGTGATGGATTAACGATGATATACGAGGTCAGTGTTGTTATTACTCACCGCACCGCAATAACCCGCACTCATTGGATATCACTGTCATCCAGGTCGGCTCGTCTCCGGTCTAGCATTTTTGTAATCCAAATTCAATAAAAATGCAGTTATTGTGATAGGCACTCACTTTTTCTCCAGTGTTCTCGTTTATTGACACTTGTGTCACGTGGCGAATCAATTCGCTTCGCGTTATCATTCACGTAATGCTATTCTACAGATGCGTCGGGTATTATACGCACTGGCATTGTTTAATAAGAGATGAGATGCTTTCCGCACGGTGGGATTCTTTCAATTTTGATCAGGATGGATATTATTTGGTCCCATTATAAAAGTGGCAATCGAACCACAAGGAAATTCAATTGATATATTTAAATTTAACGGACAATTCAATAGTCTTGTTATTTCTATAAAAGTATGCTGTTGCACGAGGCATATTAAAATAAATTATATAATTATTTTTTGAATAGGATATGTATGTTTTTATGCGTCTCTTTACGCATCAAATTTTAGAAAATACAAAACATTAAATCAACTTTTTTATCCATTGACTTTTATCCATTGCATATATATTTTTCATATCGTTAACAAAATTTTGACATCATGCAGATAATTAACAGATGCTCGTATATCATTACAGTAATCCATTAAGATTAAACATACGGTATTATCTACGATAAATCATTATAAATCTTTTATTTTGCTATGATTCGAAAAACTGATGTGTCACATGTCTGTTTCGTGCATACAGACTGTCTCCTAAGCTTGCGAAAATATCAAGCTCTCACAGTGCGTTTTACATAAATGATTCTGTCTGAAATAATCCTGTTTTACAGCTGTATAAGAAGTTTTCGACTCAAGTATCACGTATTATCGAGAACGTTAACTATGAGAAAGATGAGGTATGGTGTTAACGGGACGGAAGTTATCAGCGATATTATTGCACGCCTTGGCATCTTGTCGTGTAGCTCGTTGTCGCGCGCTCTCGATAATGGACGGGCAATACGACGCATAGTATGCGTCGTAGTGCATAATTTACGCGCAAGCCACGACCATATTCGGTTAGATGCCTTTCTAGAGGTCGGGCATACTCGTGGATAACCCTTCAGGAATTTCTAATCGAAGCTGCTCGTCGTGATACACTTGGTGTGAATTCACAAGCATCCGAGCCCTATCGCGTTTGCCAATTATTAATGTGAAGCTAAATGCTGAAATGTTGTCAGTACACCAGGTTTACTATGCTGTTTACTTTTCACATTGGATTTAATTTTATAAAATTTCTTTTCTTCAATCTCTTGTATTTTGAAAATTAGTTGGACAAATAAAAATGCTATTCCTTCTAGTTTAATTATTATCAATAGCGACGATAATGAGTTTAAATATTAATGTTTACTGTAATATTTTTACAAATTTTAACGCAAAATCTAAGAATTTCAGTATTCAAACTTTTAAATTAGACTATTAGATTAAAGATTTCTTTTATTAAATATATCGATTGTTGCGTGTTAGGAGCTTTAATAGGTCGTATATCAACGAAATATTTATTTAGATATGACTCATGTAAGATGTTATCTCACGAAGTAGAAATCAAATAACTTTTGTTCATTATCAAAGTTGTCGGAGTCTCCAGCTAAGTTAGAATGAATAGCTGTTATTCCGCTCACGTAATTCACATTTCGAGTTCAAGGTTGGAGTTTCGTTGCAAGTCCTATTTGCAGATCATAGAGCAAATTCTAGTGTTCCATACGCAATCGCGTCCATCTAGATGTTTCCATCCGGGTCCGCTCGTTTAACTCGCCGGATCCCGTTGACCCGTGCAATTCGACATGACACTCAGGAGAACTACGTCTCTCTTGGGAATAAGGGGTAAGCCAAACTAACAGCGAACGCCGATGTGCAAGGCCGATGCCGGATATAGTGACCCGTGTGTGAAGCGTTGCCCAGGCGAGTAACTATACACGCGTGAATACACGCGTTAACCGCGTCAGCAATTAAGGTAATGGCCGTGTAATCGTCGCGGTCGATTTACAGAAGGAATTTTCGATCCATGGCGCGCGACACGTTTCATTCGCGTTATGCTGAAAATTGTCGAATCTCGTTCGCGCCCGTCTAATTTAACTTAATATTAAATTAATGACACGCGGAGTTACGATTCAGACGATTATGTTATTGCGTTGCCGCACGCACTTGACCATGGTGCAATATATGACACATATTAAATTAACCTAGTTAATTGCAATTACTTTATAGTTCATTTGCTATGATACTAGCGTGAGAATTATTGATGCCTAGTAATACCGATGTAGAATTGTGTTGCACACGTGCGATGTATATCTAGATAGAGTTGCTAGTATGCTAGATATATGTATATACTTGTATATAGTATATAACACTGCAGAGAATACGAGAATACATGTACATTAATATGACTAACAATTAACGTAATCGGTCTTTATGACCACATTTCAGAGAGGTTTCTTAATTGCACAATTCCATAAAAAAATGTATCACAAAATTCGTAGTATTCATAATATCATAATTGCCAGCATTATCGATCATCAACGTATGCAAATATCCCATGTGATGGGAAGTGATATTAAAAATGACAAAAGACGCAATTATCTCAGAGTAATTAATTATACTTAGCCTTCCGTGTTGTTGCCGTTCTTGTCATGCATTAATCTAAGTACACTGATATTAATCAGTTGAAACATCGATATAGTTAACCATTGCGTGTGGTAATCGAAATGTTACGTTGAGTAATTAGCAGCAGGCTCAGGTGTAATCAATCAAGCGTCGTCCGTGAACGAGCGGCGATGCATAAATACGCGAACGAAATGATTGCGAACACGTCCGTACATATTTATGTATATACGTGTATACATGTTTTGAGTATGCATAAACATTTCCGTCGCATATGTATATATTAACGTTGCGAGTACCTAAACGCGTTCACATAAAATCAACAATTAGGATAATAGCGCGCGAGAGCCCGCTGACTTGGGAAGGAGCGTTTGTTAATTGCGAATGACCGTTGGTTCGTTCATCTTGCTTTAGGAGATCTATTTAAACATGAACTACTTGCGGACGCGAATTACGCGCCCGTCCGAGAAACGCGATCGCAGACATCTAGTTGTATTTATTTTCGGTGCGCTCGCATTTTGCAAATTTGCAAGTCATAATGTGCTAATTCCGCATCGTGAATTTTAACAGGATTTGTTGACGTAACTTCGTTACGTCGCGCGGTCCTTCTTTATTATCTTGCCGTTCGTACGACACATTTTTATTCGGCGTTTCCGCGGCTGTAGCAATTTGCGTCACTCCAAACGACAATTTGCGCGTCGCATGCGGGTGGTAACTGATTAGTCGCTTTCGCATTGATTATCGACCATAAACTGGCGTACGAAATTTCGATCACGTAGATACACATCTGTATTCATTCGGCCGTTCGCACATACGCGCATTAGCAGCCTCAACGAAACTTCAGACAATACAGGATGCGTAAATGTCGCTGCGTGTCCCTGCAGGCAAAGCCGAGTGTTAATGCAATACTTTATGCTTTACTCACCGTATGCTGAACATTATGGAACTTTCTAGGATGTTCCTCAACGATACGTGGGGAAATGTAACACTTGATTCCATTTAACTGCAACAAAGAAGCACTGATGATTAGTGCAAAGTTGAGCGGTAACTTAGAAAAATTCAAACATCAATTGGAGATATTTAATTATACATTTGAGTTTGTTAGCACGAGAAAGGGCTACATTGTGTGTAAATCTATTTATATCCAGCCGTTAATTTGCTGGAGGAAGAACCATTTTTCGCTCGATATAAATCTACGTCGTTCGTACCAACTTTCAAGAACCTTCCGGCAAAAATTATTGGCAAGCGTAAGCTGTGTGTATCCCCTTTGCGCCGATGTGGCTACACACACATACACTATGTGATATATACAGATCGTTCGATATATCTTGCTGTTAAGCTAGGATATCTAGAGGTGATACGCCTGACATCACGACGAGAGGCCCTATCAAGTTGAATAGTGAGAACTGTCAAATTATTTTTAAAATAATTTGCTAGAATCAAACGTTAGTTTTTGATATTGGAATTAATGTCACATACGGTCGTAATTTTCTCACGTCTGATTTCATGGAATTATCACCGTCTTTGTTACGGCGAGTATTATTGACAGTATTTCTCGACTCACCTTAACACTAACAAAATATTTGCTAATCTTAAACAGCAAGATTGGCGTATAGCGATAGATCGTTAAAACAGCTGCGCGCCGTACTTGATAGCAACTATGTTAAGCCGAAAGCACCGTTTTCAGCAGCACCCATCTAGCTTCCGTGAACTTTAACCTGCCATGTTGACGGAGAAGCGTAAACTTATTACGGCACTCTCTGATGGACCACTTTTAGAGAGCGCAGGTTGAGTAGCCGTGGTACTCTCGCAGCGTGTTACGTAGATGGATTCACCGAAGGATGGTGGATTTGCTCGTGTATCATAATCATTATTAATTTCATTGCCATGATATTACTTACGTGGATACATCACGCGCGACTTGCATTATCGTATGGGATATATTATGTCGATTCTAAGGCGATACTTTAATCGCCACATTACCGTGTAATTATTGAAAAAGACATTAGATGTTTACCGCATCTCGTTCAATCTGCAATTTTGCAAAAGTTTGATTTCAACATTTCGACATTTATGGAAGATACAACTGGCATCAATCTTTTACATGATCGATTTTTTACATATCGCACAATGATTTCTTATTATCTTCTTTAATACCAATAAATTGGAACATTTGTCTTGGAGCTTTAAAATCGCAGGATAAAAGAATTAGACTTTGCACAAAGTTATTGGATATTCTTGCGAAGGTAATTCTTGTGCTGCTTGGATTGCTCGTCTGCTTTAGTATGATTTAAATGCATGTACTTTATGGTAGAAACTTTTTTTAACAAGAGAATACCGTGTCCTTTTGTTGCGTTTATTTGATTTTATTTCAAAGACGACATTATTTCTCAGATACGCTACATTATATTTTACTTGTACGTACTTACAAATGAGTAATTATAATATACTATTATAAAATTATTATTGCACATAGTAGATCTTCTTGAAGTTATTAAACCGTTAATTGCATGTTTACAAAGTATTTTCATTTAATTATAAATAAGCTCCATGTAATATTAAGTCGAAGCTTGCGAATATGAAACAATTACGAAATTTTTTCTTGGGTATTTTTTTCTAGAGATATGGACACAATTTATATACATATGCGGGTCTTAATTAGATCGTACATTTTTTTCTTATTACTTGGAACAAATTTAATCTCATTGATTTTCAAAGGACCGTGACCTATATTTCCTTTGGCAAACTATTTTCCATTTCTCTCGTCGTTTTATATAGCCAGCCAGTTTCATTTCCTTTTATTATTTCCTCGCACCCATGGAGCAGCAGTGAGTTGATTGGCGAAGAGTGGGCTGGTTGGGAATAATATTGCGACATGCTTGATTCTCTCTCTCTCTCTCTCTCTCTCTTGCTGCTGTGCGTATTGTATTTTCTACGATGTACTCCTTCAAACATGCATGAATATCCAATATTTTTTATCGATAATTTTGATATCTTTTTTGTGATACAATGCTTTTCTTTCTTATTTTCTTTCGTATTTTTATTTTTTCTTTCTACATAAAATGGATTGACATACATGTTACAACTGAAGAGAGGATGATTCTATGGTTCAAAATAAATTAAAATAATTTTTTCTAAGGCCTTATTTTTGAGAAAAAGACTTGAGAATTAATCAAGCATGCGTATACTTGATAGATGTTTATTGTTACAATTTTTGCTATAAACATTTTGTATAGTTTATCTATTATTAGAATTAACAAATTCAATCAGTTAATTTTTAAGATAAAGAGTTTGTGTGAGACGCCAAATAATTTTATTCCTTACTCATATATTTCTTATTTAATTCAGATATCATTGAAAATATTTTTGATAATATTAATTGATAATATTATATTGTTTTATCAAATACAAAATTATATTCTACGAATTAAATCAGAATAAATTATTTTTAACATGTTCTTTTTAGTTGTTCAAAGACTTAAAGTTCTTGTTTTCAACAATAAGGTGTTATTAGAAAAAATTATTCTATTATTTCGATACATATTTTGAATTACAGAATCACTTCCTTTCCGCTTGTATTATTTACTATGTATATAATTCTATATATGTATATATATTCTCTATATACATATATAATTAAACAAATAATACGAAAAAGCAGTGACACTATTTTCGAACAAGAATAAAAGAATTAATGGTCTTTTTTTAGCGATGTAAAGATATATAAAAAATTCGAATAGCAGAAGTATAAAGAATAAAAAATATACAAAGAATAGGAAGTACAAAGGAAAAATTACAAAATATTTTCACATAGCTTTGTTCAGTCAAATGGAAAGTAAACTAAAACTAAAATATAAAATTCGTTAAAAAACAATATTCAATGAGTGCTAGAAAGAACAACGTTGAATCAACAATGGACTTATCTGATCGATTGAGTTTAGACAAACTGTTGAGTTAAATGTTACATTAAAGTCAATAAATTTTTCAAAAATTCACATTTGCTAAAAAATAAGAGCAGAAGAAATTTTTTGTGGTAATCGATACAGTAATCATTGTTTATTGATTTTTATCTCTCTGAGAAACATTTTGAGTTTTTTTTAAATGTCTTTGCTATTAAAACAATCCGTTGATCAACAATGATATCGAATATTTTATGTTTTCTGAGACACAAGCGTAATAAAAATTCTGATATATCTGCAATGCCATATTTTATCTTCTTTATTTATCATTAGTGATATAGTACACAACAAAAGAAGTAATATTAGTTTTCCAGGATGCAAAGCAAATGGGAAATCGGAATAGAGGAACATTCGAATACTGAATTGCGCGGGCATGAAAAATAAACGAACTTCTCCGCTTGCTCATCGTTGTTTTGTCTGGCACAAAGTAAACGATAGCGTAAATAGAAGAGTGGACAAGATAAACGAAGACGGTGAGATAGGCAGAAACGGCTGAATCGATTCGCGAACAGTCGAGTCGTGCCGACTGCACAGTCCACTGGTCAGAAGAGGCTTTGGTGCCTGGCTTGCTTTGACGATAGTTTTTAGAAGTCAGAACCGTTCTGCTTACAGGCCATGTAATCTTTAGATCATTGATTTGGAAATATCTTCCATAGTGGACGTACTTTCCAATCCTGTATAGTATTATTCGTCGAATAAGCTCGTCGACTAGTTCTCTAGATCTCGCGTAACATTATGCTGATATTTGCGCCACGTAATATCAGGAATATATATTACGTTATACGTCAACACATGTAACGATAAAACATGTATGAATTGTTTGCATTTAAGTATTATTAAAAGATATATGACTATGATCTTTTTGAAAACATATAAAAGGTCGATTTTTCTCTTGTCTATTTTCTCATGTCTATTATCGAGAGTATCTCAAACTAATATTACGTTCTACAACAATGCGGAAATTACTTACAAATTAAATATAAAACGTGATAAATTTTCACCGAAAAAATGTTGCAATAAATTCGATACCTCCAGTCGTTACTCTCGATTCGATGATTCGAAGAGAAACTCGCGATACCGAACGATTGAAATTTCTATTTTAGAAGCGATGAAGAGGAATGCGTTAAATCCAACGATCTGTAAGCGTTTCAACATTCTTAGAAAGCGGTGAAGTTAGTGGAAAGAAGCTTTGGCAACCCTAACTTCTAAAAAAAGAACTTTTTTTGCGAATTAAGTAAAATTGATCCATTGAGTTGAAAACTCGACAAAAATCGACCGCGAAAAATTATTGAAAAATTCTGTTCGCGTTCAGCTAGATTTAATGGATTTTACGAATGAATAATTTGAAAAATTATAAAATTAAATTTGGCCAAGTTTGCGTGAGATACTATATATATGACTTTGATTTAAATAATTATCTTTGATTTGAAATAATTATCTTCTAATGTAGAATCTTCTAATTTAGAATTTATACTTTACTTGAATCTTTAGGGATATTTTTTGAAAATTTAAAAATTAGCTTTTAAAAATAGCTCCGATGTTTGGCGACGACAGAATAAATTTCTTTCATCCGCGACACTCGTAGCTTTTGAAATATTTTTTTCTTTCTGCGTATCACGCATTGGTCTCACATATCGTCAACCTCTCGCATCACTGTTCGATATTCCCTCTGGCTTTCGGAACTCGGCGCAGATAATCAGCGTAACGCGATTTGTTTTTCCACGTCCGTGCCGCAATCCCAGTTCAGTCGATGTCTTTAGAGGAGATTTGAAAAAAAACCCGTTGGAATTGAACGAAACGCGAGAGACCCGCGGGATAACGAGGGAATTGCATTAGAGCGCGACTGTATACACGAGTGAGAAAGATTGTGCCGTTGCAACTTCCGTTCATTCACGTAATTACCCATCATATTTTACTGTCCGAATGTGATTTTTGTGCGACAATCAGTTCGAGCAAATGATTACTAAGAAGAAGAGTAGTAAATTGTAGCTCTGTGAGAGCTTATAAATTGCATGTTCAATAGTTGATAAGAAGACACTTAATAAGAAAATGTAAAAAAGCATGTCTAAAAGCTCATTTCTTAAAAATATTTTGATTATTTTTCAATTTGCATAGTAAATTATTAAAAATATTTAGTATTTTTGTTAAATTATTTTACGTGTATTATTATTTTACCGATATTTTTTTATTAAAAATTTTTATCATTGTTAATGACCTTCTATTATATTATAAATTATGACCATATTTATTCTGAGCCTGGTCGCACCACTGTGTCTCTGTTAGCTTAATGTTCTTTGGAAAATGGAAACTATTAACTCGAAATATACTCATCTCTATTTATTGTTATGTAAACATTCTCAAAATAATAGAAACACGATGCAAAACTAACAAGGGTTGTAAATTATAATAAAAGTAAATTTGCCATGGAGTTTATATAGGCAGAGATGCTCCAGGAAAATGAAGACAAAGTAATATAGGTATTTTGGAATACTCTGGATTCTTTTTATTTCTGAAGCAAAACATCTCTGTATAAGCTTTGTGAAATTTGCCATCCGATATTTATCAATTAATGTAATTGTGAAGTTACGTTTATAGATTCAAATTAGAAATTAATCGGAAGAAAACAGTCGAGGGATATTTTCCCATCAAAAATAAATTAAACAATTCCACATTACGTTGTACAGGGATTTTTTTTTAATTATCAGACATTTCGTTCCGCTAAGTTAAAACCTTGTGACGAGAGGCAGGAAAGGAAGGTGAAGGGAAATAGCTATAATCAGCCACGCAACTACGCTGATGTATATCCGACGTGCGACATGCTCCCGTTGCTGTTCTATTTTCTCGCCTAATACAACAGGGCTGTAGTGTTTTCGTTACGTCGAGTCAGTCGTCATTCTCGTGCATGTTAACTGGCTGATAAAAAAAAAATCCGTGTCTGCACGGGTCCTGTTATAGTGCCTGCTGATAGATCAGCAACGTGTTTTTAGCAACGTGTGCAGCACGCGCCGACGTGTTCTAACCCAATGCGACGTAGCGTGTGCACTGCGCCTTGATACGCCGTTGCAACCGCGAGAAGGCAGCCGTTTCCACCATAGATCGTCATTATCTCACGAAACGGTTGGAAAAAGAGGTACGACGAAAAAAAAAGCGCTGGCGCTCTTACAGTGGTGGCTGCGAGCCGCGCGCGTATCTTGCTTTGCGGCCCGCCGCTCTGAGTATGAAAAGTTACGTACGTGCAGATAGGAAAATGCCCTTGCCCGTAACAACCGCGAGCGGTGACGTAATCTATAGGGACACCTACATTTTCGGTCTGTCTTCGCATGAACGTGCGGAGGAAATATATACGCTGCAATGGGAGTAAAAAATCGCGACTGCAAAATCGCCACTTTTGAGTTAGATAACTGTCATAACTGTCTCGAATGATTGATTCTTTAAATCGGCTACAAATACCAAGAGATAAAAGAGGAAATACGCTGGCTGTTACTTCGATATCGATGCTACCAAAGTTATTCAATATTGAAAGGATTGTTTGTCTGATCGCTGTAACATTGAAGGGGTTTTCGCGGCAATTATGGAAACTCAGAAATCTAAGCGCAATAATCATTTGTGTAACGTTATGCATGTACGGAACTGCGATTACGGTGCCGGTGCAATAATACATCCGTTGCGCTTCTAATTCGGTTGCTATTTCAATAATGAATAACAATATCAATTATGCATCGCTATGTTGCGCCGCATTGAATACAATTATTCGCGCGTAACATTGAATTGGCGTATACGGATCAGTCCTTTTAACAATAACCGTAAAACTTATGGAACGAAATACATGGCAGATTGCTTTTGAAGGCTAGAGAGAGTTCATTAGAAGTAGTTTAACACAATGCATTTTGCAGGTAATATTTTGCCTTGTTAGGAAAATTCGAGGAGGGTAAGCTTCATTCACGTTCTCAGTGAAGAACTACAATGGTCACTTTAACAAGCAAAATAAATTTTTCATTTCCGAGACAGAATGACCATTTCTCTCCTTTTAGGTGCGGGCAGTTTTAAAATTAGATTTCCGACAAGGAAACAGTAGAAAAGTTCATAGGCCGAGAAGAGTTTTTCGTCTTGATATACAAACGCCTCTCCAATCGGATCTGCGAATAGCGGGTAACCGCTAACACTATTTTTATCGAATTGTTGGGGATAGACGTTATATATGTGCGTCCTAATAAAGAACGATTGGAACGCGCAGCGGAACGTGCTGGAACGAGCGGAATTTCTTCGTGTGGCACGAAACAAAAACTTAGAACGTGACGCTGTAGGTATCGAACGGTAACGAGAGTAGAAAAGAGCCCATGGACAGGGCGACGCTACTTTGCGGCACAGGCCATAATTTTTGTTGTCAACGAGGTACTCGATTCGAAAAGAGGAAAGAGAGAAGAACGGCGGGTTAATTATTTTTCTCCGAGCACTCTGGGCCGCCACGCGGAGGGTGGAAGGGATATAAATTCGCTTTCGCGTCTTATATTTCAGGATCCCTTGTTCGACCAAAGTAAGAAAAACGGGTATTTCGTAATTGGTAAGCTCGGAAATATTAGGAATCGACGGTTGCCTTGTTTTAAGCACTTTATCTCATCTTCATTCTTTTTATCATTGTATTGCTAATACTGAATTAAATTCGGTTTTCTTGGTAAAATAAAAATACATGATTCTAATTTAAAAAATCAACATATTTAGATATTTTGCTATATTTTTCTTTACTACGTATGGTCTATATACAACTAATAAATATAATTTATTCAGTTTTAATTATTTTAATTTATTTATGCAAAAACGGAGTTTGTTTGAATCAATCATAAATATTGTTTAGATATATATATATATATATATGTTATGAATCGAATTTCTAATAATAGCAACTTTTTTATTTATTTATTTGTATTTTTCAAATATCGTTATATCGTAATACGGTTTTTTAATAAAAGAGATTAATTAATAATGAAGTTTATATGCCATGATTTTATGTGGAAACTTAATTCTCGTAATAGACGTAATTGTTTTCTCATTTTCACTTAATTATTAGTTGTGTAAAGTTTAGAACTTTGCTAGAGCATAAATATGTTTTCCATAATTTAATTATTATTAATATAACTATATAATTAAGTAATTTGATACCTATTTATTGAACGCTCAATAATTTACTACAATTAGTAGAGAGACAGAGAGAGAGAGAGAGAGAGAGAGAGAGAGAGAGAGAGAGAGAGAAGTATTGCGATTATGACTTATGTTGTTTTACCTTATAATATTTTTAATAATAACATAAAAGTTTAATTTATAACATAAAAACAACATTTTTGGTTTACTTTACTTACTTGTTTTGACTTTTAAGTATTTTATATATCTAGAAGTTTTTAGATATATTTTGTGCATAATATATCAATAATATCTTTTTCTTTCTCTTTCTTTCTATATCTATCTACCTATCTATCTATCTATCTATCTATGTATCTATCTCTTACTTTTTTTGAATTTTCTAAGTTTCCATCAAATTTTAAGATTGAGAAATATTTTATTTAAAACAGAGAAAGAGAGAAAGCGAGAGTTTTCGCATGTAGTGATATATAACACGTATCGATGACGATTCTATTTTTTGAATATATCTACGAGACGCATTGTTCCAGAGATACGACATGATTTGCTCCAAAACTGTTGACAACCGCATTCTTCTTTTTCCGTATTTCTCCATATATGCCCTTTCTCAGTCTACCGGTTAGGTAGACAAACTGCCACGCATTATTCATTGCACGCATACAAAGCAATTCGTTACTATATTACATCATAAACAGAATATCAAGTCTGCATGTTGTGTATTACCTCTTACATGCATTAAATCTTCCTTAGTTTGATATTAACTATAAAATGTGACTGCATATATAAATTAATGTTTATGTTATTATTATCGCAACTGTTTATAAAATAGTTATTATTGATATCATAAATGTAAATATGAAGAAATATTAGAGAGAAGAGAAGAATATAATTTAAAAGCTCGGATATAATTAACTCTAAAAAGTGTTTCAATTACTGTGTTTTAATTACTGCGTCTCTATTAGTTTGGCATAGTCGAGTTTCTGTGTTTACTTTCAATAGACTTAAGTTTAAATTAATAGTTAATTAGTTCATAAATAATAATTTCATCTTTCCACACTTTCTTCTTTTTCTTTCGTAATTACAACTCGAAAAATTTCTCAGACGTAGTTAAAAGGTACTCGGAGAGCTTCAGAAAGTTACTGGCCCAATTCAATGAGAATGAGGTCGATGAAGGTCTCGGGAGTCACGACTTCTCATTTAATTCGACAGTACGAAATCGAATCTAGTAGTCGTAGTAGTATAAGTATTGGTGAGTTAAATTGTGCCATAATACGGGAAGATTCTCCACCGATGCCTTTTCGGCTTTGGTTCCTCGAATATACCTATATCATGATTTTATTCCTAGAATTAATCGGGTGCTTACATTGTATAGTTTTACATATAAAAAAATATAAAATGTTCCTATTCACTGAAATTGTCAGTTCAATCCGAAATGTAGTTTTATTCTGATGACTCTGCGTACATGGATATTGGTCGACCTAGCCGCGTTAGTTGCTCTTTGCTCATTGGGTCAACCAATTTAACTGTGTAAATACCATATTGGTTCACCCAATTGGCCGCAGTGACCTGCCAGAACCATTATGCGCAATCGTTCTCGGTCGTTGATTCACAGCGCATCTTCTTGCAGAATTAAAGCGATGCTCGATTACGCTTGCACGTGTGACAATCAAACAATTATTTACACTATCTTTTTCATCTTTTAAATTTTATATATTTAGCAATATCTCTATTTGGTAAGATTTAATAAAACTTCAGAATCGTTTGTTAATTGATAAAAGCATCTGTGTGTAATTCGTAAAGTTTAATAAAAAATTAAAAGATTTCAGTCAGACTTCCATTTCGGTTTAACACGTTTTATAATAAGATTATATTCTCTATATTAAAATATA
>JAJVSH010000012.1:1533548-1576390 GCA_021460005.1 Tetramorium alpestre
TTAAATATATTAAAATATATATTTATATACGATAATTTTCTCAATTAGAAGGTGTCTCATTATTCTTCATCCTAACAATCTGCATCATTAGTTGGCGGATTTGTCCTCCGTTTATTCCTCCAATCCAATCCTGGCTAGAAACGCAGGCGTGAAATCCTGCTACAAATGCCTTCCCCTTTATTGCGTTCTCTATGTGACCTTTTTACCGTAACTATCGCGGAGGTAACTAGGAACGAGACAAACGCGGGCGTTTCTACCTTTTTCCCCTTTGCGCACGTAAACAGACGTGGAGATACGAGCAAGGTTAGCTCGTCGTCTCCCGACGAGTATTCTAAGATTAAGAGCTCTCGCCTTGATAGGACTGCCAGAAAATGGTTGACACAATAATAGTAGATGTGTAAGAGAGAGGCGACTAGATGGAAAACTTTCGCAGAAGATATATCTTCCTCGGCGCTTCAACATCACCGTGGGGAAATAGGGCACAATCCGATACGTGAACGGATAGCGCCCTTCCAATAAATAAATTTCCAAAGTGAAATGGCAGCAGGGAAGATTTATAAAATATCCAGATACAACGGGATTTTCAATTTTGTTAAATAGCTAGTGCTAATTCAGATGTCAATTTGTTTTTGCCAATATCACGGTATTGTATTTCGCATTGAACCGCATTGCGGATAAGTTGCTTTTTCTCGAACAGAATCGCTATTGCCGCCGCGCCAATAGACAACGATCTCTTTTGTGGGAGGATGACTACGTCTTTTTGGCTATTGTTCATTTTAAATGAAGGAGATCGCGAAACATTTCTAACTTTCCGCAACACGTTTTCTTTCTCTTTTTCTTACCGCGATTTTGTACAGCTAACAGTTCCTATAATAATTAAATAACAAAAACATTTCTTCTCGTTTAAACAGCTATATCTATTTGTACTCTTTTTTGCTAAATTACACGGATAATCCTATTAGAAGGTGAAGCAAAGTGACAAATATCGCACTAAACTTTTTATGTTCGTTAACACAATAACATGTATTTTATAGCTATCCTCTTGCTGTTTTGCATTGTTCGCGCCTTTTTAAAAAAGGGGGAAGTTTCTGTTTCTCTATTTATTTTTTCAAATAAAGATAAAATATAATATTGTTCATTTTTACGAAACGCGCCAACTACTCTTATATCAATGTCTCTTTAAAATCAATGTGTATACCTTGGTAACCGCTTTCTCATTTACGCTCTCAATGCTTTGTTTGCTTTGCGGATGGATTAGCTTTGACATTAGGCGAGATTTACATACATTGCGGTCGATCAATGAACGCTTTTACGTGCTTGCATGAATGTTCCTCGTGCATCCATACAAATATTTTACCTTTTTCACGTCGTATGATCGATTTCAATAAATTAAATTAGTTTTACGATCCGACACTCTATGATTTTTCATTTGAGCAAAGTACTTTTATTGTTAGTAAAAATTATGATTTTATTTCATTTTTCTTCAAAAAAGGTCGTAACACTTTTTACATTATTCAAATTAACAATAATTTTATTTTTCACGTTGCTGTTAAAGCTTCAAAATCCCAGCGATTGGTTAATCCGTTATTTATTAATATTACATATCATTTGCGATCAATAACGTGACGTTATTTTTAGTGTGATAACGCAATTCGAGTTATTCGAGTTATAGATAGAAAGCATAAAGAATTGATATAACGCTTGAAAGGTTACAAGATATTACGATATAAGCGCGGTCCGCGATTACCCGTTCGAGAAAGTAGCTTGCGCTATCGTATCCCGAAAATAATGCATGTATACGGCGATATACTGAAATAGATATTTGCCTCTCTGGCGACGCAAATCTGTAGTCTACCAGTCTTTTCATACGAGCACCCCAAGACGTTCTTTCGCGCCAGGCCACAACACGAAATTGGAGGTCGCTCCCGGGGAGATATAATCGTACCCGCGAACGGCCGCGTTGCGGATAACGCTACAGAGCTCGATCGAAAACCATTCGGGCGTGTCGGATACCGATCGCAGGAGGCAATGTAGATAAACCCGACGGGAAGCTGTGCTGCGGATCGCTATAAACGTCCCCGCGCGATCTTAGAAAGCACATATGTGTGCGCGCATTACGGATATCGCGTAAAGGCTGACGTGAAACCCCTTCAAAAGCGAGCTTTCATGTGCCATCGGGCACGATGTACATGGCGATACTCCGAGCGTCTATAAATGCCCCCGCTTTACTGGATGTCAAGCAGACTTCGCGTATCAAGTTTTAACGAGAAATTTAATAAAAAATTGCTCTGGAAATTTTATTATTAATAAACTGAAATGATCACGAAGATTATCAATTTGAGACTGAATTACGGTAAAAAAAGCTAAAGATAAAATTGCCTATTCTTTTATTGCAATTTGTTACTAGCTAGGTGCATCTTTTTCGAAAAATTCTTATGCAGAAAAGTCTTCATACACAAAAGCGTATAGTCTGCATATAGCATATACCGTTTCCGCTGAAAGAAGGTTCGATCGAAGGATATCCGGCGAATGTCTTTCCGCACATCTAGAGACTGCAGTTTCACGCTTCTCCAACGGCTGCGTAAAAAAATTGAGCGTTTCGCACAAGTGTCGGCAAGCACCTAACGTGGGTTCGATGAGCGTATGTTTACGTTATCATAAGATACGCGCGAGCAACAGCGTTCTGCACTAAATAAGTTACAGCAGCGCAAACCATATAGTATAATCTTACGAGATACGGACAGGCGGCGAGGAAGACGGGATATTCGAGCGTACTGACTTTCGAGAAGCTTTTAAAGTGTCCTGCTTTTACAACTTGTAGTAACCGGTGTGCCGTTATCTGTGTGCCGTTAAACCATAATGCGGTACATAGCAAGGCCTTCTCCGACTCTCTCCTCTATCGAAAGTATTATGGCTCGTAATGCCGGAACGTGTCGCCGTACGTGGCTCGTTTTCCCCCCATGATCGTACGGACTTGTTCGTTTTAGCCGAGCGCGAAGCACCATCAATTCAAATTTACGTTCTAATGACTTTGCCTCGTGGGCATCGCGGAACGAAGAGGTTTCCTAATGAAACTGTTTTGTATAAACCTTTATACGTACGAACTTACATACGCTTACATATATCCACACACGTATTGCTTTTTTTATCCTGTTTTCAAATTATGGGATAAAACTCGTTGCTTTCATTATTAAGCGCGAGATGTAACATATATGAAAGGGATAATGCAAGCTCACTTTGCGCAAGCTTCATCGTATGTACATACATCGCGCGGGCATGTAGCGCTTAACTGTTTTACACCGTGTTTTCTTGCGAGGAGTTAGTGCATCTCGATATTTAAAATTCACGATCGATATCGTATCGGTATTAATGGTGTGGCTATGGAAAACGCGGAGGAAAGCCGCTGCGATACTTTCGTTATTTTCAAACACGAGGAGTAGGTATCGCGGAGGTCGACATTCCCTACAATGTAACTCAGGGTGGTGTACGCCTTTCGTTATCGATCGATAGCAACTCGAGCGAAGGGCTTTATCGAAACATTCGTAGTTGAAGATATGTACATGTGTATGTTTTTGGTAACAGGTCGCTTATATTTTCATTGCTGTAATACTTAAGAGTAGTTTTCGAGAATTTTCGATTAACTTCTTTTACAATATTGAGTACTGTATATGTAATAAAAATATTCTGATCTTAATATATAATTATATGTTATATAAATAATCTTTATATATATAATATAATATAAAAGATAAATCACCTCTGTGTATTCTGACGTCGATATTCATCGATGGAATGTGTTGTTCGCGCCAAGTCACTTCGCATCGAATGCGAGTTTATTGAAATACCATCACGAATCAAACGTTTAAGATGGCAGTCGTCGCGGAATTTCAATTTCGATGCCTTCGATGATACGGTTCCTTGATGACGGCCGTGTCTAATTATTACAGTACTGTTAGCACATTCCACAAATATTCTCTTTTAAAAAATTAAATACTCTAATATTTTAATGGCGTCGTAATATAGTTAAAATGAGGAAAAATGAGATATATTATTTAATTAATTAATATTGTATAATATTAATTNCAATATCGGATTGATACAATATTAATTACAATATGTGGTATGATATTAATTACAATATTGAATCTATTCTTTTTTTAAAGTTTTTAATCAAATTAAACATTTTGAAATAAAAAAGAAATTTCTCCCATTAATGCTAAGAAAAGAAATGAGTCTAATTGCTATTGCCAAGTCAATATAATTACAAGAGTTTATATCGTGAAGTTCGCGGAAAGCAAGACAGAAGAAACATACGTGACGAAAGATCGCGTGCTTGATTTCCCGCGAAAACTTTGATTTAATTAAAACTCAAAAGAATGTGTCTATGAAAGAGCATGTAAGAACCAAAAGTCCGCCAACTGACGAGTCTTTTTATTTCAAACTCGACATTCGGTAATTGGTGAATTTTTGACGTCGAAATCTTTTAGCTATTCCAAGCGTTTCGTTAAAGAAAGATTGAGATAATCACTCGGGTAATCGTAGCTCGTGAACGAATAGACGACGAAAGCGGGAAGAATGTTTCGTGATGGAAAAAGAAAAGAGTAGTCGAGAATAGAACAGCACTTTGGAATAACGTCCGAAATGGTGTCGGACAATCCCTTTTAACTTTGGTAATTAATTGTGAGTTACGCGGCAGTCCATAAAATGGTAACAATGCTATTTAACTTGAGGTGCTTTTCGATTTTGCGCTGCATTAATTCTATCGTTTCAGAATCTCGATCGTTTTGTGTGTCTTTCTTCCACGTTATCAATTACTGTACTTTATTTTGAGGCTTAACGAAAGGTTCGCTATGTAACAGTGTCGTAAAATTTGAAATGTAATATCTTCTGACCGTTTTATTTCGCATACCACTCGAGCGCATTTCTCTTTCTATTTCGCCAAAAGTATGTACTCGTGTCTAGACTTCGATTTCCAAAGCCTCATGACGACATTAGGCAAATTCGACAATAAAAAAAATCACTTTCAAGGAGTAACACGTACTGGTTTTATGTTTGCGACAACGAATACGAGCGATTAGATTTCGCAGATGTAAAGTTCCATAGTCGGAACGTAAAGTTTTTTGGACATCACCATAAAACCAGGGCTTTCCAATACGAGTTCTCATAGGACGGTCGGTATAGCGATCAACTTTTACGCCCACTTGAATATGTGTGTTACTTAATCGCAATTGAATTCAAATATCAAAGCATTAAATATTATTTTTAATCACATTTATCCTCACTTTTATTAAATATCTGATAAAAATTAATCGATACTTTATTCAAAATTAGAAAGCTTAATAATAATTTGTACTAGTATGAAAGCGTTTTGTAAGAGTGCTTTTACCGCATTACTAATTGTAAGTTGAAAGTGGCTAGTGTTAAGCCATCTGCCGAAAGTCATCCGCCTATACTCACGTTGCGACTCACGTTGTAAACTTATCCGCTATACACAGAGAAGCGTTGTCGTTGTATTGCGATACACAATGCGACTATGAAGATATTCCCACCTGAACTCGCCCAGGTATTTATCTATAGAGCAAAGTGTAGTCACAGGACAGGGATATAATTATCTGGAGTTCTCTTACAAAGGAACGCTGCCGTACTCTGTAGTTTATGTAAGCCGTTTGTGTCTCTGTTGTGAGGGAGGTGCAATCGGTGCTAGCGTCGTAACACAATTATCCCTGAGACGTCGCGAAACCTATGGCACTCATGAGAATAGGCTATATCAGAAGGGCATCATTTTTTAAATATTAATATTATTATTTAATGAGTTTAGACATATTATAACGTTATTATAAAATAAAAAAAGTATTAGCTTGAATTTCTATAACTTTACAATCATGTTTCAAATTATAAATTAAAATCATTTTTATCACGATAATATAATAGATTTTATATATTCATTATAGATAAAATCAAATTATTAAATTTTGATGAAAAAAATATAAAAAAAGATTTTTAAATATATAAAGAAGGATACGTCAATGTTTCCATAAAAAAGAAATAATTATTGTAATTTTTTTATTTAGTTATACAAATAAAAATATTTTACAAACAAAATAATTTATTTGATAAGAAGTAACATGCAATATTGACTATTAATTTTATTGAAAAATGTTCTAGGTCGATAGATGTAAAACTACCGAATTATTTCTAAAAGCGCCATTTTGCAATAAACTGATAATTTCCGTGCGTTTTTTGTTTGCGCGAGTAAATCTAATTTTTCGGCTAACTGCAGACTACTGTTATCGTTCTGACTTTATGACAATAACTGCTATGCCCGTTTATTCAGTCCAGTGTTATATCCGGTATTCACGAATGGCTATACGCGAGGCAACCATCGTATAAAAGTACTCTGTACGCGCGCAACCAATTAAATCCTCAGAGTTTAACTTAATTTACCCTTTAATGCCTGCAGGCAGCAGGAGAAAATTTATCTGCAAGCGTGCTTTTGGTTTAATCGCCGCTCGAATTCCTCTGTTTTACGCGTTCACGCTCTTCCACTCGCTTCCCGCAAATAGAGAAGCGACAATGTACGCTGAGAATTAATTCCTGCTTACTTCCTGACTCGACGGATATGTAGAGTATACGAACGCTGATTTAACATAATTCGGACGTATGTGTAAACGTAATGTAGAAATGCATCATGGAATGCATGCAGACAATTTGATTTAGATCAAATAAATGTTGCGTGTAGCGTTATTTGGAATGTATCCAGTTTTGATTATTTAATAATCTTATAGATTTTAGTGTTCTCAACATCGTACAAATTCTTGATATTTCTCCCCTAAATTCTATAAATCTAAGTTTTCGAGAAATGTAAATGATATCTGAGTATTAAATAGCTGATGTATAGCAATAGAAAGATGGCATTTTATTATTTTAATTATTTTACTGACACTTTGCAGCACACATCGCAATTTGCTTAAATACTCGTAATTACGATCTAGAGATATGCTATTTAGCCATATAGTAGTTTCAGCTGTGCTAAATTCAATCGGCAGAAAGTGTCGCGTCATCGCGCACATCGCAGTAGGGCGGTATATTAGTTACGCTGGCGAACATTGATTTACATTTCGAAATACTGGCGGATTTAACAGCAAGCTCTGCGAAACAACGGTCATCGCACTGGTAGAGCATGGCAGGAAGCAACATTTGATGTGGGTTCACCGCACGGCATATCCGCGTTGCCTCCTAATGTAACGTACTACATAAAGAGATACAATCGGTGCTCGACGTTTGACACACTCACGTGCATCTAATGCGGCCAATCTCGACGTAGAAAGCGGTATACGGGGACCAAGCCCTATCGCCCCTCGGTCTCACCGTAATTACGTGTTTTTCCATCCCTTATGATGTATGACTATAAAATTTTAGAGCCTTTGTTGTCGCATATGATCTTTCAGAATCACGAATCAAGAAATATTTCAATTCAGTTTACAATATTACGATTTTTTAAAATATTTAAAACAAAAATAAAATATTTAAAGCAAACTTGCTCTTGAGAATCTAATTCAAAGCTGAATTGAGTTTAATTTAACTAATTTAACTCTGTGCATAATAATATAATTATATAATCATAACAACATGTGTGTAATTATTTCGCGAATCACTATTGCTACACATGGAGATAATTGCATTAATTTAATAAGAACGTATGTTGAATTTTGAGGTCTTTTTAAATTGTCTTTCAATCATTTGTCTTCATTAAGGAAAAGTACTTAGTGTTTTGCAAACGACTAGAAACATTGTTGAATTCGGATTTAATTCATTCGAAACGTGCGATATAGAGCTCTTTCTGGCGCGACATCGTGGCGCCACGCAATCTTCTGCTTCGAATTCAAACAAGAAAAATAGTGTGCTCTAAAATGTACATAAAAAATGTTCATACAATTCAACAGTTTAAAAAAAAAATTCAAATGCGTACCATCATAATCTGCACTTGAAGTTACGGCAATTCATTTAAAATACACTTATATTAAAAATTTATTACAATTTATTTGGTGTATGTGTAAAATAATATATATAATATACTTAAAGACAGCAAATATATGGTTCAAGTAATTTCCGTAAAGATATTTGTAAGAATATCATAACGTATTTATCTGTTTATTTTAGGTGGATATATTTCAGTTTATTTTGGGGTTCCATCTAAAATAAGTAGATAAATTTTACATATAAAACTGTTGAAATTTGTTCTTCGAGTACTCTGATATAATATTTTCTTTACGGAAATTTCACTTCCAGTGGCAGTTATCGTACGTAAACGTAAAATCGCTAGAACCTGATCTTGATGCACGTTCGCGCGATATCTCTTTTAATATTTTCATCAAACATTTCTCTCGTTCAAAAATAGCTATTTTATATAATGCTATTTCGTATAATTGCAGAAATAAAACATTGTGCAGAAATAAAACGTGGCAGTCATTCATAGTAACTAGCAATTACAGCGATTTTTTTCTAATTAGCTCGCGCATTTTTCTATGCGATGTAACACGCGAATGACGGCGCAATGGGGATACGAATGGCACCATGGGGATATCCGCTGTTGTACCGAGACCATAAAGCGTTTTGTGGATCGCAACGTAGATTCGCGACCCCTTTTTTCCGTCGTGACGGCACTCCCAGGAGAGAGCATCTTTTTCCCGTGGACAAACGGCGTTGACGTAGAGGTGTTTCAAAAGATCTTTTCACCGAAGGTGGAGTTTCTTCACCGTCCACTTATCCTTCCTTTTATCTCCTGAGCTTTATTTGATTGTCCGAAGGGAGTAGCTAGAAGATTGAAGGCGAGACTCGTTGTAACGTTGAAACGAACTAAGACTGGAAAGGGATCGGTACGGGAGAGAAAAAGAAAAAGAAAGAGAAAAATCCGAAACACCCTATTATTTTTCGCATGGAGGATTGTAGAACGTCGAAAAGAACGGAATATAAACATCAATTACTTAGAGAAATATTCACCATTGTGAACGCCGAGACGGAAAGATAGTCTCGAGAACGTCATGGGTAGGTTAGCACGGTCAACTTTTAACTTTGTGTGTCGGCTTCCTTCTCCGTTCTTCCGTTCCTTCCACGTCGCCGTATACTTATCGTCCACTTTTTCCTGCCCGGCACACCTTGCAGGCACTGCTTTTAACTTCCACGACGTACTTTTCTAACTACGAGCCTGTACCTCGGATAACGAGGGCGATGGGACGATGCGACGTATTGCTTCGCTCGGGACAAAGTACGGTTGCGGCACAATCGTGGCTTTTGCACATCCTGCTTTACATGCAAATATATGTACATAGGCGTGTTTATGAGCAAAACAATCTATATAGCCGTAGCCTAGGAGCGGCGATCTTAATAGACCTTGATTACTCAATCTATTTGCACTTCTCGAGGTTCCTTAGCAGTGAGAGAGAGGTCTTTGCTATTTATCAGGTTTTGTCATTGCTATAATTATTTTATATTTTTTAACTTGGAGACAGATGCAATTTAATTATGAATAATTAATTTTCAAACGAAATTATGCTATTATGCTATTATCATGTATAATTAAAGGTTATGGCGCGGACAGGATTTTAGAATTAATATTGCTGGTCAATGTTGTGAAATTACCAAGTATTTTGATAAAAAAATTATATATTATTTCGCGTATTAATCAGTCAATTCTAGGAATGTTTGTGTCACGCAAGGATGACTGATCTGCACAGTCATTTGGGGTTAGCGAACCCATGAACCTGAGCTCATTACACTGCGAACATACACAGACAGTTACTCAACATATGTACACACTCAAGTACAAGTTTGTAGAAGTGGAAGTGAAAAAATATAAAAATAGAATTGGAGGAATAAAGGTGTCATAATTAGCCGGTGAAATAATTCGGCTGATAACATGTTAAACTATTACTAAAAAAAAAAAAGAAATGCCCGTGTTACAAGCTTTGACAATACATGTAAATATGAATGTTTTTACGAAATGTATGAAAAAATAGCAATGTCTATCCAAGATAATTACATTAAAAAAAAGTTTCACGTATACAAGAACATTTTTAAGATCTTAAGAATGAGAATCAAAACGTTTTTATTTATTTTGTCTTTAGGTATCTAATAACGTGCAAAAACTTTGGGTTTCGCGTAAGTCTTGGAACGGTGGTTGCCCTGGAAACTAGCCAAAGTAGAAAAATCCCGAAGACGAGGGACGAGCGAGAAGGTAGAATTTGTCTTATATTCTTTATATATAGAGTTTTCGAGATCGGAAACAAGGTTTCTTCTTGCTAAAGCGACGTCGCATTATGTTTCCGTCTGTCCGCGATAACAATGAAAGTCCAACCATACGAAAACCACGTGATGTATCCCAGATAGTATTTTTATAAATCATTAATCGTCAATCTTTCAAAGATTTGATAAAAATTGAAAAAATTGCGACTTGAATGAATAAAATCGCTTATTCGCATCTTGTGATTATATGCGCGATATTATCGCACGTAAATGTAGGTATGCTTGGAATACACGAATAATCCGGATATTCCGAAAGCGAATGTATCAAAGGAATTTCATGGCACATTAATGATGATAGTTACTGCAATTGTGTGAGACTTAATCATTGTCGAAACTTCTATCAAAATCGCATTCTCATTATTCATAACTAAACCTCAACATACAGCACTTTATCGATCGATATACGCCAGCGAATGTGCGACGAGAATGACTCCAGACGTGAACTATCTTTACTACTTCTCTTGTTGCTCGTATTTCAGTTTTAATCCCTCTCAAAGGTGTTTTTTAACAGCAGAGTGCGATAAAACAATGCAAACGCATGTGGTGTAAAAATAAATTTAACATGAATTTTCAGTAATACGCGTTTTGTATAGGCAATATAATTTCTCTCTCCTTAGAAATCTCGCTTTTTACCATTACTATTTTTTTTATAAGAAATTGTATATGTCTCAGAGTCTTCTCACATATTTTCAAATTACTCTAAGCATTTTGCTACTCAAATCGATAAAGAAAATATACATATATACAAAATACAGCGGTTTAAATTTTTTTTAATGGTGAAACGTAATTTTCGTTCATTGTTTTTAAGGGATGGAATAACATCCCTAAAGCTGTAATAATATATATACTCATATGAGCAATGGGTGGTCTTGAGTGCAGATGCAGATTGAGGGCAATACTGCTTGGGAATTGAAACCGGGAATAGAAAGCACAGGTTGTGCCCGACTCGGGCTGCTGCTTTGATTGAAGGCACACATGTGCCTAATATCAAGATTCAAGAGCCGGTAATTTCGAATGATTAGACCAAGCGTATATTGCCATTCCAACCTAAGGGTTCCCCTTGACATAGCACTCTCAGATTCGATGTTTTGACCTGAATTCCCCGTCATTCTTCGACGCACAATTCGCTGCAACTTGCGTACATGCTTGGCTGCAGAAAATTACGATGAATTGAAATTTCTGAGCGTGAATTTTCATACAGGCATGGATGAACGAATTATATTAAAAAGATTTCTTACGCACGAATTATATTAAAAAGATTTCTTACGCGACAGCGCGTGCATTGTGTATATATCAGCATTCACAAATTTTGTTTCTTATTTGAAATTACATTGTGCTTCAATTATCTCGCGTATATATATATAAGTTTATAAATATTATAAAGTTCGAAAATTTTGAAAAAAATTATAATTTTTAATAGGTTTGCGTTAATCTAATATTATATTACTAGTATTATTAGTAAAAAATAATTATTTTAAGTTATAACAAATTATATTAATTTTTTAGTACAATCTAAAAAGAAATGTTGAATGCCTCTCTTTCTCTTTCCTTTTTTCTTCTCTTTCTCTCTTTTTTTTTAACAATCGCATCTAAATATTTTATTCATTAATGTTATTGGAAAAATTGACTGTAAATTTTTTGGCTGAGATTTTGTTTCCGTCGTGATAAGCTCTCATGATAAGAATTTAATCTGTAATTAGAACCTGCAGTCCAATTAATTTGTATGAGCTGAGTCAAAATAGAAATTATTAATTGCCGTTAATTGGTTTAAACGTATTTAAATTTCGAGTAATTCGACTGTACCATTCCGAATTGACAGCTGAGAAACCGTCCGTTCTAACCGCGGTCAATCTGTAATCACAGAAATGGGCAATTCATGTCTATACACACACACAGTTACTAACATCAGTAATAGCCTATCTATCAATGCGCATATGTATGGTCAAGATATGTACATAACGGTATACAGCGGATGCCCTTTCGAATTCAACTGATTATAGCGCCGTACGTAAAGCGAAAATTACAGCGAGTATCTGGGCAGCGACTAAACCGCAGTGCATTTGTGTGACATCCGTGGCAGTTAGGGAGTTAAAATCATGCATTCAATTCGGGAGCCGACATGGATGAGTCGATGAATAAGTCTCGGTAAATGCAAGTGGGCAGTAATATGACCGTAGCAATTGAGGCTTCAAATGAATAGGGCAGTGCCGAATAATATAAATTGTATACATGATTTACGTACGTGTAATTATGTATTTTATTTTATCGTATTATTATCGTAAACGTAATGAGAGTTTTTTTTTTTAATATAAAGCTATTATGGATTTCACTTCTTGATGATGTACATTCAATAGGCGAAGTCAAGTATCAAGTATATATTCACATCTACAAAATGGAAAACGTATCATTGATATATGCGTAAACCGTGAAATTATTCTCGGTAGCGCTTAAACGTAATCGGCTAGTCGGAATTTGGCCGATTACAACGACGTATGAAATGGGGATTATGCGGTTTGCGCCAATTGGGTTGGGACGTCAGGGGTAATTACAAGTTGAAATCACGTAGCGAAACTTTGGAGAACATTTAGATCGATAGGCAAAATTCTGTATCCGCCATCGTACAAGTTAAAGCAACTTATGGCTGACTGAATGAATTTCTGATAGGTATCTTCTATCATGTGGAATCTACTTTGTACATTGTTAAAGTCCGACATAAACGTGCAGTACAAGATCGGCTTGTAGTTTGAAAAGCACTAGTGTTCTTTGTCGATCAAATGCATCTGTAGTCTTCGTGATTTTACTCGTAACTTGATAATTTCGTGTGCCTTGCTAAATAAAAAGATTTATTTGATACTAAGAGATGAAAAGTTTTATTTGATATTAATAATAACTATTATTCTTATTCTTATTCTTTATTCTTCTTCAGTTTTATAAAAATTACATAAAAATTCTTCTAATAAACTTTATAATTATTATCAATTATTTAAGCGATTATGATAAGTAAAAACATAATTCAAGTTTTTCATCTATGTAAGATTGGCTATAATCTCGCAGCTTTTTTTAATCTTAAATGCCTTTAAGTACAATCATTATTTTTTTTTAAGACTGCATTATCTTATTTTAAATTGTAATTTGAATTTTAATCCTATTTTTTGAATGAGTTTAATTCGACGATTTAGATAAAATCTTCGTTAAATGGAATTTTTTATAACTAAAATTCTCCAGTTATCCAAATTCTTTTTCAAATATTAGCTTCAACATTTAACTGTTAACCTTAGAATGTCTACCAATGTAAAATCTTGATATCGATTATTTTTTCAGATAAATTTAATTATATTTTTCTTGGAAAATTAAAAGCTTATTAGAATTGTGTATGTGTGTGTGTGTGTGTGTGTGTTTCACACAAATATAAATATTAAGATAAATTAGTAAAATTTTATAATATTCAAATAATAATTCTTCAATACACGTATAGCATTATATACAGCAATATACGTATAGCATTATATGTATATAAATTTATAAATATTTAAGTTGCAAAATGCAGATATGTGCATATTGCAAGAAATTTTTTCACCGGACAATACATCACGCAATGCAATACGATAAATAGAGCGGTATTAGCGAACAAAATAAGAACTCTTGCAAAAGTTTAATGGCATAGTGCCTGTTTCTTCTTCGTTCTTCCATGTCGCTCTTTTTCTTTTTCATTGCAAACCATCCCATCGACTTTTACAAATGTCCTGAGAAGTTGAAAATATAACTTCACCAGGCTCGGAACGGAGAATCTCAGCCTACGATACTATTCGCTCTTCCGGTCCCTATTTTTCTATCTTCTTCCACGCTCTTCAGTAAGTATTCTAGAAGTTGAAATATTACCGCGGCGGAAGAAGGTAACGTCTAAACGATTTGGCGGCTCGCCAGATCTCGGCTTTCCCGATTACGTCTGAGTGAACGTAATCTTGCGTAGATACCAACAACTGGGGCGAACTTGGCGTGATCAACTTCGCAAGAAATATGCATAATGAAAAAGAAAGATTTACGTAGTTACGAGTTACGCTTCTTTTGAGAATGGGGCTCGATCATTTCTCAACGTCCTTTGGTGATATAAGTATGTTGTGAGCTATTCCATTATGGCATATGACTATTTATCGTTCGTCATCAGACGCAATCTGTGCTCGTAACTTTTTCTGCCTTTATTGGACAGTAAATTAATTCATATCCCGAGGTAATTTTACTCTCTGCGGAAGTGCTTGTAATCTACCTATAATCTTCGGAAAAATGATTGATAACTTCAAGCGTACAGATTTTTCTCCTTTTTCCTTAATAATTCCCAAGTGTAATTAACATCGTATGTATGCGTGAGCGCGAAAACGTATGCCTGCGAGTATTACGGATACCCCGTCGAGACGATAATCACGATAATGGAATTGTCAGCGTCGTTCTTGCGGTCGAGAGGTCGTCACTGCGAAAATTTATTATGCGGGTCGACCTCTATGTACGTACGATCCCGTGTATGTATATATATGTCATTCGACAACGGCGACGCTCGACTCAATTAATGCCACGCTAATTGGCGTCCTGGCCGTTCTGGTGTGTTCGGTAATTTCATTTCGCCGCGGCATCGCACGGGAACATTTTCGCGTAAGCGACTTCCTGACGGATCTTAGAATAACTTAGAATACATATTGTAAATCATACATTATCTTGCGACTGTCTGCATCATAACGATCGCGTCTTTTGCTTGGAGAAATAAGAATTTGTTATGGCGATTTATATTTGTAGACGTGTGTTTTTTTTTAATTTCTTTTCCGTGAACTAAAGCCGAACTGCTTTATTCGTCGCCTAGGTCAAATCGTTGTCCCTTTGTCGAGAGTGTACGAAACTGCCGTACAAGAAGTCGTTTCACTCACCACAAAGCGTTTTTCTTTGTTGGTCATATACGTACGATGGCGCGAGCAGCCAATGGTGCGCAAATCCTTGGAAAAGACGTCTGCCGAAGTTTAATGGAGTATCGATGACCGTGCAGGTAGTGAAGAAGCGGAGGGGTCGAAGTGCCGTCTGGTGTGTCGGTCGATTCGCTCGAGAGAGGAAGAGAGGTATCGAAGAGTCATCGACGTCGTCTACGAAGCAGATGCCTCGAACTCGATTGAAGGTGCCGATAAATTGAATAGAGAGATCTACGGCACTCTGGGAAGAAGGATCGTGTAGCTGCGCTCGTACACAGATCGCTTTCGTCGATCTATTATTATCTGTTAGACGTCATGATAAAGAGCACCTTCTCGTCATAGATTTTGACCTACGAATTTCAGCTGACACAACTGATTACGTGGTATCGCTGGCGCTATATTTTCGAGTCTTTATGATTATGACGAATGGCATAAACAGACATACTGATTTCGGATGCAGCTGAATTTTTCCATTCTCAATATTTTCGAAGAGTCCCGAGGAACGAGGCATTTTTAAAATGTTCCGTGAGCGCGCGCGCGCGACGAAAACCTTTTACAATAAAATTATTCATAATTTTTATACATTTTTCATAATGCTAAAGAGGATTCGAATCTGATTAAAGATATAAAGAGCGTAAGGGTATAAAGGTATTAAATCTGATTAATTTCGATACGAGCGACGCATTATCTTATATGGCATACTCGCTGGCGTATCGAGCGTTAATAAGCGGTTGTCACGCGAAATTTATGGGTCGCGTCATTTCCATTAATTCTCTTCGATTTTAGATGAGAGGGCGGCGGATCGAGGTGTCGATGGCACTGTACGGTATACGAGCGCCAACGAGGATGCGAGAGGTCATCGTGAGTGTAATTATAAAACGCGCTCGAGCTCGCGTCCGTGCGTTGCGGGGGTCACCTGACGGTGAATTACGGCACGGCCGTGATTCCGCTGTTTCCCCATTTTCGGATGCAGCATCAATTTATTATATGCCGAGTGAAATAGAACGTCGGTGAAAAATTTTCTGACCACCGGATTCAAAACGATATAAAGTCGTGTAAAAGCTTTCAGAGCAACAGTGGACACATCGTACATGCACACATTCGCGTATGAAATCCGTAGATGAAGGTGTACAGCGTGTGCTACGTATTTTAAATGTAATATTACATAGAATAATATGAAGTACACAAATGAATATATATTCATGATAAATAAGATTTATTTTGAGGATATCTCACAGAAATATTACATAAAATAATAAAATTTATGCAAGTAGAGACATAACAAAATATTTGCGGATATCTAGATAAAAGATGACGACTGAATGATGAAATTTAAAAAATTTTTATCATATATCTCTTGTTTATATTATATAATCTCTTGTTTATATTATATAATGGATCGATTTATATGATTATGCAAGACCAAGATTTTATCAAAAAGAATTGCTTCGTCAATTCGCGGAAAATTTATTTAGCTCATAATATATAATGACAGTTCTGCATTAATTTATTACATATTAATGAATTTTGACTTGATATACATATGTGTATAATGTTCTACGAAAAAAATATATTAATTTATGTGTCGATTTTGTAATTCATAAACACGAAGGATACATTAACTGCTTAATGTACATTCAATATTTTGAAAAAAAATACATTACTATTCTTTATTGACACGACATATTTTTTGATTGACATAGATTGCGCCGATAAAATGTTTCATTCTGATATGATTTCCATCGGGTTTTTATCGGATTGCTTTCGTGCCATCTCGATGTGCGATAAGTGACCTGTGCACGTGTGAAAATAATTTACAAACGATATTATTCAAAAAATTTTCAGAATTTTAATAATTATAAATGTAACTGCACATAGAATATAAGAATATAAAGTATTAATAGTTCATGATTTTTTAAAATTAATATCTGACTTGTGCTATATTTGTATGAGCGTAACAAATTGAAATTTACTCGAGATTAATAATATTATATAATGTCGGTCATTTAATCAGATAAATTTTTTAATTATATAATTAGAATATAATTTATATTAACACAAAGGATACGAATATAATTTAACGAAATATATCTATTTAAATTATTCTCCGTATATATATATATATATATATATATATATATATATATATGTGTGTGTGTTTATATATATATATATATATATATATATATATATATATATATATATATGTGTTTATGTATATATATATATATATATATATATGTATATATACACATATATATGTATATGTCTATTTAAATTTTTTACAACTTTTCAAATTTTTATGAAAATCATTTAAATAAATTGGATCATCTTTTTTAATTTGTTCGTGTTTATTGGAAAAAAGTTAATCTATCATACGATTAATAAAATTGCTCGTCGATAAAAAAGTCGTACAGAATAGGTTTTTGCAATTGGATAAAATTTTACGAACATTGTACCATTTAGTCGTATGCAGTAGAATCTATCAACGAGATCGGAAAAGAATTTATCCAAAAAAGTTTTTTCGTGTATGTTACATGTAAAAGTTATATTACAGAACGAAAAAGTTACACGTGTATGTTCCACTTATATTTTATAGGTACATTTAATAATTTTTATTATGAATTGAAGATCTTCTCGAAATTTTTACAATACTTTATAGTTTTTGAAATATGTAACAGTATAGAGTATACTCGATATTAGTCACATGTATGTTTCATGTATGCACGTACTTGAGAATTAGCTATTCATGTAACTGGCTTGTCTCCAATCGATATAATAGAAAGTAGAATTTTTCGATGTGGCGACGTCGTGCCGACCATGCTTTTTTGTACGATGTTCGAGGAAATCGCCGGATAAATCTTTTGAGATTTATATTCGATGTGCCTAGCATTGCTGAGATCGGCTTGGCATTTGCTTGGAAGCCGCTTACTTGATTTATTACAATGACCTTATTACTGTCCGTTCGAAGCCAAGGTTTTATAATAGTTTCTCCTTTATTTGCGGTACAATAATATCAATGAAATGCTTTTCTCTCTTAACAATAGTTCAAATATATTATCAAAAGAAGGCAGTATATTTCTCTGTAAGCAATAGCAAAGAGTATAAATTATAAACACATGATAATAAACGTGATACTGGCCACTTCGCTGTATTACACTTTTAGCTGGTTTAATCTCACGAAACGGAATTATATAACGAGCTTAAATTTCTTAGTAGATTCTCTGCAAAGGAAAAAGATAAAACGTAATATATGCCTTACAACTAGCCACTAGATTTTTTAGATAATAACGTGTTAATCGTGAGAATAAACGGCTCCTAAGCGTTAGCGGTAAATTTCTGTTCAAGATTACAGAACGTGAGCAGTACATATCTGTGACATCGCGTCGAGGCGGCGAAAATCCGTTTAGCGTTAATTTACGGAGCGTATTACCACGGTGCCCAGTTTTATCACGTGGAGAAAGGTAGAGTGGGACTAGCTAGAGCTTTGAAAAAGTCGAGAAAGAAGCCATAGCAGCTACTTTGGGATGAGGAAAATACAACGCTACGTGCAAGAACCCTTTTTAGTGCAATCTAGTGCGGAATGGGGCCATGGGTAAAAAGTAATGGCGAGCAGATAGTTACGCAAGCAGGGAACGTTTATTATGTCGCTAAATTCCGTGGAAACCCGTATCGTCCAAGTCGTTAATATTTCATTAGGCCAACCCCTCGCCTTTTTCCCGGCCGCGTTGCCATGAGTTAATAACGAGTTCCGCGTTCATTGCCATACCTATATGCTCGCAGTACTCCAGTATGGCCACTTAAATATTTTCACGGGTTAATTTTGCTTATTTTCATACTACAACATCTCGATAATTTTATCTGCAAAGTATACCGACAGAGTCATGTTTTTCTGAAACTTTTTCTAATATCTTCCCTGTCTAATAAATAAGATATAAGATCTTTGTTATATTACCGACTTCATTTGGAATAGTACAAGATGGTTGATTTTTCAAGTGTACAATTTTCAATCATGTTTAGATTAATAATAATTTTCTTTATTTTATTTACTTAAATATTTTTATAAGTAGATAAATAAGGGACTTTCGATAATGAAATTAACAAGTAACAAGTAAAAAGGGCTTTGAAAATGCAACGTAGTTTGATAGTACAGTTAACATTAGATCAATTTTTAATAACTAATAGGATTATACAACGAACGTTCCAGTTCTGAATCATCAGCGATGCGATAATAATTAAATCAAAATAATCTCACCTCCATCGGTTGAGTTCTAAATAATATCATTTCTATTTTGATTACATTATAAACTATGATCATTAATCAAATTTTATTTGAATTTCTTCGCGAAAAATTACATTACTTTTAGACCAAATCTTTAAATCAAATCTTGAAGTTATTTCTCGTCGACGAATGAAATTATTTCGATTTAACTATTATCGCGTCGCTGATGATGGCTCAAAGCAGAACTGAAACATTTGATATATATATAATTACGTATCCTATTAAGTAAAGATTAATATTAACTTATGCATTGCATCAACCGCGTTGTACTTTCAAAGCTCTTTTTACTTGTTACTTGTTAACTTAAACATTTAAGAATGGATTTTACGATTGAATAATGCTTAAAAGGATTAAGAACCTTTATCATTACTATATTTATGCAATAAATGAGTTATCTTATTATACGTGTTTCTCTTTCGGTATGATCGCTATTTATTTATTCTCTTCTAAGAACAGAGAGCCAAAAGAAAAAACTCGCGACAGTCGCATCAATATTAAAATTCCATTAATTGTCTCGTTTCTATTATTAATTCTCTAATGTTTGTTCGGATATTGTAACCATTTTAATAAGATAGATTCAATTCTGTCAGAAGATTGAAAAATAAATTTTGTTATTGAATTAAATATGCCAATTCAGAAATTTAATAATGGAAAATTTCCACGGACATTTACGTTAATAGCTCATTAATGGTTTAGGAAATTTTTATTATAAGTTCCAATATCGTATTATCGACAAAGTTCCATTTTAATTGCATTTCGGATTTGTCTGAGTTTCACAAAGAATACTTCGAGATGCGCGCTACGGAGTTAGCCTACTTTTAGTGTCCTGCATGGTTAGCTAGATCACGGATCTGGCTCAGGAGCAGGTGCATGCTCTTCCGGATGAAGAAGTGAGCTTACAGAGGGGCAGTCTCATTTATAACTTTTAATTGAGTACGGAAGTTTGCGGCCGAATAGGACCGATCGCCGTAAAGTAGCGCATTGCCCGCCGACTCGTGCCGTTCGATCTTAATCAAGGAAATCGTTTCGAGATGAGCTATTTACAGAGCATCAGCAATGCGCAGATATAAAAGAGGAAGTTTTGCCTTCGCTCGCTTCACGCGGAAGAGTCAAGTAACTCCTTTTAAAAACCGAAGTGTATAAAAAGTTGCTTCTTTTATAACGTTGAAAAAATTAACGTTTTTTTTTATTACATATTCGTTTGTATTAAATAATGATAATAATATATGAAATTATATTTTATATTTTATATTTTAACAAACGATTCAAATTCACCCATATATCAAAGATATCTTTGATATGTGGGTGAATTTGAATCGTTTGTTAAAATCATATTGTAAAATCGCTAAATTTCTTGATATCTCGTTAAAATTATTCATTTATTTAAAATATTAAAACATTCTTTTTGTAGCAGAGAAATTGATTGAAAAATTTGATTATTGTTTTTCATTGACGTGCATAGAGAATGAGACTAGACTGAGATAGATTTTGCAAACTTATACAAAATTCTTACGTGAAAGGATGATGTTAACAAATATTATAATTCTGCGGATCCTTCGAGAGCTGAGGAAAGTTTTAGATTCTTCGGACTTCGTAAAAGCTTTCAAGTTAATACACAAATATCGTAAGATTTTACTCGTTACTTAGATTCTTACCTAATGGTGAAATTTTCAGATTCAAATTAGTATTCATTCCATCATGCGGTCTTCACTAAAAAGCAATGGTTTCAACCTAGTTCCTGAGTACTTATCTCTCGCTATCGTCGAAGTAAAATTATATACTTAAGTGTTAAAATATATAAAATATATTTTATAATAATTTATATTTTTTTATTTGAAATTTTACTTTGTAATTAATAACATATAGAGAAAAAGTGAGAGGATTTAATGACAATGCAAAATAGTAGACATAATAATTAAGAATGTAGTTATGTTTACAACAATAATTGAATTGCTAAATTTATAGATATATGGAACAAATTATTTTTATATTCTATGTATGTACAAGTATAAGTATCACACTTCTACAACTCAATACACGTAAGATATAAGCTTTTATTACGTTCAATACAGTATATTTTCGCATAACTATTGCACAACGTAATGATAAACAAAACGTGCATTCTAAATATTTGCAATGACATTGGACAAAACGCGATTTCTTTCATGAAGAGTTTTTAAATCTTATTAAAAATTCCACGAATTACTCGCGACATGAATTATCTACCTCGGGCAAAGTGACAAGCAGCTTTATATAATCGCTAAACTAAATTGTGTCAGTCTGAACATGAGATACAAGCGTAAAGTAAAATGGCTCGGACGCATTAAACTTTGATGTAAAAGCAAATGGAAAGTTTAAGTTTGCCAGTCGATGTCGAGTAGCTATCTTAAGAGTTTGAAATCAAATCTTAAAGCGCTCCACGATCTCCTCTCTCTCGATCGCGAGCATTAAAATTGAAACTAGTCAAGCTGGAGTTACCTCATGAGCAAGAACGAAGTGGCTTGAAGAGAGGGTTGCTAAAACGTGTAGAAATCAGACGAAGACGGATCGGTCGGACGTAGAAAGGATTCGAGAACACGAGCCGCGTAATCTTTCCGAGCGTTTAAATAAACGACGTCGTTTGTACATCTCTTGAAGGACGTGTACATAAATCGCGCGCACGATCTTTGGCCCGTTGAAAATAAAGTAGAAGGAAAAGTGGAAAAAGCTTTCGAGTGCGAGCGAGATGAGTTGCGCGATTGCCATCGTTTCCTGACGAAATTGTGCCTTTGGTTAGGTTTACAACATCGTTTTATATTCTGTATGTACTCTGATTATCATTTTAGGGAAATGCTAGTGGACAATTTTATTCAGTATATATGAGAGAATTTTTAACATAGAATGTTTTTATTGTTTATTAATTTAAATCTGTGGAACAAAATCAGTCGGACAGATGCCAATCAGATTAAAAATTAACATGGCTATCATTTCCAGAAATATAAAATTGTCTTTATGAAGAGAAGCGTCTGTAACACAAAATAATTAACGATGCATAATTTACTGTAAGAAATAAATTAAAAATTAGTCCAGAGATATTTAAAATTCACCAATGCACAGACAATTGAAATTGAAATTGAATACGATAAATATAGAATAGTTGTTAAAATATGTTGAAGGTATACATTTTAAGGTGTTTAACACAAAGTATGTTGGAAATGGCTGATCTGCCTAGATAACCAAACAGTGGAAATCGAATCGGTGGAGGAAAATGTGAGGCGACACCGTCCCATGAGAAATTCGGAAAGGGTGACGACGACGACACCAATTATCGGACGACGAGTTCAGAAAAGAGATGCGGTTGGTCGCAAAAGACGCGACGAGAGACCTTTCTCTTCGATTTTTCCTTATTCCACGCGCGATCTACGGAGATAGCCTGTAGCGAGTAATGAAAGCCGAGGAATCACGAAATCCGATATTTCGCTCACGTTCGATTTATCTCTTTTCGTTTCATGCAAGATTCCCAGTACAATACAGTTCTCAATGAGTTCTTGAGGTGCTCTATAAGTCTTGATGAGGGAGTGAAGATCTTCGTCAGCGTTTAGGTAATTTCTCCTTTAAAGTGCTTGCGCGAACATGACGGCATCTTGATTTACCCGTGAGTGAATGGAAGGATTCATAGAGCTTATTTTCACTTGAGTTATGTTTGCACGGCTTTTTAATATTTTGACAAATGATAAAAATGATAACATAAACATAAATAACATTTTTCTTTATCTCCAGCATTTTCTTCCGATGTAATTTTATCAACGTTTTATTCATCTTCCATGTTCTATACGCGTCTGTACAACTCGAAGATTGTATTGGCTAAATTGAATGCTTATATGCGAAGAACCTTTGCAAAACGCACCGTAAACACAATGCGACATCGTGTACATGTATATATTATACATATACATACATGTACAAATAGATATATGTACATATGAAGCACAAAAGTATATCCAATTGAGCACTTCTGTGGTAATACCACACGGTATTGTCGCAATAAGCACGCATATCGCGTCACGAAAGCCCGCATACGCATAAAGTGAATAAAACCGTAAAAGGAGTGAGTTTGAGAGACTCGCTCGCGCTGTTTCTCTTCGTCGCGCTTCTGTATACACTTCGCGGCTATGTATACGCTTAACCCAGTCTAAAAAAAGATATAACGGGTGTGACACGCCAAGCTGTATTGACAGCAGAAACGAGAACAAAGGCACGACGATGCAGTTTCTCTTTCTTCGCCGGGGCTCAACCTTGCTCGATGTTTCTCGCTTACTCCGCCGGCGTCATAAATCTGAGGTTTCGATAAAGTCGGCCATATACCATGACCCCTTTGCTGACTCCTTTTGCAGAACCGCAGCGACCGCACCCTGTGATCATCCTGTCTGGCGTCTCACCATTCTTCTCATCCTATTCTCGATAAATTTCTTTACAACTATAAGAAGTATGTTTCTCAGTCTCTCTTTCTCCCTCTTATATTTAATTACTTTTTACATATGAACGAATATAGCGTTTTCAGACATTTGCTTAGAATAGAAATATTTGAAACGATAGTACCGTTTTGCATTTTCTTCTCTCTCTGAAAAGTCCTGTTTCTAAATTTTTTTTTGCGACTTACAGGGTTATGCTTCTTATGCTAGGTACATTAAGATGCTATCTAGATACATAACTACATAAACGAAGTAAACTTGAACAATAAAACGCTGAATGGTACTTGCGAGCATTTTCAACTACTGCGATTTAAAAAGTTCGTTTTTCCATGGGCAGTCTCTTGAGTTCTGAGCTCGGACGAAGATTACAAATGCGACGACGAAGAGGGATTTTTAAAGAAGTATTTCGTTTGCGAATAAGAAACGTAAGAATTTCTAGTTTGAAATGATAACACCGTAACGGAAGTACACACAATACTGTGTTGTAAAAACAGAGTTAGGTGTGGAATTGTTCCGCTCGGAAAATGTTGGCACCTAACCACGCTATGAACGGAGAAAAAGAGGACGGCAAACTCTTCTCGTGCGTTACAAAGAGATTTTAAAAACCGTAGAGATCCTGAATATACTGAACAAAGATGGTATGTATATGTGACCGCTTTTCGGTTTTACGACGTAGAACTTAGCAAAGAAAGCAAAGGGTAAACAGGCGTACATCCCATAGCTGAATGGACATTTGTCTATGGAAACGGCTCTGGCCGATCGCCAACTGTTGGCAAATCGCAGTCGACCTAGACTCTGCGACCCGGCAATCAATACTTCTCTATAGTGTCTTTTTTGCTAATAAAGCTGAAGCTACATTATTGATATAACTCGTTTACCTGCTACAAGCTAACGAAATTTATGTAGAAAGTAACATTTTATACATCTCTCACCAGGGATACGAACATTTGACAGAAAAATCGGATATGTTTTTATATAAACTCAATACGTTTTTGCACATACATACACAGTTACAATATTTGCACACATATTGTGCGCGCAATCGATAAAACTCGTGCAAATTTCAAATAATAGAATTTAGCAAAATTTTCAAAATACTCCAGAGATTTAATTCCTTCGCTTCGTTTCGCGATTGAGGAAACCATTCAGGAGCAAAATGTACCACGGTTGGCACCTCGCAAAAGCCTTGACTATTTAATTGCATTGAGGTAGTTGTCTCAACATTGCTTTTCCTGCGGTTCTCACAGTTCTGTCGTTCGCAGATTTCGATAAAACTACGACGACGATCAACGGCAAGAGGTTAGAAACAGTACGGCGAGTTTCGAGATTTCGACGATTCAAAAGGCTTACAAAGTTTAGGGAAAGTTCCGACGGGTATAACAGCGCCGACGATGGCGAAAAGGAAGGGACCGTGAAGCGGTCACGGCAAGGTAGCGGAAAGGGAGAAGAGGAAGGAGGGAATCGTTTCAAGTTGTGAATAGTTCTTTAAGCGCCGGCAAATCGAATCTATATCTATCTGTCATCTCATTGTTAATGCGGGTACCAGCTGTATACTGCCTGATTTGTACTTTGTCTGATCGCAAATATTCAATTATAAGTTGAATGAGTTCTGCTATCTCATCTTCAGAGAGTTCTCGAGGACCGATGACGAAATGTTTGCGATGTCAAAATTCAATCAACCTTTATTCAATTATACTCTTTACAACGTGATATGGTTCACTGTTCATAAAGTCACGTTTTGTATAAATCTTCAACATTTACCAATAATATTGTGCTGTGTGAGGATGAAGCTTCTGTGTGAGATAATTAAATTTATTACAGTTCTGACACTCATTTGTTCATTATAAACATCCAAATATTTCTCTTATCGATGAGTAACATTGTAACATTATATGCTGGTGGAATGAAATTTCACGGTACACATACAATAGTTACATGATACATTAGAAATTGTGATAAACACATGAAGATAATATAAATTTGATTTAGATTATTCGCATATAGTGTAATTAAATTTCTGATCGTATTGCGAAACTGTAAAATCAGTACATATGCGCGCATAAAATATACATGTATGTAGTTATTACAAATAACTGAAACATAAATTGCAAAAATATTTTAACACAAAGCGACAATATTTGTCTTTTTTGCATTTTCTCCTAGCATATGTATTCATATTTTTCACATATTGCAATATGATGTAGTGACATGACATCCAGTCTCACGATCGTGATGTCATTCACAGTGACAGCGTTTTCATCTCAATTATTCGTTATTCGTTTCTGACAGATCTGCACTAGCGATCAATGTTCGATCTAATTGTTCATGACGTTCGCACAAAAGAAATTTAGCACTTGCCACTTTCATGAAAATTTATATATCGAGCTTTTATAGTTCATGAACAGTTGTCTGTAGAATGAACATTTTTATCCCGTGATCTGTAATGTTGTAGCTATGCACTTAAAATCATACTGATTTAAAGTTAACGATGACAGTGAATTTACGTATCCAAATTGAAATAACGCAAGAATTTCGCTCTTAAATGCGATTCGCTAAAGGCTGATATTAGGCGCTTGTGCAATCGGATACTATTAGCCTAACATGAAGCATCAGTGAACGAATCTGGCCTATTAACAATTGTGCATAATTATCATGCCATGTTCCTGATACAATCATTATGTTTATGACAAACCCACTGAGCGAGTTTAGTTTCAAAGGGATGGATTATATGCGTATGTAGAGCAAACAGCCAAATAGGCAGATAGACGTTTATGCGAATAAATACATAGATATACACATATGTGATGTACATTGCATATGTACATATACCTATGTATATACAATATATATTTTTATATGTATATTTGCATACACGTATATGTATATACGCATAAAACGACAATATTATATGTTTGATAGATAAGTGGGCAACGATTGATGTCAATTGAGAAGGATTATTTTGTAATGTATCAATTAATGAGCAGCACGCATTAACTCATTATATCATATATTAGGATAGAATCAAAATTTAATCTCATATCAATATCGTAATGAATTTTGCCATGAAATATTATCTGAATTTTAGATACAACTGACAACTGATGACGCATTGAAAAGCGTGGCATGTTTTGCTCTAAGCATTTACTCGTTCTGAATAAGAGCTAATGTATCTCAAAATTGTGTTAGTCCAATCTGGACGGTTGAATGGCGATGGGCAATAAGCCGTTAATAAAGCGAATCAGCGAGCTGCGATATTTTGCTTAATGGAATGACGCGAGCAATTAAAAGCATTATTGACAGAAAATGACTTTCTTTTCAGAAACAATTTCCTTCTTTAATTACCATCTTGAATGAGCGTTTTAAGTTTGTAAGATAAATTATTTTACGCGACGCACACATACTTTCGTTAAAAAGATGCCGAGTTTATTTCAAACTTTGAAACTTTCGTTATTCTCCGAGCGGGGAAGTTGTTGTGGTTCGTAAGGTAAAGTAGGTGAAATGCTGCACTTACATTTGCGGAAGATGGATAGAGGTATAGAGAAGGAGATTCAGTGGTTGCGGGCGAGACGGGCAGAGCGTGACGGTTGTCATTGATTACAAACCTCCATGATGTTAACCGCGCGTTAACTAGATTCCACGTGCCTGCACGTGTTAATTGCGAAACTCTCTGATTATCCTCACATTTGCGTCGCATTAATCTATGGTTACGTGGCGAAGGCAACGACTATGACGTTACCGCAACCTTCCCGCTGATCCTTTCGTCAGATCTGAATCGTCAGGTCATGCGGTTAAGTCACGGCAACCATTTCATGCGCATTATTATAATTGAGGCTCGATTCGAACAACGAACACGTAATAAACATCTATACGAGTTGTCTCTCTTTCTCTCTCTTTCTATCTCTTCGCCGAGGTAATATCCGAAAGTCCGGTTACTCGCAATAGCAGGAAAGCGTGCACTTTTGTATATTAAAACAGAGACCTAGCCGCACCCAAGTTTCGCTCTATCTTCTTCCGAGCATTATCTCGCCCCCTGCTCGTTCTTTTCTTCCGCGTCCAACTTGATTTGTCGTCCCAATTAATTCACGTAACGTAGCGGGTGACCATTCGTACGGCATAGTAAACAGTGACATTTGCATTACGGGATTATTCATAAGCTGTTTTAACAAAAGCTGGTCGACCGGCTGCTGCGATATCGCTGCATGTGATATGCGCTCGGAAGACAATGCACGGTTTCTTCTCCATTTAATTTCTTATATGACAACGTTTGATTCAATTATTTGTATGACATCTTGCTATCAAATCTAATTATGTTTCATTGTCGAATTAAATGCTGTCCAGTGTATCGATCGTATTGATCGTGCAACATTATAATTGATGGCAATTGTCTAAATGGCGAACAGATTATAGTGATATATGTATATGCGAACTGTGGCTGGCGCATTAGTAGACGCGTCATGCATTCATCAGCCTATATATAGAGATAGATTTTGATTGCAACGTGTAAAGTGGAACACTCTTGTGCATCCAGATTTGCATATTAATTGCAATCTCGCCTCTTTAACTAACATAACTTACAATTCTGGCAACAAACATTATTTTAAGTTCAACGATGTTTCAATACGAAATTATTAAGCATGATTTTTCATCTTTAATTGTTGCTGTGGGTAGATGTGTATCTTCTATCTCGACTAAAACTACTACTCTGTTTCATGCTTTTTTGAGCAGCACGAAATCTGATTACCGAAGGCTAAAACGCTTTACGAATTACATGATTGCATAACGAAATAACGGGTAGATAACACGTGAGTGTAAACTCATTAACGATAACCGGCTCACTAGAAGTGCTTTATGTTGGTTATTGATCGATCTCCAAGAAACTATCTTCTTATGATATTCATACAATACGTAATCGTATTAAGCATAGAAGAGATTATTTATAGGGAGATTATGTCTTAAAAAAGGATTTATCGTAAAATGGAATCATATATTGAATTTTTAGCAAAAATTCTAATGGCTTATTGAAAAAAATATGCAATAAAATTTTTTTGTTTTTGTTAGATGTTTTGACTTTATTAGCTCAGATTATTAATAAGAGAGAAAGAACGTATAATTAATTAACATATATACGCATTCTCTCTCTCTCTCTCTCTCTTATTAATAATCTGTACTAATGAAATCAAGATATCTGACAAAAACAACAAACAAATTTTTATTGCACATTTTTTAATATATATTATATATGTATTTCATACATATATCGTATATGTTTTATATATATATATATATATATATAAAGCATATATATATGTAATGTTAACATCGGTTTTAATATGCTTTAATATTAACCCCTTTATTTATTATATTTGCGGTACCATGCGTGCGTTTCATTTCATCGATAATTTACATGAAAATTCTCTTCATCTGCCGATGTACATATATGTAATCAAATCAATTATAAACGATTGCAATAATATTAAGTAGAGCCATCAGGGCAATATATGACGCAACACTCTACAGTGAATAATAATTACAACGTTATAATAATAATTTTCTCGCATATATATTAGGATATTTATTATTAATCTGGTATTAAAATTCGCGGTGCGTTCTAATGGATTTAAAATTCAAATTCAACCCACGCGAGCATGTCCTCATTACAATGTATTATTAAAAGTTGGCATGTGTGCGGTTCTCTGTATAATTTGTATCAATATCTGTCAAATCTGCAATTAAATGTGATAGAGTTCCATGAAAAAACCTATAGATGAATGTAATATGCAATTCCAGGAATTTGAGATTAGTATTATTTAACATTTATTAATAAGGAATTAATCCCGATCAATAGTGTATATATTTAATCGTAATAGTAATAGATGTAATATATTTATTAATGTATCTAACTTATTGTGTGTGTGTGTGTGTCGATATTAAATAATTATTTTTTATTTTTTAATACATCGGATTTATTACGATGGACAAAAGACCGAACACACACGTATACACACACACACACTCACACAATAGTATAGACCATTAAAGCATTTGATAACGCAATGTGAAAAAGAAAGAAACTTAAATGTTTCTTTTCATGAAAAAATATTAAAAGAATACGATATTCTCGCTAGCCACTCCCAGAATTAATATTGCAGGCTTAATTTTCCGTGTTCGAACGGCCGCAGGATCTACGCCATGGCGTTTTTAGGTCAGTTACGGTCCATGACGGCAATATAGTCTCGGAATTTGCAAGCGTTATGGAAATCGCTGCGACAGTTTTACCAGCGATATATCCACGATATTTTAAAGTTTACTTGGCGATATTTTTGTTCTATATTTAGAATATTAATTTTCGGTATTTCATTAATATCGCAATTGTTTCTCGGTTTCCATCAATCTCCATTTCTATTGAAAATTATACGTTAATGACTAAAATGTTACAGATACATATTGCAGGGTACGGAAAGTGATTAAATAATTAAATAAATTACTTGTTGAATAAAATTTTGAAGCAAATTAGAGCTTAAATTCTGCTGACAGACATATTTGCAAATTTGTTGTGGCAAATGCATGGAAAATAAAAGAGAAAGCATGAATAACAAGATAGTATTTTAAACGTATTGGATATGTTCTTATTGCATCAATAGTGTCATTCCGCTTGGTTCCTTTGCCAACACGACAGAGAGGCTGATGCGCCGCGAGCGTATTTTGTTTCCACGGAATAACATTACGTATAATTTGCAGAATTATAAATTTATATTTGGCAAATATCGGTGGGGATATTTTTAAAATAATAGAATTAGAGAACACTTAGGATAATAAATTGAAAATAAAGTCAACATAGAATCAAAATGAGAGTCGTCAAATACTAAAAGAAAAATATAATTACTTTTGGATTTAACCGCAATTTTATAATATTTCTAATGATAATTATGGGTAACTTAATAATGCATATAGTTAAGGTAATTATATTTATTGTTATAAATATTATAAAATTATGGTTGGGTCTAAAAGTAACTATATTTTTCTTTCAGTGAATGACACGGATTTTCTATAATATTGCGTATTCATAAACTTAAGCGAGTTAAGTAACAAGACAATCGCTCGTGCACGATCTCTTTTCATTATTTCCAACAAAAGGGAAAGACAGAAAAAAATAGGAAGGAAGGAATTAAGAGTACAATTTGTTTATTTAATTTACTTTGTTTCACTGCCACCTCTAAAATATGTATATTCCATGAGATATACTTAATGAAATATGCAGTATTTTTTAATGGTAAAATTTGTTAGAATTGCTATGAGTTTCTTGTATAAACTTCGTGTTATCGCTTTGGAGCTTACTGTTAGTATCTGTTCCGGGAGACTTCTTGAGAGAAAGCGCGGTTGAAATTATAAATTATTCTAATACTTGAGCGCTACTCTTTTACGTTTGCGTAGCGAATTTTGAAAAGTCATTTCAGATCCCGAAGATGGATAGTGTTATGAATAACGTACATTATTAACCGCAATACATTTCGCATGACGATCGTGTACTTGTATTGTTACACTGCCTTAAAATATTAAATACGTCGCGCGTTACATTTCATTTCGTGGAGCACATTTTCCGTTTCTTTTCCATTATAAATATATATGGGGACGTTGTTAACACGATAAAGTGCGCGGTAAAGTGCGATGTTTCTAAATATCCGAGGGGGGTTGAGATGAGCGTCGCTCATTTACATAGAACTCAAGGGGAAAGAACTACAAGTAAGATTCCGATGGGAGCCACTCAGCTGGGATCGGCCGATCGACTCCGTCGGAGTGCTCGGCCCGGATTCTCGTGAATCCCGAGCGAGCGCAAAATACTTGGCGAAAAGATCGGTAAATGTTCGGGCACAGAGTACCCGGCGTGCTTGAAGCCGAGACTCCATTTCGTGCTACCAACCGAATGAATGTTTGATGCGCCGCGCACGTATGGAGCAACTACAGACACGCATAGCGCCTCAACATTTCAGCACTAACGTACACTTATGCGGGCATACATAAGAGGGTCTTCGTGTGTGTGTGTGTGTGTGTAAGAGTGTGTTTGTATGTACTCCTCAAGTTTCACGTAACCTCGAGATTGCGAGCTTCCAAGTTTTCCGAGGTTTCTCGAAGCTTGGAAGCTTGAAGTAACGAATCCAGTTACCATGCACTATCCGCGTATCTCTCATTGTCTTAAGAAATCGGTTACTTAAAAATGGATCGTGATGTAGATAGTATTAAAAAATGTTTCCTTATACTGTTTGCAGTTATCCGGTGAAGATTGTCAGCAGCACAAGCTGACGACAGATTAAATTTAAAAGTGATTTAGGATTTATTATTTTTGTTCTTGTAATAAGCAACATTGCGACAATTAAGATGCAAATTCTCTATCGAAACATAGATCGCAAAATAATGATGGCGCATGATAATGAATACGCATTCGAACTCTCTGTGTAGCGCTATTGTCACCTGTAACAGGGAAATGTACTCGGCCGATGTGTGCATCGAGCTCGTTGTGGAATTGCCCTAGAGCAAAATGGAAATAGGATAGGCGTGGTGATACTGCGAGGGCACCGATATGCGTTCAAATACTAGCGCTGGGTCCGTTCCAAGTAAAATTTAATATTTTTGCTTAACGAGTTCCGTTTTATGACAGCGCCGTCCCAGTTTCCCTAATTGGCCTGCGCAGCATCCATCTTCGTTTTATCACGGTAAAAATCACTGCGAAATTGTGACGATCTTCGGATAACGTCTCACCATTATTCGTGAATATTGACAATGATTTCGAGTAAAATCAATATTGTATTGCCTACGCCGTCAGACGACCACGATGAAATTGTAATATGCTATCTATTTCGAGATATTAATGATTTATTTAAAGTCGAAACATTATTCGGGATTGATCGGGAGTTATTCACGATACAGTCAAGAGCACTGAATGCTCATTGATCTTTTCAAGTTAACGGCAGATGCCTGCTAGCAGCCGTATATTACCATAGGAATAAAATGCTGGACGATTCGAGTGGAATCTCGATAAAAATATCACTCATGAGGCAGCAGGATTCGAGTGGCAATAACGGAATGGAGTTATCCGGTACTTTGCCGTCATTACCCGAGAAATCGAAGATAGACGATCTGCACACTTTTGTCGCACAATTCTTAAATCTCTCCGTATTTCATCCTGTTGTACTCCTCGTTGACAGAATTTTAAACTGCACATAAATTCGTAACATATGCATGTTTTACTCACGTTAGAATTCAACATTATCTCTGTGATCCGATTAATTACAAAAGTGTGTGTGACTTGTGCAATTTAACACTAACAAAACTCACATTTCGCTAATCGACGTTTCGAAGCATCGACAATTAAGAATGATGAACTTACGTCGAACAACGTAGTTGGTGGAACTTGCAATTAAGTAGATTAAACATAGGCGATCTTTCCTGACTGAACTGATTGCCATTGCGATGGATATCGCATAAGTCATACAAGATATGCGTTCGTAAACGTGACGTGACATACATTCATATATTCATGAAGTTTGTGCGAATTGACACGGACATATACATACATATATGTTCACATGCAGATGATAAATGGCGTGCAGTTAAGTGAACTAATAAAGTGGAGGATTAGACGATGTAGAAAGCGTCGACAAAAGGATGATACTACGTAGGATACGCGGATAAGGACTTTACGCGCTGGTTCGACATGATAATTATGATAGCTAGTAAGAGCGTCTATACTTTGCAAAAGTCGATAGGAGATTAATACCTCGAAGAGAAGAGAAAGCCAACGCTTCTCTCGATATCGTGATAAATGGAGGTAAAGCAAAATACTGCATAGTAATAAGCGATTAAGCAATAAGAAACACACGAGCTTTTTCCAAACACTGATACAAATATAAACAGCAGCTTAAAATACCAAAAACTTTGTAATAAATACTATCCTTGTTTCTGTTTTGGTACAAAAATCTTATAATAAAACGTTTACGTGTAAAACTTTAGCAATATAAATTTTGTTTTAAAGACTTTGACAACCACAATTACTTGATAAGTACTTTTAATGACGTTAATTATCTAGACAACTAATAGAATTTACAGAGTTCTTAAACACTAGATAAACATGCAAATAGTCATGTTGATTGAATGGCATGGAAAGTGGCAAGAACGAATGAGGGGAGAGAATACGTACATAATAGCAGTTGAGAAGAGTGGTTGAGAGAAGAGAGGTTGAATATGCAAACTCGATAGCGTCATCTATCTGCACGTGAAAGTCAATCGGAAATTAATCCTAAATGCATCCTGAACGAATAAATTCGACGAGATATATTGTTGTCGCAATTGATTAAATAGTCTTAAACTAAAGTTTTATTAGTTTTATTTAAATACATTTATACATTTTTTTAAAAAACATGAAAAACAAAAGCGAGACAGAGAATAAATATGCGCGAAAAGTTTAAATTTTGCCAAAAAGGAAGAAAATTTTATAGAACGAAAGAACAAGGCTTTACATAAGGAGATGCGATTAACCCCATTATTTTAGCTGTACAAAAAATTCGATATACCATTACAAGGTGCAACACCTGACGATAAGTGTCGGTAATTACAGCCTAACACTATTTAACTAATATGGTAAGGGGATACCTCGCGCTGGCGTCAATTATCCTCTAATCGTCCCACTGAACGTTGAGTTTAATCCAATTAGAGAGGCTACTTGTTCTCATGCGGTTTACGCGAATTAGTATTTCGCGTCAAAGCATTTATTTCAGATTGAAAAATATTTACAGCCCCGAGTGTTCACAACGTGGCGGCAATGGCGAGACCGTTTCTCCCGACGTACATGCTCGTTTATGCAGTGCGTCAGATGTAACGTATGTGTGATACAGTTATTATGTTTTGCGGTAGAAACGAGTCATGAGGAAAACATATCCGTGGCCGTTGTCCGCTCTAAGAACAATTAGGCATTAATATGCAGACCGTACCGAAATCTCGTTTCTGCATTGTTTAGCATTGCGGACTGTGCACAAATTGTATAATGCGCCGCGCTTGCGTGCACATATTTTGTGTAAAGAACGTGCACGCCGGGGCGGATGGGTATTCTAGTATTAGAGCCGTATAATGTGCGCATCGCACTTATTATACGCGTGTGTGAGCCTTGTTTCTGTGTAATATCTTGCTCTACGTAATTTTCGCTAGTGTAACCGCATATTGTATCTCGTATAAGACGCATATTGTATCTCGTATAAGGACGCGAAATATCCTTATCACAACGTGCCTTATGAAAATATCCTGCAGAAAGAAATCGTATTGGCTAAGTTAAACATTTAATTAACGTTAATTTTCAATAATGTATCTTTATGGCGTTCATATAATTTTTTATAGAATTTATAATAACTTTTTTGCTTATACACTTCGGGATAATCATCGCTAACTTATAATAACTAATGCAAAGTAGATTAAATTATGCTTATCCACCAATTTTGTTTTTCTTGAAGAAAAAGGGAGAGAAGAAGGGAGAAAGAGAAAATATGATGAAATTCATTTTACTTGCGGTTTCTTAATCTTTTAATTATTAGGTATATTGTTTATTCGTAAATTTATTTGCAAATTTATGGCATTACATATAGCATTCGGTTTTCAAGCTAAAACAGACACTTTCAATCAACGAGGTTATATCGATATATCCATTGTCGCATAAACCCATGGCTTTGCTCAGCAATTTGGTTTCACTAAGTAGCTACGTCGGCACCTGAATCGAGAACCGAATGCACACCGGTGCACACAACGAGCCGGTGCAACATTGCGTTCCATTTAATGAATTCACAGCTGACTCCTACCGCTGAATTGACATTATCGAATATTCGTTCGGTTCTTTTCAACTTGCACCATTCACGGCGAGTATACCAGATGATAAGAACATCTGCATGTACATTTGCTTTCTTTTATATTTCTTAGTATTTCAGGTATAAGTAAATTGCATTTGCTTAAAACACGTAGACTATCAGACGGTTTATTAAAAATGTGCAATAATCAAAGATTAAAAATTCCAAGATACATTTCATGCTCGTAACATGTCAACGTTTTTTATCATTCGAATGACATTGCGATATAAACGATTGCGAACTTGTCAGAAGATACTTAATTGAAAAGCTTTTTGTTACGGGCATGTCTTCAATTTAAGGAAATCGCTTAGTCGACTGAGGTTACGTGGGAGCGAAAAATCGCACGTTGGCAAAGGACGCCGCCAAAGTTTCATTTGTACATAGGTACATGTGGTAGCAGGCGTTGCTGCGTTTGCCAGCTAGTTACCACGGAGTGCCGCGAAATCAAAACTATCGACGAAACTCACCGCGACTGGAGTTCGCCCGCAAAAGTTGCCCGTCTGCCTCTACGTGGTACGGACGTCCAATTTTCAAGTAGACTCCATCGAAAACGTTCGATTGGTTACATACGTGACACAGGTATCCGTTTTCCCGGAACTTCTGTTCCGTCAGATAGCGTATGACACCTCCTTACTGTCAAGTCGTTCGGTGAAGTGTCCGCGCAACTATGACGGTGACTACGTGGCACGATTTTAACTTGTCAAATCGTGCCTCCGTCACGCCACGTATTTCCGTGTAGCCTCTGATTTTTCATACACGCTTAATCAGAACTTGAAGTTATTCCCGTAGTTAGACGTACTAATTACCGTTATCCAGTTTGCTTTCGAGACAACATACCGCAAGCCCATTTGTATTCTGAAGATCTACGAGAATATCTAAGCGAATCGCATACAACAACAAGTGTATTAGTGGATAACTGTGACAAACTTACAAACACGCTTGGCAATGTGAATTCCAATAAGCCTTACTGTCAGTTGCGACGAAACAGAGAAGTTTGCTAACTATTGCATGAGAAACGCGATAAATGTAAGAAATAAAGGCCCGCGTCGTCGTCAACGAATTCATTAATTATGCTTGTTCTCTTTCATTACGTAGAAATTGTTTTGATTAATTTACTAATAAAAACTATTCGCGATTTCCTGAAACGTAGAAATTGCAACGATTATTTTGCACATTTTGAAGGAATGAACCTAAATATATTTTGATGATGAATGCATAAGAAGATTAGAATCTTCTCTTTTATGCAATAGATGAAATTCGACAAAGTGCATCTCCGTCAAAGAGAAATCTGAATGTGTAAGAGATTATGATGTATAATTGATGTTATGGGCTGAAGGATAAATCTCGCGGTTGCTTCAAGAAATTATAGGAACGCTCGAGTGATTTTATTTACCGGAGAAAGCATAGTAAAAGAGAGACATGCTGTTTACTTCATGCGCACAACTTTCGACGAATAAATGCACTCTTCGGAGTTTGAGTTTGCGCATGTATTAATATCTTCTATTCTTTAATATCTTCGGTCTCTCGTTTCCTTCAAAGTAAACTCGGTGAACTGGTCCAATAATATCAATTAATTCATATGCTACAACGAAGGATCGTACATGCATGCATTTACATTTTTTAATTGTGATCAATTAATTTTCGATCTTGAAATATACTGTAGCTCTTTGTTATATATAGATTTTATATAAAAATTAGAATATGTTTGAAATTAACATATTACTCGCATATATTATCACATTTTCATTTCTTCATCACATTTTCATTTCTTCATTATACTTCTTTATTAGTTCACACAACTTGAATTCTTCCGTTTCGTTAGGTCAGTAAAGACGTAGGAGCAAAAGTAAGTTTTCTGAATGAGTAATTGAAGATAAGAAAAGTAAAGAAGATTTACATTTTCCGCAGAATACTATTTCCATTAGTGAGCCATATTTGAATATCGCTTCAGCATAAATTGTTCGCATTAAATGTCGACGTTACTGGCTGATGTAGATTGATCTGATTATTATTATCCATTAGCATGGTTTAAACAGGCAATACGACTGACAATGTACCGTCACAGGAATTTCGTCGCTCTGAAATGTATTTTCGCTATTCGCAAGTAAGAAAAGGGTCAGGATTAAACGATTCAGACCCATACCGCTCTTGTCCTGGATGATGTTCTAATTGCCGTTATCTACTTTACTCGTGAGGCGACACGCTACCGGGTAATTTGTATTCCGGTCTGCGAAGGGACCACAGACGCGCGCGAGAAGAGATCGAGAGGGTGCATCGAGGTAGAAAGAGGGAGAGGCAGAGAGAGAGAGAGAGAGAGATAAAAGGGAAGGGGTAAAAGACAGGGAATGCGATAAAAGGCGGGTGAGTGCGACAAAGTCGGATAACAGGGTTGAAGCAAGGCTGCTCAGGGAATGAAGGAACGCCGTAAAGGGGCGACACGGAATGCAGCGCTCACCGTACTTCCGACTATGTTCAATGGCAAAATTATGCGAGTACGGTCGAAACGAGATTCGTCACGAAAGTTTCTCCAGGCTCCTACCGTGCCGATGGCCATACGGTTAGCAATTCAGTGGATGTTGCCGCCGGAAACTTACAGCGTAGATGCGCCCGTGGCGATTTCTACTTCCGATTAGCATACCTAACGATAATGACTTCTTGATCAGCTTGTTTATCATTCATTATGTCTGACCACATTCAAAAACAATGCCACGAAGCATAAAGCTAAATTTTATATTTTATTACATCGGTTTCTTCCAAGGTAGCATTGTTAAAAATATTTTATTTTATGCTTTAAAATTACTTGCTTTTTTATTTCGTAATATATTTCATTGTCGGAAGACCTATCTAAGATTTTTAATATAGTTCTTTATCATTTGAGCGTTTGAATGTGATATCTCGAAATATCTTAGGAACATGGCACTTTTTGGCAAAAATATCACGAGAAGTTTCATCCAATTCTTTCTACTACAGTTAATGCTAGGCGACTTCTTTAAACCCGGGCCATTCACCACACAAATGGGCAAACTTACATAAAAAGAAAAGAATTAATAAATCAGAGATTTATCTCGTACTTATATTCAAGGTTTTTATATGTCCGAGATATTATTCTAAAGCGGAATTAATAATTTATTTTCTGCAATCTAATCTACCATTAAGCTATGCATAAATAAACAAAACAAAATTAATAAACGTTATAAATAACAGACAAAGTTTAAATATATTCTATAATTTTGTATTCTATAATTTATAAATATGCATAATTTAAATATTTATCATATTTATTAAATTTATCTAAATCAGTATACAATTAATGTATTTAAATACGCACATATTAGGCGTATACAGGATATTACAATATAACACATATAAGAAAATTTTTTAAAACAAGTTTAGTGATATTTAACATTTATAGTTTCAACATCTATAATTGATATTTTGGAAACAAAATATTTTTCAGGAAAAATTTCTGTAGTATACAGTATGTATGTATATTAATCTGTTACACTATAAAACATGTCTAAGTAACATATTTAACTCGATTTCTCCAACATTAGCGCGTTTTTTTATATACGTTGCATCTAGTAAATATAAATAAAAAAACTGTGGAAATTCAGCCTACTTTATTTTCATATACATATACACATGTAATTTCACGAAAATGTTATTAATTTTCACCAAATCCTGGTACACTGTAGCATCTTAAGTTAAACGCTAACCATCTTATTTCAAGGTGGAAGAAACAGAAACGCGGAACACGGCGAATTTACTCATGTATTGTGCTGTGGTTGCTGTAGAAGCTTCACGAACACGGCACGTATTTCTGACCGCGAGAAGAATTACGAGTTCGACGTGAGAGAAACTGCCTGTACCGTTGTAAAAACCGTGAAATTAAAAGGCGCGGAAAAAATGCCAACGTAGTTTGAAAAATGCAGTGAAACGAAGCGAGGCTCTTTGTAGGTGACATTGTCCCATAAAAAAATTATGCGAATCCATCAATATCAAATGTAAATCCATTTTTTTCGTATTTCGAATTCGAATTTTTTCCGATCCATTCATTTGATTTATAACTATTTTATCAACAACAGTTGAAAGCAGGCATCTCTCAATTAAGCCGCGCATTGAATATTCAAATTTACAATTTGCGAAAAAAATCTCTCGTTTGCATTTTTATTTGATACTTTTTGACGAAATTAATTTCTTTCTTTCTTTCTTTCTTTCTTTTTCTCCTTGTAAATATTTAAAAATTCTTTAATTTATATAAACGAGATATTAAAATGTTACATCGAACAGTATATTTTATTCCCAATCAAGCGAAATATGATATAAATATGAAAGTAAAATATTTTCAATTAACCTTCAAAAAAATTATGTAACCGTTATTATTATATAACCGTTTTATTTAATTATTTGAATAGTTATATAAACATTGCGAATACAAATTTTCTTACAATGCTCGGATTAAATGTTTTTCTAGAATAGTTATGAATAAATTATAATTTTCAATATGTTTTGATGAGCCAACAAAATAAATTATATATAATATGGTCGATATCGAAACCTTTTCGTTGTCGAAATAACATCATCGAACATGTTAATCAGCTGCAGCCTCACGTGTAACTGTCAGATTCTGGGAACGCGCGTCTGTCGAGGGCGAATAATTAATACATTCACAATGTTGATTTACGTATAGTGTGTGTACGCTATGCGCCATTCAATATTCACGCAGTACCGTCAAGTTTGCATCGATAAGTTGTCACTTACGATCGTGCATGCGTTGCTACTTCTGTGGCAAATGAATTCGCTTGCGTGGCTTGAAATTACTCGTAGCGCATGAACATGGAATCAAATTGAATTGAACCTCTAAGTAGAATAAAATGGACCGCCTTTGTTATCCTAATTAATTCATTTCATACACAACTAAATTACTAACAAAGAGAAGAAAATAGATAAATTTGATGCTCGGAGCTTTCCATCTTTTATTTAATTATTAATACTTCATAGCAATGTCTATATAATAATATCACGTAAATGGAAAAATTACAGAGTCTAATAATGACGGTAGGCTATAAATTTATGTCTGTGTGTGTGTGTGTGTGTGTAGCCTAAGTCGTAATAAGTTTAGCACAGTAGACACATTTTCAAGCGATTTTCAGAATCCTATTCTCATTAGCTTTTAAACGGGATTATAAAGCTGGAATCACGTTGAAATTCATTTGCCGTTCTCGTTTCACGGTACCGGCGACTCTTTATTCGAGCGTGAGTCGCAATTCCGTCCGTAGCACAGGACGTAGAGGAAACAGTCGCTACACGCTGGGTATCGCAACCCAACGTCCAAGACAAACAGTGTGGAAAATGAATTTTTCTATTATCTTTTTTTTGAAGACTCGTTCTGTTCCCCCTTCCCTTCGCGATTTCTGTTGAATTGCTTGCAAATTAACATCCTGGAACGAGCACTATTGGGCGTGAGAGAAATGACCGTCGTCGCAAATATTATACACGGATGAACAGAGGTGGCGGATCTCCACGAGAGAAAAATGTAAAGAAAACTGGTGTGCGCGAGAGAGGAGAATTCCAGTTCCACGCATACGCGAAAAACACGAGGAAACGCAGTATTTCATTACGGATTTCGCAATTACATTCGGTATGTCGACGAAATACGGGAGATTCGCGCAGTTAAAAATTGGAAACGCTCTTTAATATTTGCATAATCTGATCTACAGCGTTGCATTAAATTGAGGTCTTTGTATCTTCCTTGGGGCAAAATGCGAAACTGTTTGATTAAATCGTAACCATGCCTCGATGTGACTGTACGATATCGGTTTATTACCGTCTGATGTACCGATATTTTCTTTGATGTACCGAGAATCGTACGCGATTTAGGAGATATACATTGTAAAATAATACCGACGGAAAAATGGATGAACGACGGGATATAATCCGATTACTTGCTGATTGAACTTTCATAGAGATGCAAAACTGTATTGTATTAAGAGAGAAGTGGGCGATATTCCGGATTGCGCGCCGCGAGAAAGTAATTTCGGGAAGCTGTGCCGTGTTACACGGTCGCCGTGATTCCGCGCAAGTTTCGCGCAGCCAATTTTTCCCGCGCAAACAATGCAAAAATCTATTACCGAAATCCTGTCAGCTTTTACGTCACAAAGCGATTGCTTCTGAAAATTTGACACCAGATGTCGGCTACAAAAAGTGCGAGAGTATAATATAATAACGAGATAATAGCGATATCATACATTTCTTAGAATGATTATACCAATTGGCTGTTTTGTTCAAATGTTTGATCGATCGCGCATAATTGCATTTATATTTAATCACTACATATTCTGCAGTGTAGTTTATGCTGTCCGTTACGTCGATACATGATTAACTTATTGCATAAATGCGCAGCATACGCTGCTCATGATAGACGCCAATCAAACAGTATATTATATGTGTTTAAATGCGATGTGTATATATGTATATATGTATATATATGTATATATATTAACTTTCGTAGGTGTATATCGTTCCCTAATTTTCAAGTTTATTAAATTTGTATAAACAGTACATTTTGATTGATTAACTATACAACTTAATTATATACGACGACCTCGTATCTCATACTCTTAATAAATATGGTACGTAGTTTTACCGTTATTATTCTGCAATTTTGTAACGAGACCGAGTTGTTGTAATACAACGTATATTAGTATTTCTCACGGTGAACGTCGTTAGCAAGCAACGGCTTGAATGCAAATTAAAAGTAAACTGAGATGATTAATTTTATCCGGGGAACAATTACGATGCTGTCTTCGTACTCCGACACAAACACGAACGTGAACGATTCAATAACTTTACACAAGTTATAGCTCGTTTCTAAGCAAATCCGAAGATCGTGCATGATAAAATGTCAACAGCGCGAGGAATCAATAGAAGCACACTGATAGCACTTTATTATAATTAAAGGAGAGAGAGATCAAAG
>JAJVSH010000012.1:1584683-1605795 GCA_021460005.1 Tetramorium alpestre
ATTTATTAATACGACTTAGAAAGGAAAAATATCTGTTTCTTTTTATTGTCTCAACATTTTTTTTTAATCAACTTTAATAACTGACTGCGATATTTACAAGCTGATTGTCAATTATGCGATATCATCGTTACACGAAAATATGGATTCTTAAGGAACATTATGCATGACAAATCGTTATTTCTGACTCTACCTTTACCTTCGCTCTCCCTAGACCCTTTCTTCTTGCCTTTATCTTAACAGGTCATAACTGCTCCCGCTCTCCCTTATATTATTATGGAATCTTTAACAGCACGGTAAAAGCGCATTAAGCGAACATTTTTAATAATTGCATGTTGAGGGTGCGGGAGGGCGCATGTCTAAGAGTAGTTGCATTTTTCTTTTTATTTATGAGATTAGTTAGATAAAATCTGCTGAAGAGAGATAGTGTAATTGATAATTATAGAAACAATAAAGTAATAATATTGTATTAAAATGTAATAAGCGTAATTATAAATTTTCGTTCTCTTTCAACAAATCAAGTATTATCTTAATGTCTTAATTCTTTTTTGGACGCTTTTAATTATACATATACCAATTTTAATAATTATGCACTTGCTGTTATAAATAATGGTATGACTTCCGTTTTAAAGCTCGATGCATGTTTGAAGAGTCCGAAGAAAGTAAATAAGTGCTAAAAATCTCAGACGAGAAAATCAGTCTGAACGAAAACCAGATTTTCTTCTTTTTCTCTTTTTCCCTCGTTCGTTCTCTAAGTACTTTATAAATATTATTCCACTCTTATCAGGATAAGAGATTAAAAATACATATTGAGTTGTCAATGCACTATCTTTCATAACGATTACACCTCTCTCTATAATATTACTTCATTTATGAAGCAAATGCTGTAAAGAGATAATATTCTACGGAAGAGAATTAAACTCTTTCTACGTGGGATTTTCTCAGTCGAGAAGTCTTTCGCAAAGATTTTCATGAATTAGCTGTCTAATTGTACAAAATGAAAAATAAAAATTCGCATCGTGTACAATTTTCGCAATCTCGATCAAAAGAATTGAAGCGACTTATCGAGCATTTATCAGACTTTCGAAGAATTCATTCCGTATATAGAGAGTACTCTCTGTCGCCGTTCGTAAGGGCACACTGGCAAACAGGATCTGCCGTTCGAATTCTAGCTTACTCATCGGAGCGTATATAAATCGTTCTGAAAGCTCTTTATTTGAAGCTGAACCACTTCTTTTTTCCGTTTCATAGTCGCAGCTCTTCTTATTCGTATTTTCCGTGTTGTCTCATTATTAATCAATAATTTGTCCTTAATGACTTTCTTTCATGATAGAAATTTGCTGTGTTCAGAGATGTTTACAGAGACCTTTGATGTACACACCCTCTGTAAACTGTTGCATGTTTTATGAGGTTTGCAGAAATGTTCTTTAACTCACAATAGATTTTCATAGAACGGCGTTTAACACGTGTAATACTTGGCGAAGCGTTTTAGTAAAATGAGTGGCAGCGTATGTATATTACATATAGCAATGTATGTATAGGAATTGTATATATTTTTATTTGTTGAATAGTCTCGTCACATATAACAAACATTTCATTTAATTCACTTTTAATGCGCGACTCAAATTCTTTTTATTTCTTTTCGAGCTGGCAACTTCATAACTTCGCCAACGCTGAAATGCCATTCCGATGGAAAATTCGAGAAACTCAGTTCGTATCTCAAGAGAGGATTTCACGTGGACTGCCAATGTCAGATATCGAGGTACATGAATCAGAAAAGCATTAAAATTTTCCATGGATGCGTGATCCAGGCACTGTGAAACTGCTGTGCGCTTAATTTTTTGAAAACATGCTAATCGTCCGCTCTTTTTTTTTAATGTACTATTTATCTGCATATATTGCACTATGTGTGTCCTAACAATGGGTCTGGCATAATCAAACGATCTATTCACGTACAATTTATATTCAAGGACTATTAATCATTGTCACTAACATATTATCACGCAGTTACCATTCAATCATCTTTCACACGGTAATCGAGGAACGCATTTTATTTTTGACCACTTGCGAATGCACCCAGTAGTAAGATCCGCGATAAATCCGCCGCTGGCATCTACAGACGAAGGCATGTTAATGTCGCGCGGCGATCGATTGACGAAATTCTGCATCCTTACGTATCGAGAATTTGAAATCGGGAAAAAGCGGCTCTCGCGGCACTCACTAACGACATTTCAACGACAACGGCAGCTTCGCTCTATTCTCCTAGATATCGGCGCGATATTAAGTCGAGCTAAAACGGTTTATTCGGCTAATGTCGTATTTGCTAACGTTCGCGCAACGAAATATGTCACGCGCACTTATATTCCGCTCGATACCCGCGTCAGCTGAACGTTGACGATAAGAAGATTAACACATCTGCTTACATCGCGGACGTATATATAAGACTTTGTTTCACTTGTTACTTGTTGATGAGACAAATTCAACACCAAGAGGATTATCACCATTCGTTAATACGTGACATTCTAAATTGAGGGACATATTGGCTGTTCTCCCGTAAGTAATTTGCTACAGAATTGTAAATTACATGGACGAAATTTCACATGACGCAATCTCTAATCATCCTTGAGTGTCATAAAATAAGCGAGAATTTAAGTAGTGCTAGGTTGCACCTCTAGTCGCCTGACGTGCTCTAGGAGGAAAAAAAGTGATAGATTAAACTTTGCTGATTGCGTGGAGCAACTATCTCTTCCGAGAGGACTGGAGCTTATCTGGTTGAAAATTACTGCCGACGAGGCAACTCGCCGCGAAAGCGTCTCATCCAATGTCGCCTTCGTACTCGGGTAAACTCTTAATGATCGTACTCCGTGATTCGTCCACAATCTTGTATAAATACGCGCACACACGAGCATCCATACGTTGTACCTTCGTACGTACATACCTCTAGGTGAACATACGTACATACGTACATACACGGGAACTGTCCCCGACTTCGTTTTGTTTGTACATTCGCCTCGTATACAGAGGCGACCAAGTGCTCCAGAGACCCGTTGAATTTCCGCGCGTTCCGTTCAGTTGCTGAAGGGAACATCCGACGGCCCGTCACTCTGTCTTATTGAACTATCTCACTAGCTCTCTCCTTATCTCTTCGCAGATCCATCCTTTCCCTCCAGTTATACCTGATTAAGATCTCTCGCGCCATAACTTGTATTTATGTAAGATTCTCTCAGCTCTTGCCAGAGGAAGACGCGCGAGGAAGAAGTATAAAAACATAATATGTAAAAAGCACGCTATTTGTAAATGGCGGAACGCGTATTTTTCTTCGGTCGAGTTTCTCGCTGCTCTACCACGACAAATAATCATTATGTCTTCGATATACATGTACGACGTTCTGAGATCAATTCGCTAGGTTGATCGAATTGTCAATGAGATGTTTTCAAAGAACGGAGGAACACGGCAGAGTACCGTGCTCGAGCGCTTCAATTTCAATTTCTCTTGCTACGTATACAAAGCGACAAGAGTTCTGCACATACGCGATCGAATGTTTCGATTTAAATATGTTTAGTGACCGTGAAAAATTGCTTTGTGGATGGCATCACTTGTTACGCGAAGCTATGCGAGAGAAAAGAGAGAGAAAATGTAGATTATTACAGAGAGAGATCTCGCAAATATTATCACACGTTTTATATTGCATACGGCGCCTACAGTGATATCGTTTCAATTTTGCATGACGATACTTTCGTGCTCTCGAAGATCTAAAATATATATATATATATATCGAAAATGTCTTTTTAGTGCGAGTCATTTAAATTGCCTTGATGTTTAAATTTACCTTTTTCGTTCCTATTTGTTACGTTTCGCTCTATCCTACGACCTACCATGATAGTTTTCTAACCCGATGTGATTGAACACGGATAAAGTACAATCCTGTCAGCGCGATGGAATAGCCGAACGATCTCTCGACAAGATCCATCTAAGGAACAGAGCTACGGCGAGAGGACGTTGTACCAAGTGATCCAATTTCCAATTCCATTAGAAGGTAAGCAACGCAGGAAGCTCCGTGCACACACAGGGCAACTTCGATTGCATTCTACGGCTCGGCAGGCGTTGTAAAGAGCATTGGGTGAAATATCAGATGCGAGAATATGCGAGATATTACCCGTACATTCGTGTCATCCGCTGCGCACAAAACGCAGGATCAAGAGATAGATAGATATTAGGAACGACACGCTGAATTTTTAAACCGATCGTTAATTTTCCTCGCTATAAATTTCTTGAAAAATTAAATTTAAGACATAAGATTCTCTTTTCTTTCAATTAGAGATATCAAACCCAATTTGAGTCAATTATCAAAAAAAATAATATTACAATTTCGATGTTCTAGTTGTTTCCAATTTGTGTTACTGAAACATGTGTTCTCCGGTATATAAAAAAACCGTTCTCTATATTTTATTAAGCGATGTGTTTATCATGAATGCATGACAATCTTCGGACGTTGTATGGCGAAAGCGGGAAGATATTCAATACTTGTTATGGTGAATCGGATGAGGTGGATGAATGGCACTTGGGCAAGATCTATCTAAGGCTCGACGAGATGCGAGAGAAAGAGCATTGTACGCGAGTGATCCAATTTCCAATCCCATTGCAGTATAAACAAGGTATGAAGCCACGCGATACCAATAACACGGATCGTATACCTCTTTGCGCACTCTCCCATAACTTCTTATGACGTTACGAATATATGACCCTAGATATTGTTTCAGTTTCCAAATAGTAGCAACTCTTCTCTTTTTTTCTTAACATGTTTGATATAAAAATTTTACACTTATTTTATCATATCGTACAAGATTTATTAATTATACTAAAGACAGTTAATTAATTAATAAAAGCGTTTGCATTAGTGTTTTATAAGTCTCTGCGGAATTTTTAGAAAACTATTTTGTTAAAAGCTTTATAATTATGATAAAATCAAATTTACGTCTACAATCGTACTCGATGAATCGCATTATACCATTTAATTAAATGGTACAATGAATTAAAAACGTGAATTTTTGCTCACAATAACATCTAGTTTTGTCGATTTCATTTAGAAAGTTATGCTTCGTTCGTGTTCATTCAACCGTCAGCGCTCCGTGTTCCGCAACGCTCGACAAACGAAGCTAATTCCAATAATCTGCTACAAACGGATATCCGTATCGAACGTGAATGACAAACAATTTTTCTATAATTGTTTAAAATTGGGATATTCGCAAATAATATTGCGCGCGCACTTATATTTCCATTTATTTCATATCATCGAGTAAGAAAAAAGATTCAAACTTGAATAAATACCATTTTCATCAATCCATTTATTGTCAACTTGTCGCAGAAATTAGTAATTTTATAATGGCGTTTATCATGGGGAGATAATAATATCGTGAGTGGCACTTAAGCGTTATAAGTTAATAGTCTCTCCAATAATAGTTATACGCGTTTAATGCGCTGTTAGTCTTCAACAACTATAGACGTCTTAAAATACAATTAGTAATATAATTTCATTCGCAATAACGTTTAACGAAACGTGCGGTGTATGCATGGCTTGAAGATAATACAATAAAAGAAGTAAGTAGTTGTAGGAGTATTCCGCACAAATAACACTGAATAATGAAACAATTGATACCTCAAATCGATATAATCGAAATAATCGTAATCATTGGACATCGGCTCGATAGGCGGGCAAGGGAAATAAACATTTCTCAGCCGGTTGTCAGAAGCACCAACGTCTCCCTCGGCATAGCAGCACTCTCGCGTTGCTTTGCGAGTTAATAGCCCGTACTTTCAGCCCGTAACTCCAGAGGCGATCTAGATAAAGCTGCTTTATGAAGCCAACGGCCGTACACCGTTGCCCCGCAGTCAGTTGCATAACGCGCAACGTCGTGCGTCGCTCTGTCGAGTGCGCGTCCCAACAATACCTGCGAACGAATGGTGGTGCGTTCTGCCATCCCTTACCTTTCCCGCTGGTACACGAGCTCTCATAGTCGCTTGCACGTCCGCCGGGTCAACTTAGGCGCGACCACGGGCACTTGGAATATTTTCTACCACCGGAATAGATTGTCCCGCTATAAATTTCGCAGCAAGCGAGAACACCAGGGCATCGGTGCACAGAAAAGAATTTCAAATTTAGTTACAAAACACTCAGAAAAACGTGAGTCGAGAAAAGACACTTTCAGGCATATTTTATGCTTTGTTACATATTTTTATTTGAAAAATTGTCAACTCCATTGTATACCGCGATTTATGGAAAAATTATTAAAGAATATATAGCATAAATAGGACCGAATATTAAAAATTGGAATATAGCCTCGAACATAGCTGGAAATCACGTATTCTGATAGTTATTAAACGTGTATTTCGCGTGCGCGGGATTAAACATTTTTTATAAATTTTTGAACTATACCATTATATAGGAAACATTTGTATTGTGGCTTCTGTTTGTTCACGAAATTTGCAAATATACCTGCAATATGGCTAGTAGACCGTTGTATTTTTTCGTTTCTCCATCATTCTTTAACTGAAATGTTACTATATGAGTATTTTATATTCATTTTGCGTATTTGAAAAAATAGTTTACAGACTGAGCAAAGCGAAATATTTCGTCACATCTCGATTTTTTTCATTTTACAGCGGCATTAACAATGAATACGAATTTGCCTCTTTTTTAACGTCACGATAAAATTAGATCCCGCGTAATTAGATCCCGCGATATAACGACTGGATATAATAACAACATTGATTCATCTAAAGTCACGGTGCTTTTGTGAACTTAAAATTTCTCGTCGTAATTATATGCTGGTTTATGCATCGGGGAGGCACCGCGAAAAATTGCAGTCATTATACCGACCCATTCTCTTTCATTGACCGCCTTCGATCCTGCCTCGCGTCTAGCCGCTCTCGTTTCCGCCACGCTCCAATTTGCCTATTATTTTAGTAATTGCAATTGCACCGTACGTATATACGGCATGCAAACCTTTTGGCTTTCACTGCTCGGGCTTGCTGTAGATTAAATGCACAATAATGAATAAACCTCATTTAATGAAATCTACAGCGTCGAGAGGTAACGCCAATGTCGAGCATAATAGACGTGAATATGAATCCGGTTTTCTTTGACAAAGATCGAATTGATGAAGACTGACGATGATTTGCGTACGCTCGTGAGTAAATGCGGAGCGGAATGAAAATTGAAGAGCGAGAGCGAAACAATACGAATAGATAAAAGTAATTCGACGTAGTGAGTAGTGAGAGAGAATGGAATGAAGACATCGCATCGTGGAAAATGGTGCGTAAAATGGACGCAAGATAAATCGAGTCTCTGTTGACACATGGATAACGACATGTGATGGCGAGTTTGCAGCATACGTATATACACACGATATGCAAAATCATGTAAACAGAATATTAAAAAAAAAAGAAAAGAGAAAACATTTCAAGGCAAAATAGGAATTAGCATATAGTTTTCCTTCTTAATAGATACAAGTAATTAGAATGAGCAAAAAATATTCTTTGTAAAATAATTTATTAAGCCGTTTCCAATTGTACTGCAGATTTTAAATTATAGTTTTATTGTTTTAAATATTATTGCATTTCAAGAATTAATTGTATAATTTAAATTTTAGTTTATGACGTTGGAGCTTATATTTTTCATATTTCACATATGATGGATGTTTTAAATACCTGTGTTATAATCACTAAAAAGGTAAATTCATTTTGCATTAGCTCTTTTCCGTATTTTCATGCAACTTTTATACAGGCTCTTTAAATAAAAACGAGATATTTCAACTCGCATAATCACGATACTGTAAAAAGGTCTCTCTTTGTGAAATATTATATTCTAAAGATGTAGTGGACTTCCGATAATAAAAAGTGGACTTGATGAAAAATTTTTGCTCAAGAAAGAGATGCTGATTCTAAATTGCATCTGTCGATGAATTTCCATCGTGATCATATTTTATCTTTTCGGAACGGATTTATGTCAAAAAGTCTCTTTCCACGAGATTATATGTACATATATGTATAAAAGTATATATATATATATATATATATATATATTGTATATTTGTGTCAATACTCTATAATTACTATAGGAAGACAATAAACGTTAAGTGAAGAGCATTTTAATTTAATCCGCGAAACTCGATAAAATTTACGGTTCTCGTTAATATGTCAAGTATTTTGTACATTTGCGAGTCTTTTAAATCGTTAATAGATTAATTTTGCTTTGCCTGAGAGAACAAAATGGATTTTGATGCAAAATTTATATTTACCTTTGTGTTTACCTCGGATACAGTGGTAAAAACAAAGAGAGAATTAACATCATAAAAAATATATTTAAATAACAGATTATTTATTGCACAGTTTAATATGCATAAATGCTATTTTTTGCTAAATTAATGAAATAAGAAGGTAAGTAAGTTTAATTACATTTGTATTTAATTGACAAAAATTTGTGAACATTGTAACTTCAGACAAACTAAAATATTTATAGTATAATTATTTTCATCAAATGACACTGCTAAATTTAACGCTTGTGAATATATTGCATTACCTCTTAACGTCGAGAAGCATTAAAAAGTCACATCTATTCGCGTGTACGAACGAAACGTTCAAATGGTCAACGTATTGTCACCTTTCGCATTTGTCGATCGGGTCAGGGTAAGCCAGGATCAGCCTGTGACGTTGATTCCCTTTTACTCCATGAAACATGCACATCATGGCAATTCGGCCTATAGGTGACCATCCGCCTATCCAGTCAATAGGTTTGTACCATCCATTACGTAATGTCACGTTTAATCTCTTCGAAATGTTCACTGGAATTATTGACCATGGGACGCATCGCCACGATGCGCTTGCACGGATCTTTTTGGATCATACTCGTCAATGGCGACGCGACGTACTTGGCTTATTTAATAAAGAAATGTCAATTGCGTAGACGTCACAAGTCAAATTGTCGCATCACGCCGACCGGACATTTGAAAACCATACCGAGTAAAAAGGGAATTTATCGGAGTTGTTGTGAATTATAAATGTAAATTTGAAATCTTGCTGCAAATTTTATTTTTCCGCTTTGTCGCCGCTGAAGTCGCTTCCTATTACGTTCCACGATGGAGTGTCGAAATCTTTAATAGAATGAAATATGACACGAGGAGGGTTACTCACGAGGGAAGCTGAAATGCTAAAATTGAAATTGACTAGCCTCGTGTCTATGTATGCCATTTAATGTCTCTTGACTGGCGTCGAGAGGATTTCCCAGCCGTCCTCGCGTTACTAAACGCCGTTACAAGATACCAAGTGCAGATATATTACACATCATGTCGGACGCCATGCAAAACGGACAGGCTTCGGGTAACCGAGATATTTAAATGTACATGTCCTACACACAGAGTCCCTTTGTATGCGATTAAAGGCTTTCAACGCATTGAGCGATTCTTAAATGACTTTGTAGAAATAGCACGATATACAATTCGATACACGACTGCTATCGTGTGCAGAGAACATTTGCATCACAAAATTCGTAGATTTACATAAAACGTGTCTAGCCACCGAGTCCTGTCAATCTTTATATCTTTTTTTTATTACTGATATTTGATTCAATATGATAAGACAAAAAGAGGTTTACTACTGCGACGTAGTGCGAATACTAAAAGCTTTCTCTGCAAACTGTTTTTTTTTACGTTTTGCGATGTGACATGAGCGACTACCGTGCTTAAAACGCGTAACATGCCGCTGGTATAACTTGTCAAGCATATTGAAATTTTAGCGCACATACAAATGTTCACGTGGCAGACATCATCGATACTCTAGCTACCATTTTGTTATTTTTTTGGCTGCATACAAATTCAACCAAACGAAAACAATATCTGCACCAAACGTCCCGCTCGTTAGACCATTAGCGCGGATCTCCGCGCATCGTGAATAAGCGGTGACAATGCGCGAGAAGCGTGAGGTCGATTCGCTCGCGGTTCGTGCACGTATTCACGATTGGCTCAAGTGGTTACCTAAATATTCTGCTGCCACTTCCACCACTTCAACACTGTTAAACTCAATTTTTAGCGAAATTATTGTTATCCGCCTGTCGGATTGACGGTTGCAAATTCATAAATCGTGTTCTATTTTCACTTCACAGAATTTTTCGGAAAACATTTTAATGGTACGCGTATTGCTTAAAGTAACGCGGATGATCGAGCATCGTTATCATTTAAATATATTACATAGAATACACGAATATATATGTTCCTCTGTTCATTTCCTTCTGTACATATCGTTATTGTACAGGTGCATCATTATGCTCGATGGTATTGCTAAACGCAAATGAATAACGTGGCAATAATGTCTATTACAATTATCTCGATATAATTATAATAGACATTTCTCCGCAGCGTGTTTCTTGAATATAATAAAAGATTGCGGTTTAACAAATATTAAACTATAATTTATAGATGTTTTAAGATTTATCGGAGATGCAGAATATGTATGCTAAAGGTTAACAACCGCGGTCTGACAAAGGTCAAAGTTTACGGGTCACTTTAGAGAAAGGGACGTTAATCCTTTACAGCGAATTACGAACGGACCCCCTGCTTGTTTGAGCAGCATTTAGCTTCGCGTGACATGCGCGGTTTTGCGTCCCCAGTAGGATCGGTCACGGTCCAACGTCGAGTCGGTTTCCGGATTGGATTTCCCGCAGGATAACAACATATCTACCACTCAGTCGTAAAAGTCGCCATAAAGACATTGCCTGAATCCTGATATTTCAGATAATAAAAATTAGGAAAAGAGGCAAAAGCTTTAAAAAAATTTTATCTATTTTTAAATTTATCTCTAGCAATTGTTAATATAAATATTAATTCTTGATACAAATACTTTTAAGTAAATTTTCCAACTAATATTTAGCTAATCTAATTAAATAATTTTCGAGTGATCTTCTCGTGTTAATTATCATTTTAATCAAATACAGTTTTTCGTGTTTTATAACATGAAATTGTTCACGCTATAAATATTCATGCAATGCGATAAAATTAATTTTATTTCTTTAATATCTAAATAAATGTAGAAATAATAGAAGAAGATAATATTATGTAAGCTCTTATGATCAAGGGCATCTCTGTTAATCTCGTTTAATATTAACATTGTAATCCACGATGTTAATCCATTCAAGTTGTGATTAATCTTGCGAAGCGTAAAATTGTAAGTATAATCCCTTGCATGATACCACGGAATGTTTTGACCCTCGTTTGAGGAACACGTTAACTCGGGGGATGCGCGTCGTACCCTCCCCTGTCCCGGTGTGATGGCGGAGTCAACCATGCTCCATGTCGCGTCGGTTTACCGAAATACCACCGATGTGATTTGCCGAGGACAAGCCTGCCTTCACCCTTGTCTCCGCATTACAGAATAATACATTGTGTAATGAGGAAGGTATCCGCTTTGATTTTGTACTGTGAGAGACGAATTGTGTACACGTCAGAGCTAGTTTGCTTACTCCAACCGCGCTTGTCGCGGTTTTTATTCGCAACTTCCCGTCGTTTCTCACCTCGTTATGATAGTATATAACTTCTTATTTAAGTAGAAACATGCGATACTAACCATTTATCCCGTGGCTTCTCTACTTTGCCCCAATAATGGAAATACCCTCTATCCCGCGTGTGTTCGTAGTTAGTAAAAGGCGCCCGCCCGTTTTGGGAAGTCGGTGCCGAGGAGACATTAATTACTCTTATCTGTGCAAACAGTGGGTCCGTTACAGGCAACCGAGGTCAGCCCCAGCGACTCGGGAACTCGTCCAGTTAGTTGCGGCCTGCCCTCGTTCCGCAAGTCCTAAAACCACGTCGCTTTCAATCCTATCGCCCAGTTACACGACGCCCACCCCTTTCTTCGCACTTACTTTGCGCGTGTCTCGCTGACTGATTCAATCCTCCATCTCACGTCGTGAAGCAGGACGTTAAGGGGCGGCTAAACGAGCCGTAACCCAACGGTGGCAGGCAGGTAAATAAAACGGCGTCGTCTACCGCAGTGTGAATGACGAATCGATCCGTCCAACTCGAAATTCTGGCCTGACGCGACGCTTAGCCGGGTGTTCGACAAGCCGGTTACAAATACTGCTAATAACTTTCTCTAACGAAGCAACCCAAGATAAATAGCGCCATGTAAAATTCACAATTTTTAAACATTGCAGCAGTCTCGCTTTTTGTTAAAAATAACTTTCCGGCCATTCTGCTGGGCAAATCGACCGAAATCTCTGCATTCAGCTCTCTTCCAGCTCTCCAACGCAAAAAAGAGATGAGAGGGAAAAACAGAATTGTCGCGCGGTGATAGTGGACGATCTAAATTTTTGCACCAAAATTCCGTTAGCTATACACGTTGCCCGTTGCTGACCCATTTGGCCGGAGTTTCTACGTCGCTTAAGCTCAATTTACGTAATATCGACGTAAGAACGGCGGAGTGGAATCCTGACGGTATCAAGGCGAAAGAACGATAAAGGGTAATACACCAGAAGAAATTCAAGTGGGAGCGCACGTGCGCGAATGCAAGAAAAATTTGGTTTTCATTGGGAGAACCGGGTGAAATTTATAACGTCATCGTGCATATGTTACACATGACAACGGCAATATAAGAAACAAGTTATGAAATAAGCGAAATGATAAACATCGCGGCAATATGTTGAAAATATTAAAAGTCGACTCTTCTATTAACAAATCACCATTGAAACTTCGTTTTTACATTTTCACGAACTGATTCCCTAAAGAGTAAAGTACACGCTGTTAAAATTAGTATTCAAACATCGTGCGTGACTGTAAGAAAATGAGAATAAGAAAGTCAAAGAAACCAGCATACTACTACTGAACCAAGAGGTAAAAGGTGCGAAAACGTCTGGAATGAGCATGCCACGACGTGGCAAGATTGTCGGGTGCTATAAAAGCTCTTGGAAGTAAAGTTCTCACCTATTACGATGCCACAAGCGTTAACTGAATATTTCACGATACTTTTGGATACTTCCGCCGTGTCGTATTACATCGTGCCTCAAAGCACCGCAACTATATGCGGGCATCTCCCCATCAACCAAGTCGGAAAGCTTTTCGAAAGAGCTTCTTCATTTTCTCTGCTAGTTGAATTTACGCGACCCTTTTGTCTTACGTTTTCCCTCATTTCAATACGAATGACATTTTTGATTAGTGGAAGCGTCTACTCACCAAGCCGTCCGATTTTTCATCCGGTTGCTCTAAATTATAACGTGCGCTTTTATCTCGTTCAAATGTTTCAATGTCGCAAAAAAATTGAATGTTAACACATTTTAATTAAAATTTTTTAATATTTTAGTAGACTTTTTGTTCTCTCTAGTTAGATGATTTTATATTAATAACGATGATAAAATATTTAAAAATTATTTGCTAAATCTCGTCACTCGACGTGAATTACATTCCGAATTTCCACAGGCAAAGCAATCTGTGTGTAATATAATGCGCAACACTCCTCGCTTTGAGACAAAACAAAGATTTAACGAGCGTCGATTCTCATTGGCCTTCGTCTCCAACGACAAGGGCAACATCAATTTCAGGACTAGCGGCTACTCGACGTCGTGCGTCATCGATGGCGGTCGCTTAAAATTCGCCAACGTCGACGTCCATTAAGTACCTTCGAGTTTGCGCGCATCTTTCTACGCTGCGGCACTACCACCGCCGGCGGATGTGCGATAGTAAAGGGTGACGCGAAGAGCGAGGGTAGATAGAAAAGCGGGACGACAGAGTCGGGGGTGACAAGAGCTGAGCTACGCTGGCCAGCTGCCAAACAACCCTCTCGGGAACCGCGGGACCGAAAAACGTGTTCCTTACGACCTTCGATCTTCCTTTGAGAATATACTGCGGTTTTATGTTTTCTTTCTTATTGTTTAATGACGAAATTGTCGCGTTATGTAATCCTTGGATGCCGTTGTTGTGTAATGTTGCTTTAATGCTTTATGACTGATAAAAACGTAAAAAGATAAAGAGAAAAATCTAAGATTTTTCTAGCATTGTTAAAATTAAATTTGATAAATTATAATTATTGTTGTAAGTTAGAGCACTTTATTCATGCAATGATTGATCATGACGAACGCTAGGGTGTTAGTGTTTCGTGCCTAGAAATTTGGAGTCAATTCGTCAGAATCAGTCGTTGGAATAAGTCTGCAAAAGTTAAGTTTAGAATTTAGAATAAGTCGCTCAAGTGAAAAGTCTAAGATCAAAAGTGTGCGTAGCAAGTTTTTCGAAAACGACTTCTAAAAATCGAGCTTGTTCACGAAAAAGAGTCATGCAAGTGAAATAGTATTATATTTTTAAAAGAGCTGACTTTATGATATGATAATTTGTAAAATCCTTATAGACTGAATAGACTTTCGTTCTTTGCACTTTCATTTAAAATAAATTACAATCAGTTCCTATCTGTTAAAGAAAAATTACTTTGTACTACATTTATTTGGATTCTAAAATAATTCTTACAATTCTATATTATTACCATCGGTTTTAATTACATAATACGGTGAAACAACAATTTATATACAGTTTAAAAATGATATTTATATATTCTTATAGGTATTATAGATCTTATAGATCTATCATTATATGTATTTTATTTCTGCCTTTCTTATACATTTTGTTCTTTATATTAAAAAGATTAAAAGATTATATTATAACTGAGAGATGTTACAAAATGCTTGAAAAATATCTTTAGGCAATATTGACAATAGCAGTATTTTGAAAGCTTGCTGTTATCTGACATTTTTTTAGCTTTCTCTTTTCTTTCTTATTTCTTTTATTTATTTTCTTTCTTATTTCTTTTATTTATCTACTGTGTTAAATTTTAAAGTTGTTCTCATCATTTATTCTTAAAGCTCGAAATATATTATTACAAAAGAATTATACATATATATGTATATTATATATTTAGCATATTTATTAGAACAAACTGATATAAAATTAGGAATTTTAATTCAAATTTTTAAACCTTTTGTTTGAATATTATTTAAAATTGGCAAAAAGAAATTTAGATGAAATAGAAATATAAGATGTACTACCAATTGTGTTAGCAGTTAGCGGAAATGAATATTCTAATAAGCTTGCGTAAAAATTTCCAAGCCCTTCAGTCTCCTCGCGTAACCATTCGGTGCTTCCGTCTAACTTTTCTTCTTTGCCCCGTCCGCATTGGTTTTTCTTCTTGTATTGTTTAATAATGCAAAGTCACGCGCGACACATAAATGTAATATTCAGCAAGACTAATTCCATTGTGCTGCATAAGCTTTTGTACCGATGAACCTTTTGTTTGTAAAGCAAACGTTAACAGGGAATGCAAATATGCAAAAATTGTTCATCGATACTATCAGAAAATCCCTTTACGTAATAATGCAAAAGCAAACGCGACAGTTTCACGCGAGATTTGTGTATTTAGAGCTACAGCTTAACAAGCAGTAAGGTACAAATATTGCCGAAATTATTAAAATAACCGATCATTTTTATCCGTATGTGCTCTCAGCTAAATTCCTCTAGCAAACATTTGTGAGGTGTTTATTGCAGGATCACTATTGGAAACAAATCGTTTAAATTCAATATTTGTACTTTGTCTATGTATATCGCGAGGTATATTTGTTATACCGGTACTTGCCGATCCGTGCACGTGGGACAAAGTAGATAAAGGGAAATAGCATAAAAGGAAAAGAAAGAAAATAAAAAAAAAGATACAGCAGCCGTGGCATCTCGGTCCAGTTTCAACTCGGTCCACCTCGCACGCTAAATATTCATGATACGGGACCGCATATCTGGGCCATTGTTCTATGCTCCGGAGTGGAAATACCGTAAAGCCGCAGGAGGGTCGTACAGCCGCACCCCGTATCAGCGGGCACGCTTCACTTACCCTCTCTCTCATTTCATTCTTGTTGCCTGGACATTTATCTTCCTCACCATTCGCGGAACAATATTACTGTTAGCTTATGGTCGGAGTCGATGTATCTTTGGAAATAATTAAACCGCGTGACGCGCGACCTCTATGTCGACCGGGGAGTTGCTGCCATCAGAATCGTTAAACGGGGCGGTTGGTGTGCCCGCCTAACGCATTTCATACGAGCGCCGCGGAACTCTGGAATTCGGATGACGGACGAGTTTCAGCTGTAAGCTGATTTCCGAAATAAACTGATTCTCGAGATAGATACGCACTCATACCTTTGGAAATGGGGTAAAAGGGCTTACATGGGTGCATGTGCGTGTGTGTGTGTTTGTGTATGTGTGTAACATCAGACTGTCCTGGAAAGATTGATGTAGCGCTGCAACGCGACGTTATGTCTCTGTAGAAATGTATTTTTGATTATATTATGAAATTCTTCGCACCTTTTTTAAATTTCTGCAATACTTTTCGGTAATATGATTTATGGATACGCGCCGAGAGAAACATTTCCACACAACAGAGCGGTTAAATTTTCTCCTCGTAACTGCATCACGTCCCTTTATCACTAGGGCAAATGTTGTTGTAATCGCTCCCGGTTAGTTACCGTTGTACGTATGCGTTAAATTTTAAAACACACGCAGATACTTTGGGATGATTATTGAATTTTGTTGTTATGTACATAGCGATGCACCAAATACGTTATAAATAAATTACGGACGTGAACGCATACGGCTTTGGCGATGTGAGCCTTTTTTTACTGCCGCTGAAATATATTAACTATGTTTGCCTTCGCGTGTTCTCACGTACTTCGCGGAAAGAAGCTATATACACGAAGCACTTCTACAAGCTGGATCGCGTTAAGTTGATTTATAAAAGTTTTTACGATCAGTTACATAATTTGTTTACATTTGGTTTCGTAAACTCTTTGAAACCAGATTTTATGTTTTGGTACATCGCAAGCTTGATGTATAATACGAGCGCATGGAAGCGTCTGTTCTTTGAATCGATAAAACATAAAATGAGGGACATTAAATCTATCCACATAACACTTTCTGAAAATTTCTATTTTATGTTTTTTTTTTTAGCGGAAAAGCACAGTTCTCATTTTTCTCATTTTTGCTCAAAGTTATTTATCGAAACTAGAATATTATATACAGTAAAAAAATATACATTACATATATAGAGAAAAATGTATGTGTTTGTTTGTCTATATTTCTTTCGCCGAAAAAACATTATTTTTTTCAAAACAATGTTTCATTGAATAAAAACTTGATTTTTTCGTTGCATTAAATCATATTATTCGATAGAAAAATAAATATTACTTTAAATACATCTGATTCAAATAAAAGCATTGTTTGTTTCAATTAATTTATTACTTGAAATAATCATTAAGCTCATAGATTTATATAAATAGATTAACTTTATTTCTTTCAAAAAATATTTTGTTTAAAATAAACTTATACGTTTTTTATAGTCAAACAATCGCATTTATTAGTTTAAACATTAATCGAACTATTTCAATTATTAAATTTCTTTAACTTCAACAAAATATAATTAAATTTCAAAGAAATTAAAATTCAAAGAAATATTTTTCTTTGTATAGGCGTATGTTACGCACGCGCTATTTATTTTCTTATACTATATAATTTTATTATTTAATAAATTAATCAAAATTATAATTTCAAATTTATTTATTTATGCGTACGTGCACATACATACTACATCTATCCGTCTATAAAAATTTTAAAGAAACTTTAGGATTTGTTAATTTTATAATTAAAAAAATTTTCTAGTTCTAGATCTTAACAATTTAAAAAAATAAATTGTAAAGTTTTAAATTTTGTATGTAGTTTTTTTAGGAGTGGATGGAACATATTACGATGTAATTTCTAAGCTAGGTGTCAGCGTCGCTATGATTTATCGTCGGGTTTTTGTTTTCTATACGGATTGTTTTATCTCGTTCGCTAATAGGCACGCAGAAAAATACTATTGAATTTTTCTTTCTCATACTTCGTGATATTTAATTTTGTTTTATAATGCTTTATGCAGCAGATTTAATGCAGTTGTAACAATCAAATTTGTTAGTAATAGGAAAATTATAGAAAATAAAACATGTAAATTGAATATAAACTTTAATTTCTGTTAATGTAATATATGTTATATTGCAGAAAAATATGACATAAATAAAATTGCAATTTCTTAATTGTATTAAGGGCGCACAAAAATGAAATGTTTTTTATTATACAATCGATATCGTAACACGCGTACGTAATTCCCTCGTGGAACTAAAAGCAAATTGTAATTTCGATTGTAATTACGAAACGAGAATAACAATAATGTTAGGTAAGAAACATCCAGTACTTTTACATTACGAAGAAAGTTTGTTGAGTCGGACAGCTTGGACATAAATTCGCGTTCTCTAGATACGATGGGTGTATAGATGTTGAACTAGGACAAGAGCAGATTTACTAAAGAAACGTGCAGCGCGAATTAATATTCCCCTTTATCTCGTTTCTCCCGTGGTGGGAATTTAAAAGTCAAGAACGAAAGGGAGGGAGAAAGAACAACGTACTCGATAAGCTTTGCATTCCTAAATAATAAGCATTTCGAGCCGGCATATCATGCATAATAATAAACTTTGACATTTTTGTTACTGACATGCGCAGCTACCATTAAAGCGGCACAAATCGAAGTTTATTAAACAAAATATATTGATACGAAAGAGATAATCACATAGTTTATATCTATATGTGATTAAATTTATATATGTACACATATAAAATCATTTTTGTCGTGTAACAATTACGATCTTTCAAGATCTCTTTATACGAAAGAAAATATAATCTATATAAGATTTTAGAGAGAGAGAAAGAGAGAAAGGATGACATATTATGTTTCCAGATTAAATATGTTATTAGTGTTTTTGATACGTGGATCCTAATTTGTTCTGACAAAATTCACGTAGAAACCAAGTAACGTCACGGTCGACGATAAGATACGGGTCTCCGGAGAATGTATCTAATTCCGCAGCACTAGCTGCAGCTTATAATTAAGATGACAAGATAGAGGACGTCGATATTTATGTCAAGAAATCGTGCTATATACACTTGCGCAATGTGCACTTTAGTATAAATATATTTCGCACGAGTTCGCATGATGGACGAGTTGCGATGATAGATCAGAAAGTTTGCACATAAAATGTGCAAACAATATGTGTACATATTTTAAGTATTGCTATAATATTCACATCGGATAATTTGCAAATTTATGTATGAAAGAAAATATGTATATATTTTTAAGACATAATTTACAACTGACTTTCATTAAATTGAGTAGGTAAATTTACGATTGTTTCGCCAGATTTGAATTATTCATTGAGCGAATTAATTAGAAGGCCTGCATATCTTTAGTAATTGTCTGAGAAGAAGCAAAGAACGTGGGTAACGAGAATCTTTTTTCACATCGCGTCGTAAAATTCGTTTCTTAGCATCCTCGCTGAGAATATAGATGAACGCGGTATCGTAAAATAAGGGGTAATTGTTTATTCAACACTGCATTCACACACACACATACACATGCCAGTATATGTATACATATTTGTACACGCATAAATATATTTGCAACCCTGCCAAATCATCTTGAGTAGTTTACGCAGTCCTGATCCGAGTATGTTACTATATTTCTTATTCTTACCACTCTATTTTCTGCCACTCGATATTTATCTAGGGATCCATTTGTCTGCTTATCGTACATCGACGTATCGATTTATCTATTTTATCTCCCCGATCTTTTATCCCTCTCCGTTCGCTCACCTGCCTCTGGAGTTTACAGGTACTTTCATTCAGTTCTTTGTCTCTATTTTCGAACTTTCGTTTATCCGTTTACTATTCCCTGGGCATGTATTATTTTTTGCACAAACAACCTACAGCGATACCCGTAAAATCTTTTTTGTAAGTTATTTTACATCTCAATGTGCTCATATAGTTATTTAAAGTTTTATCACGAAGATGCGCGTATAATATCTTCGGAGATATCGAGTCGACGATGCATAGAATTATGCAGAACGCGCGGTGGAAAATAGTTCCCAGTTTGCATAGTCCTGCGATATGTACTAAAGGAGATAGATGAATAGATAGGTTGTGTGAGAGAGTGGATAAATGTAGGTCCCATACTCTGTAGAAAGAAAAACCCGGGAGGATAAAGATACGATCGTTTGTTAAATATAGAACGTGTGGCGGAGCATGAAATAACAAGAGAGCAAAATGATTAATACCGATTACGTGTCCCAGAATGAAGGATATATCGAGTGCTATCTTAATTAACAGTTCTGTATACTCTGTATGATCGATTACCATTATTAATGATCAATACAGATAAAATAGAACTTCTTCATGCTCACATACACGTCAATCAGCAAACGTACATACGTATATACGTAACAATGTATTACTCGATTACGCTCGTATAAATTGAGAGTGTATTTCACAGATTTTACAGTCTCTATATAGATTTTACTGTTCTCTATATAGATTTTTCGAGTGTGTTTCTTCAGAATAGATTTCATCTGTGATTTTTTAAATACGAAATGATTGTATTTAAACACGAAAATTTATCGAATTCTAAAATTTCCGAGCTGCGATTTTATTATCGTAAAGTATGAATATTAGGAAAATGTCGAAATATTGACGATAAAATATTGCCGATCATTTCAGACATGCTCGAGGGCATTAATATGCATTGTCAAATAATTTTTATACTTTATTATGTGTGTTTTTATATTTATTATTTATTAGAGCCTATGCCAAGTCGAAATATGCAATTGTTATAATGTACAATGCGCGACGCTAGACATAAAATTCTGATTTGATCGAACAATTGAATGAAAGCAAAACAGTATGGAAAAGAGCGCCCTCGGCAAAATTATTTAACGGTTACAATTCGTCGAGTGGAACTCGTAACCGCTGTCAATGTTAATAATGTGCGTGCAAACATTGACTATTTCTCCTTAGCGATGCAGCATGTCTGCTTTCGCGACTGGCTTTCAGCGGGCAGCATCATCCGCACAAACAAACTATCGCCAACTAAATGTAAGGGTTGCCAAGCAAATACGCATATACACACACACACACACACACACACACACACACACACACACACACACACACACACACACACACACACACAC
>JAJVSH010000012.1:1607778-1653045 GCA_021460005.1 Tetramorium alpestre
TTTTATTGACTCTTTTATGAGAGCTTTTGAAAGTTTATTATGCTTTATCCGAGAGATTATCTTGATTAAATAAACTCTCAAAGAGAGACACTTTCAAAGCATTATAAAATTGTTTTATTAAATAATTTTTATATTTCATTATAGGCTTTTATATTTACATATTTAATGAAATGATATTAATTTAATGCATAAACGCGTTAAAATAGTCAAAATTGCAAATAAGAAAAATATTTTTATTACATTTTTTATTTCGAACATAAATTTAAATGAAGCAAGATTTAAACTACGTTAAAAGAAATTGCATTCGTGAAGCTATAAAGTCATGCATTTAATGTAATATTCCTCTTTCGTTTGTATCTTTCGAGAAATGGTTTTTAAATGCTTAATGAACATGCCTATTATGATAAGTAACATACCATAAATTCGCATATGTCGCATTGTGGTCAACAATTCGATTATCGCGTAGCATTGGAAAAAAACTAATAAGTACTTAGGACGTCGCGAAATTAATTATCGTCTGTTGAAATTTCTAATAACGTCTCAAGTCAATATATTATACAATAAACATCAAGGCTTACTTACCGAGAAACGTGCGATCGCTCGATACGTATTAAGGTTGCTCCGAAAGGGAAGTCAACAAGCAGTTTAGGATCCACTAAGTAGCCCAAATAGCTTGATCAGAAAATCTAATTTACGTACAAGAAGTTGTCTTTGCTTTCGGAAGCGTAAACTGCACATTACACAAATAGGTATTTGATAATTTAATATCAAATTTAATATCTTTTCAATTTCTATGTTAAAAAAGGTGTAAGAACAAAAATGAAAATTGTATGCGTGAAAACATTCAAGTTGCAATGATTAAAATATAACTTCATCATTTAAAAAGTAATTAATATTTAACTGTTAAATTGCGGAAAAGAAATAAAAAAGATGTACGTTAAAAGAATTAGCCGTAATGACATTATCAACGTTTTAGGTACTTTAAAAAGCGACGAGAGGCTGTTTGCTCTCAGAAATTAATTGAAATTGATGTCCTAATTGAAATTGTGATTAATAAAATAATAAATCATTTATAAAGAGTTTGTCAAAGAAGATCAGTCAGTGATTCCCGATAGCTTTGTAGACAGCGTACGTAAACTATATATACGTTCGATTGTGCAATAAATCTATTTCCGTCGAATCACGATACGCTAATTAACGCTGTCGTCCAAGCGTGCGCGACCCACTATTCATGCCGGCACTCCGATGAGAATTTTCATAATGGAAATTATTATCTAACGAGGTGACGAGGCACGAAGATGTAGGTAAAGGTTTATATTATACGAGCGTTCGTTCGTTCACCCGTAGTCATGCTGGAGGAGCGCTTATATTACCGCAGATGCGAATTCCTTCATCAGTAATCCAGGTCGTCGCGTACCGCTCGCGCGAATTCGTTAGACAAAAGATAAACATTGATTCGATGAATAGCAAATGTGTTTTAGTCGGAGATGACGATGATAGCAGCGTGAAAATTGTAATTCCGGGGGAAATCGTCGAAATCTTTAGATCTCTATTACAGCCCGTTTATCTCGAATATCGCAATTTCGTGGCGTCGTTCGTGTGAAACAAGTGTCTTCTCTGATGGAGATATTTCTTTTTACCTCGCGCTTCGACCGCTTTCAATCACCGTTGCACCACCGTTGCACCATTTACACAGCATAAATACATCTGAATGCGAGACTGAAGAGGCTGGAACTGGACACGGGACGTTAGGTATATGGTTGAAACGGTAATGCGAATCGAGGGTAAAGCGAGGCGCGTAGCACGCGCGAACCGAAATTATCAAATTTGCATTCGATTTCCGGCAGACCGCTACACCCTCGTCCCGATTGACAAACAAGAGCACCCTGTGTCGCCATCGCGCTTAATACAAGCGCCGACGTGCCGTTTAAATTACAGGCCGCGCAAATGGATCGCCGGCGGTGGTTATACATGGAAGTGCGATGTCGCGTGTTTGGCCAGCTGTAGGTACGTCAAACTGGCAAAGCGACACGTGCTCGCGACACCTTGCTCGTGACGTTTGTTGCTTCTTAGTAAGCTTACGAAATAACGCCCGGGATCCGGCGAGATGCATCTGGGAACATATTTCGCCGTGTATCCAGTGGCATATATCGCACAGTTTGCGCATACCGTCAAAATTGCTACTCGCCGAATTAACGCATCAGAGAAAGGGATAAACGAAGCGAACGGGTATTTTTTGCCTGTTCCCTTCCCGGACAAATACTATTGCTCGAATACTGTAACTCGAGTTTTTATGCAAATTCCGCGACGGCATTTGCGCGTGCTTTTTCGCGGCAAATTGTTTATATGCATGGAGAATATTAATGATGGAGTATCGCTAGGTATAAATATAATGCATAGTTGATACTTTACAATATGATAACCGCATTATGAATTTGTTAACTTGCGATGCGATATTTATTGCCCGATATTGTTAAATATTTATTAAAGTAAATCAACACATTATTGAGCTTTATTTGAAGTTAACTTATAAAAATTAATCAAAAATTAACCAACTTACAAAAACGCAACGCGATAATTAATTATTGTGTTCTTCAAAGAACCGTGAGGGAGATCGGATATTAATGTATATAATATTTAACTTTGTAGAAGCATCGGAATAGAATAACCGCACACATGATTGTAAATACCGATCTGAAAGCAATATGCTGCAAAACGAGCGAATTTTATTGAGGATTCTATTTCTTTTGATTGGAGAGTCCGGTTGCAATCATCGAACTCACAGACTATGCATCCGGACTAAACGGGATCCAGCAAGCGAGTTCGTTTCATGTCCGCTTTGAGCACTCTTAATCCGCAAACTCCCCGTACGTCATTCAGGAAATTTCAGAAAAAATGCTGATTTATCAGCAAAAACATGAACGAAAAATGCTGCGAATCACACGTTGAACTTCAATATACGTTGCTTTATGTAAACTTAAAAAAAAAATAATAATTACATTGCAGTCTGATGGAAACACGACGCGACGCAAACACGAGATGTAAAATCGCGGTTAAAATGTAGAATTCTGTACCTAGATAAATTTCGCGTCTAGCTACCTCTGCTAGCGCTACCTGTGTGCGGGAAAGTAACGATCGGGAAGAATACGCGCGAGAGTACTCATCAGTGCGTCATATACAAGTATGCAACGAACCTTAACATGCCATTTATCCCACGTTTGATGTGAGTGCATTTATCTCACTAAATTCCTTTGTACCTTTGAAGAGGGCGGCCATTTCGGCAGAGGGCTTTGCCTCGACGTTAACCAACTAAACCACGACAACGTCACAAAGCTAATCGCGGTCGTACGTGACCGTGCAATAAAGAACATCGGCCGAGTGTTGTATCGCGTTCGCCAACTTTATCCGTGGACCGTCGCGGAAGGACGGATTTCGTACGCGCGAGAGATAGCTTCACGCGGCATCGCTCTTCTTTGCGGACGATGTATCGTCCGGCACGATTGCAAAAACGGACGATACGATCAAGCCAGCGTGAATTGAGAGAGAAAATGTCCCGGCAAAATTATGAGCGCGAATCATCAGCCGTAAAAATCAACGACGTGACAAATTATCATCGGCAAATTATGCACCAATTTAACTATACGGCTATATAACTGGCAAGACAATGTCGGGTATGTGTACGTCAGGTAATGTTTCGCCACCGTGATAAACATACCTCGCTAAACGCAATTTCCTGAAAAGTGAGCGCACGTGGTAATCATGTTGCGAACACCGTAATTTACAGAGTTGAACGAAGCCAACAAAATTATGGTTGTTCACGGGTACGGAAACTCTAAAACGGGCTTAGTCCAACGGGCTCGTTAAAAGTCTTGTTTCACGCTGCGGCGCATCGCAGAAATGCTGATACCGCGCCGTGCGTTCTGTAGAGCCTGCTATAGCTGTGCTGCTTTATCCCGCGACCTTTGTTAAATAACAATATAAAAAGAATATATTTGTCGGCACCGTCATAAAAAAAATAACGATCCAGAGTAGAAGATAATATACTTGATAGAAATATATATTTAAGGTACATATTATATTATTTGCAAAGATACATTGTTATTGAAATATTGAAATTCAATTTCCTGATGTTGTTTTTCTTCAAATTGTTTCAATAACACAGCAACGAATAAATACTCTAAAATACTTCAAAAAATATGCAGCTTGCAATGCGATACACGTGATTTTCGCTATTTACGTGAGAATCATGGCAAAATATTTTCGAATTCTCTCAACGAACCTCTTTTTTACCGTGAATGAAGTTTAATGCGTTTTGAATCGCGTTGAATATTCAAGTCATCCTTTGGACGGCAATTTGCGCTACAGGGTTCATTAGCGAAAATAGAAAATAGCATATCCTTAGTAGAAGGGAAAAAAGAAACAGAATCGCTCTCTCGGGTCAGAATCGTTGAGACAAATTACGCGCACTGGCGGATGCGTCTCGGAGTCCGGTGTTAATTAAGTGTCCCAACTGCCACGGTAAATCAAGACGGAATGACTGGAACTTAATGACAGACCGTAATGATTGCGGAGCAAAGGCGGTTGTTACGAGATATTGCGCAGCGTCTCTTTTATTTACCCCGTCTATTTTTCATCAGAATGGAGAATATATGCATCCGCGAAACGGATGAAGGTACACGCTATTTGCGAGCAACGAAATGAAAAATAATCGCGCGCGCGTGCGATTAGAATAGGATCACGTGCACTCGCTGTTCCATTCCGCGAGGTAACTTTTATTTCGCGATACAACGGCTCTCATCTCGATTATCAACATCTCGTATCTCTTCTTCATTCGCCCGGCACATTTCTTTCTCGTGGCGCTTCCGCCGCGTTTCCGCGCATCCTTTTGCCGATGCTCGCGGCTCCTCTATTATCCGCAACGACGATCGCCAGCGGCGCCTTTTGTCTTGACTTTTATATACCGTCACTTTTTTCAAGCTTACACTTTAATAACGCCGCGCAATTCGAAAGTACCTTACGATAAGCATTTTCCGCGTGCGAACGAGTCTGCCGTTTGAGGTGAGGGTCGTCAAAAGATATAGTTACGTTGTTTCGAGTCATAATAACGCCATAGAATGCTGCATGAAGTGCTGAATAAAGTATTATTGATACAAGAAAAAGTTCGCTACGTCTGTGTGCGTGCGTGNGTGAAACTTTGCAAGCCGACATTCAGGATACGCGAAAGCTGTCATGAATTTTAATCTCGCAGAATAGTTCTCATATTTAGAAGAATAGTTTCGCAAAATAATTCTTTTGTGGATTGTTAAAGAATGCCTCCTTAATTCGAGAATATGAGCAAGAAAGATTAATATTTCGGCATACTCGGCGAATTTCTTTAATTCGAATATCGTCGAGGAACGATATTATTAAGCAACAGCTTTTGCCGCATATTTAATATATGCAGGCTTGACAAACGATATGTACGCGAAACAGGTTCGGATATCTGCGCGGGCGGTTTCTCGGGCGAAAGAAAAAAGGAAACTTGTCGGTTACGTTTTACGGGTTTCGTTCGTGCACGTGTGCGCTTCTGCGAATAAACTTAATTCGCGTCACGAACCGCTACGGAACCGCATGGTTGCCGCGTAGGAATGGCGGTCGGTCGAGAGTGTCGGGAAATAGTTTCGAACTTTCCCGAATAAGGTCGTCTGATAAACGACGTAGACGTATCTTGTTCGCAGACATTGGTCGATCAGGCCGTCGGAATAAAAGCAATTAAAATGGCTGAGCGAGAACGGCCAAACGATGGATAGCGGGTATGGCTCAGACAGTAATATATAGATCTTACCCGGAGCACATCGCCAATCGCGATAATATCTCAGCTAATTGCTGGTTATCCGCGCATCGCCAGCTGCTCGGCCCCCCTTCACAAAAGGCCACCGTTTCTCTCGCTTTATCCGCCGATCTAGATTGCTTTATTGTCACTATTGATTTTATCATGTTGTCGCGTGTCAACCGCGAATTAAATCTAGATTACGTCATAAATAAATCGATCGATTATCTCGCCAAATTGGGAAAAATAGAGTTTATTTATTGTCAAGAATATCACGAGTATCTATGGAGATACTTTAAGGGAAAAGAAAGTATGTGAAACGTGTGCGTTCTTTCCGTCAGAATTGACGTTATGCTCGAATAAGACGTTTCTTGAGAATACGCAATATTTTATCGACATTTCGTCGCGTATACATAAATATGTATCTATATACAGATAGACACGCGAATATGCGTAGATATGGAAATTGGAAAATTTGAATATTGTAATCCGTTGCACAAGCCAGTCATGTCACTGCTACATTATCTCGATACATATCTAAGTTTGATAATGTACAGTGAACGCGATGATCTTTGGATCGATGCCGGGCTACAGGGGTTATCAGTTCAGAAAGCATGCTTTCGAAAGCACATAACGTTGATTCATATATGATAGCATATTAATGGTATACCAGGGATTGATAAATATCGAATGTAAATCGTATTACGCGTATATCGTCGATATTAACGTATCCTACGATTGCAAATAGCTTCTGAGAAAACCGATTTATTATTGCACGAGAAGTCGCGTACTGATATTTTCCATGTAAATCTCAGGACAAAGAGCGGTCCAATCAATGTAAATTTCAGCCGTTTGCGGTCAGACAAACGCTAACGATCCAGCAGCACTCGAAGACTTGGCATCGATCGCTACGCCTTCGGAACGGCCGTCTTAAGAGCGGACTTCGCGAGAGCCCTATTAGAATATTCCGGAGATAAGACTCCCAATGACCGTCATTAACTCCCCCGGGGCAGGAAGCCGGACGCAGGAAGTTGCTACCGCAAGCCGGCCGATCGCGTCGATATCAAATCGACCGACGAAAATCACGAGTTTAACTTTGACGGAGAGAAACGTCAAAGGAAACGCGCTGGGGCCGTTTACGCGCGAAAATACCAAGGCTTGCCAAGGAAGAGTGCAAGAATGTTGGGAACTCCGTATTTGTAACTCAAAGACGTAAACCGAACGACGACACACCGAAGTGTGTGAGAATTAAGGATCGCAATCGCCACGGGGCCCTTGGCTCGGCAAACAGGAAAAGCTGGAAACCACGAGCGTGGCCTTTCGCTTATACGTGGGGGTTTTTAGCGGGCACGTGCGAGATAGCGCGATCCTAATAGCGCGAGCAAAGGGGAAGTCTTTGAACCTGGGCGTCCTGGCAGCGGCAATAAATCAAACGTTTTCTTATTCCTATCCCCGGAGCGATGTGCCATACACAAGAGGCCTTTTTGTATGTAGAATCGGGTCGTCTCGTCCCCTCTTGCGGTCGAGTTCCACTTTCTGAGCATTTCCTGTGATTCTTCGCAGCGCCAATGGTGGTATTATGATTACAACTAAAAAATCTTACGCAGAAGATTGATAATAATTGATGGGAATGATAATAATCGAACAACTATTATAATGTTGAAAGCGAGACGAGTGGAGCGGAATTTGTACGTAAATATTTCTTTTATATTAACGAAAAAGCTCAGAGTGCTGCGTTAAATTTAAACGTAACGGCATTTTATATAACGACTGTGTATAATTATATGTAACTGTGTGTGTAATTACTGTGTAATTGTATACTTGTTTACCTATCGGTTACTACATGCACGCGAAATGAGAAAAAAATTGAGAGATTTTGCCCCTGCAACAGAAACGATTTATAAACAGAGATAATTATATGCGGGCGAGAAAGCGTGGCTATTTACGATTGTATCGTGTTCACCCACCATATGGGGTTATTCATTTCGCGTACTAAATCGCATTGCACTGTAATGGCAAGCGATACGATCATTCCCTCGTGACACAGCGATATTGATAATATAATAATTATGATTGCTATACATTATGAATGGCTTGTGCCGCGTATCACATGTAGTGATTTGGTCTTGCATAATTAAATGTTTTAGCAAGAAAGTGGTATTAGTGACGATTGAAAATTTATTGATTTTATTTAATAATAAGAATTAACTGAGTAATGTGAAAAGATTTATATAGAGTTGCTAATATTAATATCGAACATTATGATATTGTACATGTATATACATATACATATATATTTTTGTAAATACGCAATCGTATCATTATATTAATTTATATAACAATGTTATTAATGATTATTTGATTATTAATATTTTATAATTTTTGTACCATATAAAAATAACATTATTCACGATGTTTCGCATAATTTATATCGAAAGAGATTTTTATTCTTTCTCAATGACTTGCAAGAAACGTGAATAATGTCATGAAGAACGCTATAGAGGTCTCGGATACTCCGAGTTTTGGTCCCATGAGTTTACGTTGATGCAAAGAAGTAAGACTGACGCTGAAAGACGGCGATTAAAACTGTCTACCGGCATTGAAATTTATTCTAACCGGTTGCATTAATCCCAGGGCATAGAGAAATAATTTAGAGAAAATAGAACAGTTTACGAGCGACAATACAACGCAGTCCCTTGGCAGTTACGGACGTTGCTTTGACAAGTAATTTACGAGGGAAAGAGGACATCGGATAGAGAATTTACGAGAGAAAATATCTGCGCGGAAAGACAATTTTGCATAGTCATTATAATATAAACATTATTTGACGAAAAATGCGGTAATGTAGAATAAATTGACATACTTAAAATATCTTACAGTAATGTAGGTATTGTCAATGTAGGTAACAGAAGATTGTATTGTAGATTGATATTAATGAGCAAAATTTGGAAATATATGTATTTTAGTTAGCTTTTCCATTTATGTGCTATAACAACGATGAATGAAGATCGATAACTTTTAGCAACGTTTAATCGTTGAATTATCCACGTGAAAGTCAGTGTGAAAGAAACATTGGATTTTTCTCGCTGTAATAGATTTGTCGTTGCCGTTCCAACCATTATTCTCTGCCTGCTGAAAGCAATAAGAAGAGAAATTTTAGGTATTCCAACATTGGTTTTATCTTCAGCTAAAAGAACTGTTTCCGTCTTACCGATTGGATTGTTCGTCGATCCGTATTGACCAGAGGAATTTAATTATACGATGCGCATTTCGGATGCAGACGAGCCCGGCGGAAAGTTTTATGCCAATGTATTTGCTCTAATCCCTATCATTGCTTACCCTGTCCTTCTGCTTTACCGCATCCGTTCGTTACGATCGGCAACCAGTAAAACATTGCCATCGAATTCGATAACTTATTACTTCTATTCATAGCCAAAAATTGTAAGAGCTAATTTGCGTCTTAGACGCCTTTTTTGCGGATCAAATCCTACAATGTGCAAGAAAGATCGTAATTCCTAACTCTTGAAATTAATTTAAATAAAAGCTAATTATTAAATAATACATAATTATTGTAGGCAATCTGTTTTGTCCATTAAAATTATTATTTTTTTTTATTTATTAAAAGAAGCACTTAAAACTTAAAAATCTACATCTTGATCTATTATTAGTCTCAACCTGTTTTCCAAAAGTGAGGAAGCCTCGACGTAAGTGCGCGATACGAATTCTAAAGTTTGAGATCATTAGAAATATCCATAAGCTACGAAAAGCCATCGTACTAAAGCGATCGATCGAGGACTAGCGATTTATACATCGTTGTAAAAGTTTGTATCTCACCTCGTCGTCGCGATAAATTCTTCGATAACTTTGACGAAGCTGGCTTATGGGTGTCGCTGCATCGCATATACCGCGCTACTCACCCAACCACGGACTACAGTCCAAGTTTTCCGCCGCGCCCATCATATTTTATAAACATTCTTTTAAGTGGATCTGAAAGGGACCATTAAGGCTGAAAGGCTAAAAACATGGGCTGAGAGATGCGGGGAAGTACGTCGTATCTTAGATCGATACGTTTCAGTTCAAAGAGACGTGAAATTTTACAGGAGATTGAAAAAGGTAAAGTCTACCTTTACACAGACTAGTTATCGTGGAATTTCCTTCACGCGATAGTTGATTGAAAAAGCAATTAAAAATGTATAATTATGTGTAAAGCTTATGCAAGTATGATCGACATTTATAGAGTCAACAATCTCGTGAATGTAAATATTAATCGCTCGAGAAAATCACTAAGTATCTGGGTAATACTGCAAATTTCGCGAGAGTCTGTGGTTGCGGTGAACCTTTAAGCTCCTGCAAGACACTTGTTCTGAGAGTCTATGCCTAACTGTAAAGAACTTCCATAACTTACTTGTTTGAGATTTTGCAGTGGGAGAGGCGCTGCGGATAACGGACACTAAGAAATATGGTGTATCAAGAACATTACGGTGTATAATGAAGCATCGCGAAAGGCAAGTGCATCTAATTTCGACGCATCCGACTCTCGCAAGCAGTGTATTCTATACTATATATAACTTCATAGACAGATTTTATGGCGTATTTTCCTATTAATAATATTGATGATGATGGATATCGTTGAAACTTTTAACACGATATTAACTTTTAACAAGCCACTCGTCTCTCAAACTTTATTCCGATGCAACAAAGCTTTTATTCTATCATCATCCTTCAATATGACGGATAATCTAAAATGCAAAAATGTTTAAAATGGTAATAATAATAATTAATAGCGCATATTATGCATATTAATAATAGAGTATAAAACAACAATCTATTATTTATCATCTAGTTTCAATATTATGGATTTAATAAAAATATTGAAACTAATTTAGTGAAGCCCCCAGAATTTTTTAATTTTGCTCAATAGAACATGTATCATATGATGTCTGCATATTTATGTTTCCAGAGATAATAGTAGCAAACATATTTTGCTAAAATTGATAAGATAGAGATTTTTGTACAACCCATTTTTGTATCCAAGGAGGGTACAACATCCTCCTTTTCTACTACTGGCATAGAAATGGTCTTTGAGCTTGCGAAGCTTCCGTAAGCTTTATTTACATCAGTCGGTAAAGCTTTGCTTTTAACTGATTTTCAGTGGATAGATTTTTCTATGATATTGTTTAATCAAAAATGCCTAAGATAATAGTTTAATATATAGAGAATTAACAAGTTTAATATATAAAACAGAAAACTTACAATTAGAATTTAAGAAAAGAAAACAGTCTTAATTAAATTTTTCAAGAAGGAAAAAGTAATAGAAAAAAAATAATGAAAAAATAACGAGTCTGACAACGTAGAAATACAATATTTATTTTAATATCAATATGTATCTTGACTTATAATCTTATAATACTGACACAGATCTATTTAACAGATTCGCATTCATAACAGTACACTATCGTATTAATCAAAAGCATGTATTTTGTTCTTGAGTTTAAAGTAATATATACATATATAATAACGTAACTTATATTGTAACTTATTAGAAGTGCCGCCGAAATATGTGTAACTTGATGCGATACAAATTTAACATTAAGTTTCACGGAGAATAATTTTGCCACATGTAAACAAGTAAACTGAAAAATACAACGCAGAACTCAGTAAAGGCTGCGTAACAATTGGTACGTGCCGCATTCCATTGATCGTGATGGACAGCAGCTTGTTTTTCACCTGCAATCCAAAATAGACAGATAATACGATGTCAGAAAATTACATCTACCATATCTATCTAATATGAAGAGAGAAATATTTCGTTGAAGCTATATTAATTATATTTAAATAATGTCTGAATTTCTTTTTTCAGATGTAAAGAATAAATTATTTAAGTATTATATATTTTGGAAATTATAAGCTTTTCATGTACATTGTCTTTTGGAAATATTTATTTAAAAATGTTTGACGACGTCGAAAATATATAACGTCATTTATGTTTGCTAATTCCGTGCGTTTGGTGATTTTTTATTTAATTTACCATTTAGGACGTGAATATGCACCGCGGTCGTGCTGAATTGGCTTACTGAGCACGTATATTCCCCGCTGTCAGTCTTTTTCGCTCGTTCGATGTAAAGCCTCGTCACTAGATCCTCGTACGATCTGAAAAATCGATTGCTATATTGTTCGCTCTATACATACGAACGCAACATTTTTCCATTTATAGCAGTAGCTTTCGCCTGCAGAATTTTAACGAGAAAACATAAAATAGATATATTAAGAATACATAATCTCTTTGGAGACGGTGTCAGATGCATTATATAACTACGCGTGCATTTACGTGTGTCGGAAACCTGGCGACGTATAAATATTCTACGAGATGCCCAGTGCAACCGACTTTACGGATATTGAATAAAGAATTGCATGATAATGCAAATGCCACGTAAACGTACATGTAAACGCGGGCACGAATAAGTCTTTGAATGCTAATTCAACCGAACTTGAGCGCTCCGCGTCTGTCGCTCACCCGGCGAGAATGATAAAATTTTCGCAGCAAGATTGCTCCAGTTCTGCCTAACCGAAAGAGAGATAAATTTTCAATGCGTGTCGTAGCGAATCTCGAGGTAGATCAATCGCAGCGTTTGCGTCTCGCACAAAGCGCACTATCGCTCGTCAGCGCGTACGCCCTCCGGGTTTAGAAGGTAATGCCGTCGACAGGGTTTGCGAGAGGATGAGACCCGATCTGTGTGTATTTGCGAGGAGACAATGTCTCCGCATGCATACACGCACACACGCGCGCGCACGCACGCGCGAGCGCACGCTGTAAATCGAGAGACACGATCGCGCACATCCGTCTCCGGGAAAGCTCCTCTTCGATCTATCGCTACTTGACGATATATGCTCACCCATTAATGTGATAAACGTTGACGTGATCCGGCAACGTCTCGCCATTTTTTCGCCACACGGGATACGGTACCCTCGAGTCGGGGCAGGACGGCCGAACGACGCATGCTAGCTCGATTCCGCTTCCGGTCTTGTAGTATCGGTCCCGTAATTCATGTCTGGCTTCGTCGATGATTCTAATATCCGGCGCTACAAAGGTACAAACGCACTGAGTAATATCTGTGATTGATGAATCTTTCTATATTTCGCTTTTTACGCATTTTCATTTTTCGATTACATGTACATGGAGTTATGAAGAACATATGTAGATTAAGAGCCAAAAGGATAAAACGTTTCGTCATACGAAATTCATATTTCATATTATCGAATGTCGAAAATCTTATCTTGAAAATTTGCGAAAAGATCGCCTTACCTTCTTTGATGTTTCTGTTTCATTTTTTACAGTTTACAGAGTTATGTAATTAATATTTATATTTTGTAATTAAACCGGCGTAAAAAGAAGGTATCGCTAGACGGCTCCGCGAGTAATACGCAGAGATATCGGCACGTGCAAATCTATTTGTCAGGGGATGCGAGGGAAGCGAGATAAAATAAAGTTGCATCGTTGCCATTGCAAAGAGTCGCACTACGTGATACAACTGCGGCTGGCTTGTTTCCAGGCGGGATGGCGCAAGATATTCTCACGGTAATTGAATCTTTACGAGGGAGGAATTTAAATTCGCGACTGTTCCGTTTAGGTGCGCCGCGACAGCCCGGCAATTCGCAACGTATATGTAGGATTTGGTGTCCCGAAATGGAAAACAATGCATGCATCTCGCGGCTACCGATGTCACCGTATTATTCCAATGCTCCGTAATATATCACTCAAAAATATCCGCGGGGCACGCGTAGATTTCAGGCCAAAGTTAGACATAAAAAAGTGTAAGTATCCTACAAAACCGATGGAATCCTATGATTTATCTTCTCATGCTTTTTATCACTCTTTCTACTCTCTTTTATCTCTCCCCTTCTCCTCTTTCTCTCTCTTTTAAATATAAACAGAAATGAAATGTGATATATATTAATTACAGATGCAAATAAAATACGAAATGAGAATGTCATTCATGAGAAAATTTATGTATAATTTTATTCATGTATAATTTATCTAAAAAGGCAATCTCTCTCTCTCTCTCTCTCTCTCTCTCTCTCTCTCACATAGTATTAAAATTTTATTATTTAGATTTCTGGTTTTATTCTAATATTTTGTCACGTTTCGTCGAATAATATCCGCGGACTCGTATCGTATTTCCGATGTTTATATCCGCGAGTTAATATACCGCACTGCCGCGTAACTGTTTATATTTCGTTACGCAGATGTACCACTAGATATTTCGCGAGCGAAAGCGTACATAGCAAACAATCTCGCGCGCTTCCGTTTTTTGACGCGAACCGCAATGTGAAAACTGGATGATCGGTCGATGAGCGGAATTTTTTTCTCATATATAGAAAAATTGGCGAGCCACAGTAATAATTAACACACTGGGAGGACAAAATAGGGTCAGTTATAAAAAGGAGATATTATAAAATGAATAAAAGATTTTATGATATCGGCAAAACACACTGTTATCTCTCTCTCTCATGTTTACGCAATTCAAGAGTTATAATGACTGCGCTGTTATTACGTTTTTTCTCATTATCGGCATGCTCGTATCGGCTAAACCATTCTGTATCTATATACACATCTGCAGTTTTGCCTGAGACTTCTTTTATTCCCTCGTAAAAACATGGCATTACCAAGAACGGTGACGTTCGTGACCAGCATTCTCGGCGGATGCGTATTCACTTGGCAAACGTACACTCCGTGATCTTCCCTCTGTACACCGGAGATGGCCAATCTCCAATTGTTTGGATACTGAAAGCTCACGCTGTATCTTGAGTCCGATATGTGGGTAGTGTTCCCGAGAGTTAAGAGGGATGCCCAATCGGTATTCCGTCGTAACCACATTACCTGGAGTTAGCGAAAATATTTATCCATCGTGTCAGGATTAGATTGTGCAGCACGAAATGTAGTAAGTAGTTACGGTATAAGATAAGAGTTTTAAGTAGTAAAGGTAAATGATAAAAGAAAATGGTAAAATAATTCTGACTATTATTTCGATTAATTAAACTATACTAGAATTATTTTCTAGAGTTATAAAGAATTGAATTTCAAATGGATTATCAATCAAATATATCAAATTATATTTGAATATTATTGTTTGTCATTCTAATTATTCGCAATAATATCGATTCGATAATTTAACATGTACCTTCTTCCCAGAGAGCATAGCGACGCGACAATCAAGATAGGCTGTTGCACCTAAATGCAATGCTACAGTTTGCGAACCGTTGATACCCTGACCCTCTGCATTTTCGAAATACGGATCCCAATCTGTGACACGGTGATGCCTCAAACGCGGAATTCGCAAGGGAGGCAGTTTGACAACTATTTCTGAAACATAACGTCAAACGAATTATTAAATTATTTTTTCGTTTATAAATATTTTTTTTAGCATCAGTGATGTAATAACAATTTATATTTCCATATTTGTGTTTTCCATGTTTGTATTTTTATCGTTATCGTGTTTACAGGTATAATCTTCCAGCATATTGATTAGCTTTTGAATGGCGAGAAATTGGATCGTTAGTAATGTAAGAAGTGTGGATAAAGGCTCGAAGTGTGTACTCCAAGAGACAATCTCGGCAAGATTTCCACGTAAGCCGCCAGTATTCGGTTTGAATGGTGCAGCTAGAATGGGATTCTCGTAAAAATGCGAGATTCGTGTTGAAAAGCGCGAAAAACTCGAGTATGTCATGTAAGTCAAATAAATTGTACGTTCCCTTTGCTGATCGTTTTATGTCTTCACCATCTGCATTTCTATTCATTCAGAATGAAACACATATCGAAGTGCTTTCACGATTTGAGCGTGTATCCAAATACTACAGATTTGAGCATGTCTTATGAGTTATATCCTTATGATGCAACAAGTTTAAAACAAGATGTGCAAGATTTTACTGGAGAGTAAAAACGGCTTTTTCCCTTTTCTTTATATATTTTTAATTTTATTAACACATGGAATAAGACAAACAACATTTAATTATTATCACACAGGAAGTCTCATTTTCTATCTGGGAAACCAAACAAGCGCGAAAGTATAAAAAGGCGCGAAATAAAATTGCAGTCGCGTAACCTTTTGACCCTTTATTTCGCACGCTTCGTAACCACGCGAAGGCTTTGCTCGAGCTTGCGAAGCACTCAGAAATTTTACGGATACTTGAAACAAAAGGTACAATTATGCTGTAATGGTGAGCAGGTGGCTTTACCGTAACGAACGACACAATGTTGGAAAGTTGTGGGGAGAAGGTACCCACTATACTTTATTCTGACATCATTTCTTTATTGCACTTTACGTATTGTTCTATAGCTGTTCTATAAATTTGAAATTTTTGTATTCTCTAAAAGTGACGCGAAATATCAATTACTCAAATACCACAAAGAAATTAATAGAATCTGGCGAAAATACGAATAATATAATTGATAGAAGTATAATATTAATTTCATTTCTCTCTTACAATTAAAAATACTTTGGTCACCCTTTAATCCGTTTAATTGCGATAACGTGTGCGCGTGTAGCTATAAAATTTGTGATATCTTCGATAATTTCTACGAGCAGAAATTTACAAATCCTACTAAAACGGTAGAACAGTCATAACTCTTCAGATTCTCTCATAATCTTAAAAAAGGCATTTGCGAGAGAATCTTTCGGGTCCGTGAACGACCGATATGTTTCTCGGTGAGCGTGTAATGGCGCTTTCTTACGATCCGGAAGTCCACCGAGGTCAATCCCTGATTTTCTTCGTCGGCTGTCGAAAAGATCGGATACCCAATACTGCGAGGTTGCGTAGAGAGACACAGTTGTGAGACACAGTTTTACACAGCCGCGGAAAGTTCATCCTTTGTTCTCTTTTAGACACAAAAGCAGATTGTCCACCGTAGTATACACACACCTTTGCGAGATCGCGGAAATTGAAAACCTATTCCTCCTTACTTCGTGCAATTTCGGAATAATCTTCACAGCAATTGAGAAAAGATGAAACATGAAAGTTCAAAGGAGATGCGAAATGGTAATACATTGTCAAGAGATGATGACAATATCGTGAACTTAAGATCTTGGAAAAAAGACGGAGGATAAGTACAGAATTTCTGGCAGACTGCACGACAAAAGACCTTTTGAATTAATCTAGGTCAACCAAACAATCAGATTCATTTTTGCGTGCTCCATTTCTCCCTTAATTTACATATCCTATATAATTATTTTCTATTTTCGGTTTCTTTATGTCTATAATAAAATTAGGCCTTCTATTGACTCTTGTAATATATTTATAAAGAAAATAATATTTCTTCAAAATATCTACAGAGAGAAAATTATTATATAAGCGTGTATACTATGTTTGCGATTTTTTATGGGATATTGTTAAAGTGCGATTGCGATAAATGATTATTCACCGCTATGCATCTTTAAAGCTGGAATTTCATGACTGATCTGATCTGTTCCGGTCGACGAAGAAAATTACTCATCCGTTATTGATTCGATTATGCGGGAGCGCTCGGGGTTAACGAGAGAGAGAGAGAGAGAGAGAGAGAGAGAGAGAGAGAGAGAGGGAGAGAGAGAGAGAGAGAGAGAGAGAGAGAGAGAGAGAGAGAGAGAGAGAGAGAGCCAAATGTCTGTGACACAATGACTACCTTTGTCTCTTTCAGATTTCATAGATTGCATTTTAATCAAATGAAAGAGTTAAAAGATCGGCGTTCAAGGAATGTCGATTCATTCTGAAATTATTGCAAATCATTCGTCTTCATTTATTAGTTCTTGGAACGATTCAGTTTGTTGCGTGTCAAATCAACATCAACAACATTGTATTTAATTAAATCGGTGTGCACTGCAATTTGATTGATGTTTATTACTATATATTGTTGTTACTATAGTTCAAAATATAATACATTGCTAATGATTGAAGAGAATTGCAGAAAATGTTAATTCGTTTATTGATTGAATATATACACAGGTCGCTGAAAATTAATTTAATATATCTATTAATTTGTGCAGTTTACATATCTTTTATTAATATATTGTACAAATTGTAAAACCATGTAATCCGGATTGATGTCATAGATACCACAAATAAAATTCACTTATACATTTTTACAAATTTGTGATTACAGTTTTGTAAATCAAATCCATTGATTGAAATATAGCAATAAATTGATGGTTGGACAGATCAAACGAATATGGAGCATGCACATTTTTGAAAAGTTTAGATGGCTCTATCAATTTATTGCCGTCCAATCTGGACAGCGCAGTCTGGAGCAGAGAATTAAATGTCTTTTGCAGCAATTGCGATTTTACATTCATTAAATCTTGCTTTTATCTTCTGTCTGGTATATTTATCCTTGATTAATTTTTACAATATTTACGCACATTATAAATATGTGATTGTTTATTTGTGATTAATTTTTACATATTAATTTTTACACATTATAAATATGTGATTGCTTATTTGTGATTAATTTTTACATATTAATTTTTACAATATTTACACACGTTATAAATATGTGATTGTTTATTTATTTATTTGCAGTTAATATTTGATTATTCATTAGGATAAGAATAAAATATTTATTCGATACTGAAATCAGAAAATATTTTTTTGTCTCAAAAAATAATTTTGATAATTATTTGAAATTCAGATTAAGTTGCGCCATATATGGTGAACAAAAAGAAACGTAGCGCGTGAAAGAATCCGCGAATGATTTATATTCCCAGCGGTGGGAACACTTACCGCCACGTTATTCTCAATTGAGAATAACGGATCTTCGTTTTTAATTGTGCTCCGGCGCTTCGCGGAAGCTAACCGGGCATTTCTACGATCCCTACAAGAGCGCAGATTGCACCTTGCTAGAATGCAATGTGTGTAAGCCGGCTTCGGTTTTTAGTGGCACTAAAGTGACTGCTGTGCGTTACACGTTCAGCGTATAATCCAGGTGGTAAATGCGAATCGACAGCTGCGTTGGATAAAATCCCTTTTTTTTCCCAGTTTAAGTGCAGACGACGATTTCAGCAGTTCCGTTCGGTGCGTGATATTAATCATCCGCGACGAAATATAAATGCAAAAAAATGCAGGCGAGAGAGTAAGGATAAGTTCCGCGAATCCAGGCGCAAAAAAGCAGACGGTGAGAAAAATTTTCTTAACGATTGCCGTAAAATATAATGTTATCCGCAATGCATTAATTTAACTTGTTGAAAAAAAGGAATCCTTGCGTTGTATAAATTATAATACGCGATAATACACGTGGGGATGCTGTACACTCGCGTTTTTGCGTATAATAAAAAAAATCGACCTGAAAAATTGTAAAATAATCCGATATACAAAGGGCGGATCCAGGTCACATCGAATACGGCATTAAAAAAGCATTACAGGCTTCCGAACGACGTTCGGCAGATACGGTAACATTGCGGTGCATCACAATGCGCTTTTGTGTTACGATCGATGTTCTCGTAAGCAAGTCCATATTACGCGCCCTGGCAATATCAATTCACGCCTACGAAGACGGGATTTTAATAACTCATGGAACACGCTCTTGACGATGAAATTATAAACTGCGATCTCACTGAAATCTATACGACCGAGCGAAGCAACTTTAATTAAGAGTGTGTCCATTAGGCATTCGGAATCTGGCGTATAATGGAAAAAGTTCGAAAACTGTATACGCTTGTTTCATTAACGCTAATGGGAGGCAGCTGAACCCACAAACGGAGAATCTGCACCCTCTCCTTTGGGACTGAAAGTATTTGCAAAAGTGTTTTATTATCGATCTAATGCAATCTTAATTGATTGTCGTGAACCTTCTGTTTCAGACGATAACTCGCAGTCTCATAGTCATTAATTGCGACGAGACTGTCTTAATTGGGACGCGGAACGAACGTGCCGCTTAAAGTGACCGAATATAAATTCTGCAGTTGTCCGGGGAAAATCAGGTCCCCAAACGACCTCCGGGTTCCATCGGCTCGGATAATACTCGCCGGTGTATGCGAGGGTCATAACCCCAGATAATAGGATCTCTGAAAATATTTGGTGTCGGAATTACTAATTCGTCGTGCCTGGGAAAACTTTTACGTAACGTTATTTGCATGCTGTAGGAATTTCGCTCTTACGATACTATCCACGAAACAATCATTAGATCGCGAGCGAAAGATACGATTTTACTACGTAACGAGTAAATGCAGCTGATCGTTCTCACGTTTCCCACTCGTTTTTCCGGGAAAAATTTTACGAGGCTTTTTTACGAAACGCTGCGCGCATCACGCTACATCCGCATGTATGTACTTTGAGGAGAAGTGTACGATCCCCTTTGTCTCATCCCTTTTCCTCCTGCGTTTTCCTCCGGGTCGCGTCGCGTAGTGTCGCGTCGCGTCGCGGCGCCGCGTCGTTCGTGCGAATCCTGGATGTGCGATTTCGACTGCATTCTACAATCGAGGTCGTACGACGTAATAAATATACATCCGCAAGACCATTTGTTTCCCTACATCGCCTTATGGCAAGGATGCTACCATTGCCGAAGACGCTACCATTCGTCTTGTCGCTCATTTTTCATCGGCCAGTACCAGCTCTGTTGATGCTCCCGCGAACCCTCCGTCGAAATGAGACGACGTTTGCGAGTTTCTCGTACTTTGTGCTTGAAGCACGACGAGAATCCAATTACAGGCTGAAGGAACGCGTATAAGTTGGACCAGCGTTCGACTGGGAAGAGTTTTACGACGACTTTTCGTACAGTAAAAAAATGCACATACTACTGTTTCGAGAGTGCAAGTTTTTAAATTATACTTTATACAATACATATTTTATCGTACATTTTGTGCTATTTGCTACATATAATAATATTCCTTAATATCCTCTAATGTATCGATTTATACATGGAATTTATTTTGTAAAATTCTTTGTCTCAAATTATACGCCGGCGCTGCACGCGGTAAGACACGATGTCGGAAAACTTTGCGGTGCAGCAACATTCCTAAATTATAGGTCATAGTCAAAGGACCTCGTCGCGAAAGTTGTAATTACTCCCATAAGTAATGAAAGGATATGACCTATCAATCAAACCGAAAACCAATATCGCACAGGATCAGCAGTTTATTAAAATGACAAGTTAGCCTTTTCGCGAGGACAAGTTTCATCCCTCGACAAAGGTTACTCGCGGACAGGTAGCAAATCTAACAAAATGACACGTTTGCCTGTAACGATGAAACTTTGTATGTAATCCGCAAGGTAACCTACCCTCTCCCTCGCCGATGCGCGATATTAAACCCAACGTGTCCGTAATTCTGTGCGGTCCTTACCCCCGTTCCCCTATCATTGCGTTACTTTGACGTTGCATATCTAGGTATTTATGCAATTTCATCTCTCTCGTATAACTTACACCATTAAAATTAGCTGCTGTAATTGGATTGCTACTTCCGCTCTGGGGGAAGAGTTGCAACGTACGAATGCGCTTCAAGAACAGAGGGAAGAGTTTAATTTCCGCATAATTTAATTATATTCTAAAGATATGCTCAAAGAGTACATTACTTGTCTCTTGCAGAAACTTTTTGGAATCTTCAAATCATAATATTTTAATTTTTAATTATCAAATTGAAAATGATAACGTTGATTTATTTTTACTTGTCGATTATATCATTTAAAAAATTTTTTTATATATTTTCTATTTTGCATATAATAACTTTTTACGTTTCTTATATTTTATTTTGTTTTTGGTCTTCTTGTTGTTCTGTATGTAGCAATAAAGATTATATTATATTATTATACAACATTATGTTCTATTTTCACTTTGATTTAGCCTAATAACAAAAGCGTGCATAATAGGACTATAGAGAGATCTGTAATTCCACAGTGTGACAAATAGGTCAAACATGCATGGTCAGATTCGCTTCCTGCTATGCATCCACCTGTCTCGTATCTGTACGCTTCATTACAAACCAGAAGTTCGGTACACAATAACTGTGTGTATTTGCTGTCTCGTTGTTTCCTTTGATATATCAAATATAAACGGATTCTCATCAGCGTTACTGCGAACCAATTGTTATGTCAATGCGATCAGGAATCCATCAACTTTTCTATTTTTTATTATTCATCAATTTCGTTAAAATTTTATATTCGTTACCGTAAGAAATATAATATAGTGTAAGAAATATAGTATACTGTGTAAGAAATACAAAATGTTCGTATAAGTATATATTAGATCTAATCGAATTATAAGTTTATGTAAAAAGAATTTTGGAAATCGTGTTCTATTTTGAAAGTTCTGTCGCGATCGTAATTTTCAAAAAGAAGTCATTTTTTTGTCCATAAGTATAAAGGGGTTCCAGCGAGAAAGAATGAGAAGATTTCATTTACGAAAATTCTCAATACGATGTTATGTCAAAGTCGTAAAATGTATAGCGTGGATTGGCAACGACAAACTTTGTAAATAGCACGAGAGAGTCTGTGAATGTATGTGTGCAGCCAACATTCACGCGTGCAAAGCCATGTGCTACAGTCGAATGACAAGTCGCCAAACGAGTTTTGAATTGAATATTTCATCGGGCGAACTCCGGGCTTATATCCAACGCAACTTTCTCGTCTTGACAGGGGCATCAGTATCACATACGGGGCAAAATATAAATATATATGGAAAAATAAAATAAAAGTGCAAAATGTATGGCCAACAGTAAAGCTGTAGAAAATAAAAAAGATTGTATTTTTAGGACGAAATCATCAAGAATTTTTTTTTCTTCGCACTCTTTTAAAGTTACATTAATACAGCGACCGTGGTGATGATTCTTTCAAAGCGCTTGTGCGCTTAAGATTGTGCCGCATTACTTTAAGTGCGACTTCAGAAAAATGGTCATAACGGCGACAAGGTTACATTTTTATGAGAAATTCTGAGAATGAACAGCTCTATGTATCACTCTAAACAATTTAATACGGTGCAAATTATTACAAAGCAGAATTTACATGTTCGTAATTTCACGGAGAAAAGAATAGATATTTATTTTGATTAATAAGTCAGTAATGGATGGGAAAATTGATAGGAAAGTATACGTGCATGTTATATTCCTTTGTATACTTTGCTGCAAGCAATCTACAGAATTTTTTAACGTTTCAGCAAGCACCGAAAAAACAAGAAACTTAAATGATGCTCGTCTCCCGGACATGCACAATTTTTTTTCACATACTGCTATGAAAGCCTGAAATTGTACTTGCATGAGCGCTCTGGAACGGTCGACTACAGCGAGCGACTCTTTAAAGTCTAATCGGTTCAGCATTGAAATCCGGGACCTACTATAAAGCTATGTAGGGCGAATGTACATCTTCTTACTGGCTCTCGGCGGAAAAGCCAGCGCAGGCATCCACAGAAAGTAAATATCCGACCGGTCAAACTAATATAGATACGAGATTGTAGTCCATCGGAAATCGACAATGTAGCCATTCAATGTGTAATTTACCAATCAGAGCAAATAACGGAGAATAATTTCGACGCTCGTCCGCGAACAAAAAGACCCGAAATGGCAGTTCTGATGATTCTCTCGTTCCTATATTTTTTTGCAGCTCATCGTCAATCGACGACTATTTGTTCTCGAGCACAATCTCGATAGTTCGACATACGTTTTCAAAGTGTTTCACGTTAAAAAAGAAAAATCTAATCACTCTAAATTGCATCACGTCGTAAAATTTCACATGTTATCGAAACTTTCCCACATTTGCAAGTTCGGTGCAAGTGAGGTGCATGAAAGTCCGACTAACTTTAGCATTAAACGAATCACTCTTACGACTCGGTTTCTCAGCTTAGCCACGTAGTGTTCAACTTTAGAGTAGGTAATTAAACCCGAAGTTCCCCGCTCTTCGATTCCAAATTTCTGCGCGACGTTTATTATGTTACCGGTGCCGGAAATTATTCGGCGCGATAATCATGAGATACATTTATAGGTCAATATGTTTAAGACACTTATGTGCATCATTTCTCTACGTATTTAAACGGCACAAATTGAATTTAATTCGTCTTTTCCTTTTCTTATTAGTTCAAATTTGCAGAAAGGCAGTGAGAGATAAAACAACTCAAAGCGACGTTTTGTTTCAATGTTTTGATATATTTTGATACATGTAAAAAGAATTGTGGCATTTTTTCGTGCACACGCGTATCAGGAACATACTACGTATCGTATCATACTGTGTAACTCACCTTGCAGTTGAGTAATATTCCTGGTAACTTTGTGGCTGTTAACGAGCTGCTCGCGTAGGTGTCTGTCGCGATGCCGTGGATAATTGGCGATAACGATCGTGATTGCCGCCAGTACAAGGCAGAACCTCGACCCCCACGCTGATCCTGTCATTGCCCGTCGGATTTCGCATCCCCCGTGGTTTTTGAAATGCAGTTGGAATTGTTGGAAAGCCTATGATGTATTTGTGCCGGTATCCGATCTTTTTCGTTCTCTTTGTTCTGAAATCCAAACATTGCTGAAAGGATATACGCACCCATATAATCTGGATATACTGTGAACACGGTACACAATTAAATTTTTGAAAAATAAATGTTAAAAATAAATAAATGTTTAATAACGTGTATTAAATTAATACACAGGTATTATACATGTCTATATTTTACACATGTATTAAGATAAATTAGATAAATTAAATTAGATAAATGAAATGAATTAAATTAAATAAATTAAATGGAATCCAATAGATAAATTATATTAAAGAACGATTGCATTGAAAACAGCCTGATCAAGAAACTTCTCTTACACAGAATACGCCACTGTCGCTTCTTTTAGTTTGCGTTTGCACAGTAAAAACTATTTTTTTATGTAAAAGTTTTCTACTTTTTATAATTCTGTTTTTATGTGTATAATATATTTTGCAAAATTAATAATAATAGTATTATTAACAAATAATCTAGCCTTTTATGTCACGTAGGAAGAGAGAAATTACGTTAATTAATAATATTACGTTTGTTTTTCTTACTAAAACTTAACAAAGTCTACTTCGGGATCGATTGTGTTATTTCTCGTAGTTGCTGCCGCAGTGCGTACATTGTTCTATATTGCTTTTGTTCGTATATGTGCATCTCGTCGAGTGGCGCGCGGAAATAAACGAAAATGGAAGTTACTGTGGACAACGCACAAGAAAAATGCGATGATGACATCCGAAACAAGTGAGAATTTAGATGCGTCCCAGAAATATATTATTTTATTATCCTGCGATGCATCTTCCTTTTCCTAAATCCATATTCAAAGGGTGCGATATAAGTATAATAAACGAAAAGGAAAACGCGCGAAAGGGACGCGATTTTGTGTCTCCTGAGAAAAAAAATTCATTTATTCATCTTTCACGGGAAATTTACTATAAAAAAACATGTCGCTTTCTGCTCACCTTTCAACGATACAATTTTACCCATAAGCCATGTGCTTTTTATCTCGATACACGATGGATAGGATAATAAAATGGATGGAAGAGAATTTTATTTTAGCATAACGTTTGCGTACGGTGTCATCGAGAGATAGATCGTCAGTAAGTATCGTAGATTCACTTGAGTTTGTCGCTGGCGTAATATTGATGAGGTTATTACGTTAAGTGTATAACGAATATGTTTAACAAGAGAATGTAATATTAATTTATGGCATGCAATTTAAAATGTCTGTTACAAAAATTGAATGTCGTTAGAATTTAATATGGAGTACAATTTGCCTTAAAAAAAAAGAAAGGAGTTTCCTTGTTATAAAATAATTACGCAATTATTTTCGGAGCACCGCGTTCAATCGCTGTAATAAAATTTTCAACTGGTAGATTTCGTTCATCGAATTTCGCGTTTGCCTGTTCATAATCTTGTACGTGTAATAAGCATAGTTTAATGTAAACGTAATATAAATTCGTAATATTCTGTAATTCCACGTTCATTAGTGAAATTCCATTAGGTATTCCCAGAAAGCTAAGCATTGCATAAAATTAAGTATCAATTTTTATCGTGATATAATTTATTTGGCACATAAATTTAAACGGCAATGTTACGTAAAAATAGTTTCGAATTATCTTATAAAAATTAAATAACTTTCGTATAAAATTTAATGTTAATTGAAATAAATCAAAAGTATTTGGGGATGACCGTCGTTCACGTCATAATAATTTGAGCTGCAAACGCCGCGATGATGTTCGCGTAAGTTCTCGAACTAGAGTTGAGAACAGCCAGAGAACTCTCTACAAACTTTGGATATATTGTTTTCGAAGGCGTTCACGCATCTAATAGAATTGGTGTTATGAAGTTTAGCTCGTTAGATTTCTTCGACAGAATATTGGCATATTCCTGCCGCAGAGATGTAGAACGTTTGTCAAGAACGAGAGGGCGAGAGGTGGGAGGGGAGAAAGACAGACAGAGAGAGAGAGAGAGAGAGAGAGAGAGAGAGAGAGAGACATATAGGATAACTAGGAGGAGAGGAAGAGAGAAAAAGGAGACACGAAGAAGAAGCGAGGTAATACATCGGATAGTTAGAAGGGAAGAGAAGTAGCAACACCAGAGTTAGGGAGCGGAACTTTTGTAGTTTCTCAGGGATTCACCTGCAGCCAGTTTGCGGTCGTAAAGCAGAAACTGCTATCTCTATCCTGGAAAGAAGATATAGGCGATCGAGCGCCTTCGGGATTTTCATCTTGAGATATGCGCAACCAATCCGGCCGGTAGGCGGCTGGATTATTGTGTCCGAGTAACAAGGTGAGAGGATTTGCAATGCAGATCTTGCCGTTATTGTGCGAGTGATATCCAGCGTGCTTTCTATGCGCGCTAAAATCTCTCCGCACGTTTACCTCCGTCACGGTGAAGAGCCATGCTCTTTTAATTGCTGTTCATTTAATAGCAATTGTTTTATAAGTGCTTGTATTCCGCGATGGTTTTGGATGTTGTTAAATTTTCACTAGTAAGATGTAAAAGCAGCAGTAACTTTTTACGAGCCATTTGCAAGAAATTTATCGCTAATTGTCTTACAACGTGCATTAAAATATTTAAAATCTACATTACTGCGCTTTCAGTACATGACATAGTTATTCTAGCTTACATATTTTTATAATATGATAGAATAAAGTTTAGTACGTTATCGGCGGATGAAATATTTACAAGTTCAGTGAAATAATTCACGTGCGCACAACAGCGAGATATTGCCAATAGCTGTGGCGTCGTAACATGTGCGACTTCCAAAGATTTCCTCCCGAGTAACGATACTGCTTTTCGGCTTTGGAAGTAGTGCGGAATCCGTTATAACGTTCCAGGAAGTCGTTTTCCACTGATATTTATGATGCGACGAATCACGTAAGTTACTGCTGAAACCGCAGTTGATGAACGAAGTGGCTTGCTACACATTTTCTCTATTATTTGCACACAATGTAAATATTTTTAATAAATCACTTTTATATTTATATACATAACTTTTGGAAATTGTGTTTTTGCAATTATGATTTATAGAAAAGAGTTGTATAAAGAAAATTCTAAAATTTTTATTTTTTTAACCATTCGTTCTCCCTTTATTTTTTCAATAATTTTTTATATTTTCCTCAATCCTAAATGTACAGATAATTTTTTTATGATAATCTCAGTTATGCAATGAAGAAATAATATATAAAATATTATTTATTGCATTTAATTGAATTAACTTCAAGATACATCTCAATGACGCAATTATCGTGATATATGTGTATCCCCTAAACTGTCCAACACATTTGGGATGTTTAACATCATATACAACATGTCGTATTGTCACTACATTTAACAATGGGATTGGTAAAGACAAAGGCATTATTAAGATATGAGATCATTTAAGCGATTGTTGAAATAATATCTTTCTCCACGGAATGAAAGGAAGATTATGGGCAAAAATTTTCGGTATTTCTGGATACAATGTAGATTATATATTCCCCACGTTAGTTTTACTTTAGTTAAGATAATAAATGACTAAAAAATGAAAATAGTCTTTCTTTTAATTGTAAGTCTGGTCTTTCTTTGTAATAATAGTCTTTCACGCTCTGACGACGTGTCGAGTGGAAAACATTGTGCGAATTTGAGACGCGCCAAAGAATGATTGTTCTATTCGTCTCCCCGCACTTATATTATCCGCCTTCTTCGAGACTCGCTTCGAGGGATTCGAGTTCCACGAGGGCTCTCCGTGTAGTAAAGGGTCTGCTCGACTGTCGGATCTCGCGGGAGTTCAACTCGCGCGGNACGTTTCCGGATCGATCGATCTTGTTCGCCGTTCGTGATGTCACGTTGCAACCGTCGGGTTACCGATACCAGAGAAGAAACGCGATTGGGGAGACCACGCAAGAAACTTACGGAGACACGTGCGGTACCAAGTTTTATAATTTTAAAGCCTATCCTTTAAATTGCAGGTACGGTAATGGATGGTGGCGTTTGTTTACGTACATTGAAAGAAAAATATAGTTACTTTTAAACCCAACCATAATTTTATAATATTAACAATAAATATGATTAATTTAACTATATGCATCATTATGTTTACCATAATTATCGTTAGAAATATTATAAAATTGTGGTTGGATCCAAAAGTAATTATATTTTTCTTTCAGCGTACGAGAGAAATAATCACAATTATTTGATGAATCACATTAATAAGATAGTTATAAACAATGACTCTAAATAAATCATCGTGAACGATGTGCTTAATACTGCAAAAGAAAGAGAAAAAGTGGGAAAAAATAAAGGTAAAAGAAAGAAAAGGATTTAGTACGCCGAATGGTTTAAATGCTGCGATCGATAGTAATATACGAAACGTATAGGAAAGGGTTAATGACAGAAGAGTCGAGTAATGGCAAGAGCTCACGAACAAAAGAGGATATGTTACAATCGGATCGTATGTTAGTCTCGCAAATGACAACTAATTGCTATATGTCTATAATGACAGGATGCATAAATTCAAGTATTTCAAGCATCAGCCCGGCGGAAGAGCCATTTATCATCCGTTCGTTTTATCATGAAACTTTTTTGAAAGAGAAAAATTTGTCACAGTATTTGTCGTTCAAATTCGGCTCGGAGATTCTGGGGTGCTTTTATACGCGTTAGTACAAAGAATCCTTTTGTAACGCTAGCACAGCTTATTACATGTCTTTTGCACATTTTATTACACGACTCTTACTTGAATACATTCAGGCATCAAAAGCAGCGTGTTAACGAAAAATAAATGAGTTTTCCAACTCCGTACAAGATAACATTAACTTTTTAACACGATTTCCTGTGGCTGTCCGTTAACAGAGCTAAAGTCGCTAAGCGGTTATTGGCGAATTACACCGAATATTGATAGTGTTAACGCTATGATAACGTTCTCCAAATATCTTTAGCATTAAGCTAGTACAATTGTCGTAGTCGTTTACTTTCTTACGTAATTGTTTACTTTCCGGGAGCGATACTCCTTTCGTAACAGGAAAAGAAAAATAATTCAATCTCCGCTTCCTGTGTAGCGTGAAAAGAGAAACTTTCGCCTTATGAAAGCTGCAGAGATTTCAGTGCCAGAATTGTGTAGTACCTCACTATAGAGCAATCGATTTACGACTCGGTGAAAATGTTGAGATATTCTTCATCGAGTTAATATTCTCGCAGCAATAATAATTACCGTCGAAATTATCACCAGGTTTTGACATTGTCGCAACGTTTGAAGATTATTTATTTAATTATTATTAGAGTAATTAGTATATTGGAATATCCTTGTCGGATTAGCGGCGATCGCCATCAATCACGAACTGATTGGAGTGAAGCTTCTTGCATGCTCGATTTACAATATGGACAAATTATCGGAAAATTACGAAAATTAAATATAATAATTACGTTATTCGGATATCAACATAACTCATAGTATTCGCGCGTATTCAGTGTGATTACGCCTCTGGAAAACGTCATGGAATTAAGTTTTTAATTAAAATCATGTTCTTTCTGGGTTCCAACAGAAGCTGGTTGGATTAATGAACTTATCGGCGAATCATATTATAGATAATCCACTAGAGAGTCGTAAGTCGCTGTGCTAAAGACATGATCCTAGGTATTAACGATTCCTCGTTTGTAAGTATAGCTTCCTATAATGGTCGAAATTATATATTATATGCATCGACGCGAAAAGATATTAATTTCAATTTTGTATTTAATACCTTTTATACATCCGCATTTTTATTGAGAATCACGATCATGATTTCATATTTTGCACAACTTTCCTGGAATCCTGTAATAAAAAAATATGGAAAACGTAAGTAGAAAGGAAAATAAATAACTAAAAATAAGAAGAAAAAACTTAAATAACTAACTTGTTTTAGATTTAGCGAATTTATTGGTATATATTTAAATGAAATTACGGCATTCATACAGAATTAACGATCTTTTTGCAGTGTATGTTTTAAGAAATATGTGTCGACGTAATTTTTCGATATTATCCGTATACGAACTGGATTGCCTGATCGATGTGCTCCACGCGGGGCACATTTAGGAGCGAACTACACGTTGATCAGGCATGAAAATCTAGCGAGCAAGCGAAAGAACAATGGGCATTGCGATGAAGACATATGCGATAGAAGTTGAAAGAAAGAAAGTAGGGAAAGCGAGTAAGGAGTAAGAAATCTTACGGACACCTCTCGTTCACGTGTAATCGAATCACCGGAACGGTTTCTCGGCTGACCTTTTGTTCGAGCGTGGTTTATCAGCGAATGCTTTAAAAGGTTGACCCGGGTCAATCCTTTGCCATTTAAAGCAAGAAGCGGAGCAGAATCGGTTCTGTATCCCGAAAGCGCCTCATTCGTCTGCATCCAGGGTATACGCCCGACATTTAGCAAGGCTGGCACGTATCCCGTCTCCTTGGTAGTACATCGAATTTATCGTCAAGATTATCAGGGAGACCCATAATGTGTAAGCCATTTTTGGAGGATTCAAAGAAGAGAAATGCTGAAAATGATCTCGACTCATTCGCGTTTTTTATCAATATCGTGCACATTTTCGATAAACGAGCTAGAAAGAATTTAAGAAGTTTTACGAGAACTTTTATTAAATACATTATTAAGATGCGTATGAATATACATACATCTATATACATATATTTCATATTTTTGAAATTAGAAATTTAGTCGTTTCTCAACTCAAATGAGTAACAAAACAACTTTGTCGATGAGACTACGTCAACTTGCCTGCAAGAACTTCCCCTTCCTAAGCGCATTAATGTAGATTAGTTGGAAGATGCTGATATCCTGGCGCAGCTAGGATTGAAAGTCTGTATCTATTCTGATATATATATATCAGATGATGATAATCTGACAGAAATGTAAAAGCTAAATACCCGAAATACCCGAAATAATGCAGTTTCAAACCGATATATCTATTTTATCATAAAGTAATTTAACTTGCGAATCGCTGATGAAAAATTTTCATTAAACATTATCATATTTTAGACATTACAATTCCTAGAGTTATTTTTAACTGCGTCCAAGTTATTTATGTGTACTAGTCGACCTATATATATGTATAAGTCGATGAATTTTAATTATGCCGTTGTTGTTTTCGTCGTTGTCATTCAACATGGATTGTTTTGTATGGGCGTGAACATCTACGATCGAGATTGAACGGCTGGCTTACGATCTCTACGTCCCTTGTACCGAATCATTTACATAGGAAGACGGATAGGACGGATCACTGATCGTGTCAACCATTATTCGTCGTCGCACGTGAAATCGATTATACGAAGCTGCAATGTTCGTTATCGGCAGATATGCATCATTCAGGAGGATAGAATTCTCAGAAATTGCAAACTTGTTGATGTTTTGCTGTGTGTCTCGAATAAATTTTAACGTCAAAATACTTATTATCATGCAGACTCGGATGTTTTTCGATCGTATCACTTAAATTAGTAGTTTCTAAAACTGAATAAATTTTTGAAAACATGTTATTTTGTCGGAAATACACACATTTTGCTAATACAAGTTGCTTCCAGAGAGACCATGTATTCTTTCAAATAATTGAATTGTGTATAAATTTCAATTATTTTACATTGTAATCTCTTTAAATACCTACTATGTTAATAAGTATTTAAAATTTCTATACTTTAAAGTTATGTAAATCCAACAAACACAAATAGCAGTTACATAACATAGATATAAATGTTATATGTAATGTAACTATCATATCTATGTTATGCAACTGCTACATTTGTGTTTACTGGGTAATATACTATACACATTGCACGTTCATCAATAATCATAATGAAATATTTGAAATCGTTTGAATAAAAAGTAAACAATTAAATTTTTAAGGTGTTAAATTTAACAATTAAATTTTTAAGGTGTCGAATAAGCAAATTGAACAATAAGGAATATTTATAAAGAATATTTATAAAGCAAATAACAAAATATTTATTATTTGTACGTCGAACAATTATAAAAACATGTAATTTTATAAGATAAAAAATTTTAAGAACGCAACTTACAGTAATTGATAAAAAAAATTGTTATCTTATTTATTCAATTTTAGAATTTAAAAATCCTGCTTTTAAATTGCATCCTGCTTTAAATTATATACATAGTAAAAGTTAATTTTACTGTGTTTAGTTTGTTTAAAAAACTAACAGATAAATTGCAATTGTTTTGCATTTTTTTTATTAGCCCTCAGAGAACTAATTAACTAGTAACAAGCAACATTTGGACAAAAGGAGAGACCGCGTAATTAGGCAGTGCATATGGTTAAGTTTTTATTGATCCCCACGTACGTGTCTGTGTATATATATATATGTGTGTGTGAGTGTGGTTATTGTTGATACTTTTTATTAAATTTGTTCACTATCAATTACAAATTATTTTTTTCTTTATTCAGATTTAATAAAAAAAATCTGTCGATACTCACGGAATTTGTTGCGAAAAATAAAATATGTAACAATTAACTTATCTGCATCTTTCGCTGATCTCTTATAAATGAAAAATTTGTATAAGAATTTATCTATCAAATTAATTATTTTTGTCACTCACCCCAACGGAAACCTGGCGGTTTTAATCTTATATAAGTCCTACAATGATGATGGAAACAAATTTTGCAACGTAAAGAATATACCACTCCCGGTTGGTACAGCACGGGCGGCTGGCGACTGACTGCTGCGGAGTTTGAAAGCTCGCGATCCTCAGGGCGACCTCTGTAACTTCCACGTGCTTGCAATGGACACGCACTGGCGCCATCGCAATATATATCAATAGTGCATTTTGACCTCTTTTAAAATATAAGAATGACCACTTCTAAAGGAAAATCGTGCTCGATAAAATTATAGATTTAGTTATTTAATATTATAATAAAATTATAGCCTTTTAAGATAATTATTTTTTCTTTCATTGTAAGAGGATTGTCGAGCTTTCTTTTTAATTTTAACCGTTTTCTCTCTCTCTCTCTCTCTTTTCTATATTTGCAATATACTAAAATATAAGTCTCTCTAAAAATATATTGTTATATTCTTATATTTCTCCCATTATAAAAATTGGTTGAGGCAAGTGTGACACATTATATAAAGTAAAATATAAATTTATTTTTGTCTATTAATGATAATGCAATAAGTAAAGGAATGTTTATAACATAATAAAATCACAAAGACTTGATAATAATCTCATTTCTCTATTAAAGGTTGACTCTTATCGGATTCACATATTGAACCACAATAAAGATGCCAACAGAACGATCATCCAACCAAAGTCATATCAAACAAACAAACTATANAACAAGAAATGAAACTTGAATTGTATAGAAAGAAACTTTAGTTTGAAGTGAAACGTCTCCTTTATCGTAATGTTATGATAATAGAAACACTTTAAGTTACTTTCCTCAAATCTATATTTAGTCAGATTTATTTTATTTACTTATCTCAGTATTGTGTAATGAAAATGTTTCATTTATAAGCCAATTATTATATTTTTATATTTAACTTATACATAAGTTATATCTCATGTTTTTTGGACTTATTATTCTAACAATAAGAGAGAGAGACATATTATTTTACATTTTTTTACATATTTAATTATTTACCATAAAAATTCGCCAATATTTTTATCTAAAATGTATTTCGATTACGATTTACAATTGCATTGAACTATAAGTTTCAGTCTCAAATTTTGATTATTATCTATTTTTATTATCTATCACATTCTTATTCTGAATATTAAATTTTTTAGTGATACGTACAATTTGTTGTTTGTAAAAAATTTGTAATTCTGATATTTGATTCTACTTTCGCCTATCATTCTAGATAACAAATGTAAAAAGTCAACTATATATTTATGTAGAATAAGATAAAAAAATATCGTATGTTATTGTTATACAAAACTAATAAATATTATATCTTATCGTTACTTATAAAATTATCTACGTGAAGATAGCATCAATCTTTATATCAAACTTATGAAACTGTAATTTTGAAACTTTAAATTTATGGAACAGTACTATTCCGGCGACGATACTATTTATAAACGGTGCATGTAGTAAATACACACTTAAGCATTTTACAATCTTTTTTTTATATTTTGTTTTGATATTGTTATAAATTGCAATTTCAGTTAGATGTAAAAGGAATTTATGTAACAAGAAATTTTTAGGCAAGCAATATTTTTCATTATGAAAATGAGTATTATAAGATTATACAGAGAGGAAGTGTGGCTTTCTTGAAGGAGCTTATGATAAACTTGCGTTCCTTGACAATTTGCTAGAGTAAAGAAAAGTTAATAAGCAATTATTGGTAATGGAAAGAAATTTGTATATTGAATATTGCATGCTTTTTAAAATTTGACAGAAACACCACTCTTTCTCTGGAACTGAAAAAACATTTATCGAAATTATATCAAATATAAATAATTTCTATTTCTCTTCCGCTGTAAATTTGCAATTGTGAGTTAATATTCACTGCCAATTGAAATCGCATGTGGCTTTAATCGATATCAGCGAATGTATACTTTTTTGTTACACATAACATACAAATTATCTTAAGATTTTAATTTAAAATAACCTGTTATATCATTATTCACATCAAATTTTGTGTATATAAGGCTACTCGCGTTACTTGCGTTATTTTTGTGTTGCATTTGATATATTTTTGAAGTATTGCAGTTGATACATTTTTGATGTGTTACATTTTAGCTGATAAAAAATGATAATAATCGTGCACTAATTATGATTGAGGGGTCTTAATTTGTAAAATATTTACTCATGTAAAAATCGAAAGGATAAAGTAGAAACAGTGAAACATGCGTAAATGCAAGATACAAATTGATTAAAAATTGAATTACATACATTTAAAACATATTAAAAATGTTTAAAGAAATTTTAAGAGATTTTAAAAGATTCTTTAAAAGTAATTACTTCTGCAATAAAAGTTATATTTTAGATTAATATTTAATACATAAAGTTTTATATTTAATTAATGTGCTAATATATTTCTGATAAATAAAAAGAAACTTTTAAATAATGCGTAATACAGTTGCGAATCATTATTTTTATTCCTGCTTTTTCGAAGACCACGCTTTTTAACTCGAACGAATGCTTTTATTCTGAATGTTATCGAATAATTTTTTGTTAAATATTTTCCCTATTAAAACTTGTTACATTCTGTTTTAAATTATATATAAAATTTTCAGACACTTTCTAGTATTAATACAAAATATGAACAACGAGTATATTTATAAATGAATAATATATATGTGTATAAAACATATACCTAATTAGTTAAAATATATTTATTTTTATAAATATATTTTTAGCACAACAATTGTTGTAATTTTGCTCATGATATAAATATCCCAGGTAGAATAAGAAATCACAAAGATGTCAAAATGACATCAAAATGATTCCAAAATGTCATGTTCTTTCATTATTGCGTTTTTTTAACGTTATTTTGATGTCAATATGTCATTATAATTTTTGTTTTACCTTGGATCTTTCAAATTTTGCAATTGATGTTATATAATGTATAATGTATGTAAATGTATGTATAATGTGTGTATGTAAATGTATAATTTTACAGAGTTAGTAAACAATGTAGAACCAACAACTAAAAAATGTGGACACCTTACTCGTATTCTATATATAGGAACAGACATGTTTATAATACTTTTAAAACACGAAAATAATAAGGTAAGTCCATAAAAAAGTAATAAACAAAACATCGAAATAAATATGCAGCTTGTGCTCACATATGTGGACATGGAAACTACAAAACTTCGGTGATCAAGACATCGGAGATAATATTTGGAGATGGAATTATCAGAATTTCAGGTTAGAATATAATGTATCCGTTTTTTTATATCTAATATTTGATAAGTAGAATTCATCATATTCGATGAAAGATATTGTAGTTCGATCGAATCTTAAGTATTTATCCGAATACCTATGTAATATTTTTCGACACTTATAGCAATCTTTACGTGGATGCATTAGTAAAAAATAGTAATGACGCAATATTTGATCTTAAACCTCATTACATAACGATATTTATTTAATATATTTTTAAGTGAGAATCGTAGTGCATCTGCGCATTTGATATAGAACATTTTATCTATAACAAGTTACTTCGATACAAATTACTGTATTGTTACGATTTATGCTGTGCATAATCACAAATTAAAAAATGTTAATTTACAGTATCAGCATGGGTAGGTATTTAAGAATCGCTACATAAATATAAATATAATGTACTAACGTATTGACAAAATAAATATATAACTTTAATAACATCTTTATTGTCTATATGTAATGTATTGTTATTGCAGATTGTTCATTGATGCATATAATGCAGAATAAAACTGATTACGGTTGGAATGGAGCTTTTCCTTGGCCGAAAGAAGAAAACAAACATATATTGTTGAAAAGAATGTGCTAGATTGTATCTTCATTGTAAACATAAAATATTTTACGTATTTATTGATATAAATTTATTTACTACAAATCATTAAATTTATTAAATTAAATATAATAATCATTAAATTTACATACAACAAAATATGGATGGTCATCTCTTTATCTGAAAAAAATGATTGATATGCTTTTGAGACGTTTAGCTTTTATTAATACGATAAGCAATATATTGTTGCGTATTTACACATGATATTCATATATTCACGTAAAGTTTGCGAAGTTTCAATACATATTTAATTGCTAAGCCAAAGTGTGAGGTCTTTCAAAGGTCTTTCCTTGTTAAATATTGAACGTGAATTCAAATAATCCTTCTTAAAATTTCAAATTCGGTTTGTTATCAGTTCATGAAATGCTTCTTACATTATGTAACTGTACATTATGCAACTGACAATTGTGTATCACTGTATAGAAAGTGTAATTGTGAATAGGAAGAACTTTAGATAATAGCTAATTTATCGTTGTTCGTTCGAATATTCTCCGTAATTGTTATCTTTTCCTTTTCAAAATACTTTTTTATATTCAAACAAATACAAAAATTTTTTTTCATATTTTTATATAACAAAAACGTAAAATAAATATATTTTAGAAATGGGTAATATCTTTAAAGCAGTAACAAAGCAAATTTGAAAAATATTATTATTAAAATATAATAAAAAAATAAGGAAATGCTGAAACTTACATGTAACAAGAGGAAAGTACGTTATGTATGCGATATTGTTATACGATATACTAAGAAACATTAAGATTATTTCCTATATCATTTTTCGTTGGGCGCCAACTTACAGAAGATATCAAACTGAGTACTTTTATAGCGAATTATCTATGAAGTTCATGAACAAAATTAATATAAATTATTGAATTAATGAATTTTCTAAAGTTACGTAAAAAAGTTTTGCCGATTCCAAAATCGTATTCTTTACCGGATGGATGTTACGTTACGATTCCAATATATGCTAATTATCATAATGCTGCGTATTGACATAAGTAATTGGAATATGTCCTCGAACGATTTTCGTTTGAAAGTTCGTCAATTCGTCATCATTATACGTATATTTCGTTTGATACGGGCCTCTAGGATTACCTTGATAGATATTCTAATATAAACCATTTTTTTTAAAAAAGATGTAAATTAAAAGCTTTAGTAAAATCTTGTTAACATTTCTATTTTTAGAGCAAAAGTGTACATCCTTATCCGTGGCGATAATAATCGTAAACCTGATGCGACAATATCGCGTCACGTTTACCTTTCATTAAAGTTTATTTTTATTTCCTTTTGAGAATTTTATAATGCGTTACAAAATTACATTTACATAATTTTTGCTGTAAACAAATCAAATAAAAAAAAGTTTAGTATAAAATATATACATTTTATACGAAATTTTATATATATGTTTAATATATTTTATAAAATATTAAGACTTATCTGAATTAATGATTTAATAACGTTTTTTCTCTTTACATTTTCTATTTTTAGAGCAAAAGTATACATCCCTATCCGTGGCGACAATAATCGTAAACCTGGTGCGACGATATCGATTTGTAAATACTAGGAGTAACAAGGATAGCATTAAAATAACAGCTGATGTAATGTTACGAACTCAAGATGCCAGACTGTCCATATCTCGAATATGTTCTATAAATAATAATCTTTCAAGATAAGTGATAACATTATAACATTACAATAGAATATTTTTTATTCTTCATAGAGTATTAAATATTTCAATTGAAATATTTTCACTGTTAAAATGATACAAATTAATGTATTATAATAAATAAATAAATATAATAAAAGTAAAGAAAAAAATTTGCCAATAATATTGCATCAATATTGGTAATTTGGATTTTTTTACTTTTTCCCGCAATTGCCTTCTTAAATTTGAGAATCGGTAAAATTGAAATACGATATACTTACTTATTGTGAATAAATTATAATGAAACATTTTAATTATCTATATATCCTATATTAAGTGTATAACAAAAAAATACAATTGTGTTTTAAGAAATATAAATAAATATTACGATTTAATAACAAATTAAGCATCTAAAAATAGGCAATCGATTTAATTTTAAAACAAAGAAAGATTTTTGTGAATCCGTAATGGATTTTATCAATTCCAATTTTGTGATTCTACTATATGATGAGCACGCAAGCGAGTTACATAATTCTCTCTTGCGTGCAATCTGTTCATTAAAGTTTGTTTGCTTCTTATTTCCACGCGAATAAAGTACAAGCTTACGATGTATAGTGCGACTTCTTATAAGAATGAGAAACATAGATTTTTTTAATAGAAAGAAAGAATAGAGTACATTAGTTATTGAAATTGGCAAAATAGATTAAAGATTAATTATATTTTATTTTGAACGGAAGTTAAACAGTTAAGAAACTTTATATAATTATGATGTCTAAAGCGTGGTTGTAAATGGAGAATCACATAAGTCCGCATTCGTAGGAGAACCTTACAATCTACTATCTCACGCGTGCTCGAAATTTTAAGCGTAACACGATCGTGAGACGATGCTTTCGGAATAGTATAGTCACGAGCGAAAACATCTGTTCCAATAATGTCGTGAAATTCTGATATATATATTCGCGACTTCACGAACAGCAATAAGAAAAAATATCTGAGAAAAATTATTGCAAACGTATACTTATGTAATAGAAATAAATCATTTAGTCTATTTTACGTAAATAGGCAGCTGAATACTTTAGCTTAATTATGTTTTTACATCTTCATAATTCCATAAAAACAATCTCGAGGATTGTATTCGAATATTAGTTAATTTAAAAAAAATGCAATTCAGTAAACAGACGTATTTATTATGTCATGTAATCTGACATATTGTTGAATGCGTGTATATACATATGTACATAAACTTTTTTCTCATTTTTCCTTTTAACTGAACATGTATTCTGATTGCAAAAGTAAATTACTTGCCTAATTACGATAGCGTAAGTATATATTGGATAGAAAGTGCATCTTCTTTCTCGTCACGTCCTCGTCATAACTATAATTTGAACGCTTGCTCAGACGATTCAACGAACAGAAGTCTAGTCATATTTTTCTCATTACGTGAAACTCGCGACTGAGTTTAAATTCAAAGGACACTCGAGTGGATCAAGCGACGCCAAGTAGAAAAACCAAATCGATGCGAACGATATCGACGACTTCATCAAAGTGGTTAAGGAATAAAAAGGAACAAATGAGAGGAAATGAATTGAAGAGGTCAACCAACTTACATAGAAAAGTACATTCTCTCGACTTTGAAAGTTTTAAACTCTCTTTGTGGTCTTTTCTCAAATAGAAAGCGATATACTTCGATCTACACTCTTGGACAAGAGAAATAGCACATATGCTTTATTTTTTCGTTGCCTTTATGATTTTGTAAATGTCGTGAATGCTTAAATTGCACACATATAAACCGCCCTTACATTGACGTGACTTCAATGAGTTTTATGTAGTAATAGAAATGTAGTGATAGAAATATATAGATAGATAGAGACAAAATAATAGCATATTTAGAAAATATATTTAATAAATCTATAATTTTGAACATAATATATATTAATTTATTTTTAATAATATGTAGAACCTCCTTTATTTTCTATCATCACTTCAATCATCAGTTTAGGTAATAAAATTTTGAATAATAAAATCTTGAATTTTATTTTGTGCTAAATTATTCCATTCTGCCTTAACGCAACTTTTCAATTCATTGAGATTTTCAAATTGTCTTTCTTCTGCATATACTGCTCGCGACAGCTGTCCCCAATAATTTTCTATAATATTTCTTAAATCAGAAAGACATATATGCTGGCCGCTCTAAAACAGAAATCTTATTTGAAAAATACTCTTTAACTATTTTTGCTGTATGGACGGCAGCATTAGTTTGTTTAAAAATGTATTATATGCCAGCAAAACATTTGGTTCTTATTTAGCATTGTTCATTCTACCTTGAATGAAATAGTTGTCTGCTTTATTGTAGCCAATTACTATCCAAAATCATTATGCTTTCTTTACCCATTTGTCGTTTTTTTTTATTATTTTTTTCCTTATACATGATAATAATACTGAAAATCCATTCGGACAATCTAGATTGAATTTATTTCATCGATAAAGCTAACTTTTTCCCAAGTTTTCTTCCAATGCATATGCGGCTTTGAAAATAAATGTTCTTCTTTTAGCTTTCTTTCTTTGCTCTTTGTTGTTACTTGAGATTTTTTCTTTATTTTTATTCGATTTCTATTATTGCTCTTTGAAGTACACGGCAAACATTTTTAATGTTAGTATTAACACCAACTTTGCGAACAATTTCTTTTGTTGCATTATAAGAATTTGAAGCAGCGCGTAAAATAGCTCGTTTATCACGATTAGATAATGCTGCTGGTCTTCCACTATTCTTCTTTTTCTGTAGTTTTTCTTTAATAAGTCTTTTAATAAGTTACGTATAACTTTCCGACTTTTATTAATTGCTTTTGCAATTTCGGAAATAATCACATTTTACTTTGTTAGAATAAAACTATTTTAATTTCACACTTTTACTTAACATTTTGCCACGTCCTATTATGTGAACTTGTATAACGCACAGTAATGTAACGTCTTAATACCACCTTAGTTCAAGAAATTAAAGATTTGTAAACAAAATTTACGTGTGTTATCATTTTGGCCCTACCTATCTATATGTTTATATTACTATACATAAGACTTATTGTCAGTAAAGTCATGTCAAGGTCGGTTTACATGTTGTGACACGCCATAGTGTTTAAATAGCATTTGTAACATTTACAATCATAAGGGCAACATCAAAAAAATTAAGATAGCACGTGTGCTATTTTTTTGTTCAGAAATGTAATACATCATAAATTAAAAGTTTATTAATAATTAAAAAGTTAAATAATATGTAACTTTATTGTAACACAGTACATTATCATTTAACATTAGTTTAAGTTCTTCTTATGATTTTAACAAAAATAATAGTATGTTCTTTATGCATGGATACAAAAGTCAAAGATAAGTTGCTATCGCGAAATAAATTTTCAGCGTTTCCTTAAAATAAAGTTTCCTCAAAACATTAAAATTAAATGGACTAAATTAATCAAAGAGAAAATGAGACAATTCGTAATTGTCTAATATTAATAATTTTAAATCGTAATATTAATAATTTAAATACATCGTGAATGGAGAATTAAAAGTTCATTAGTTATTAAAGAATTGGACAATTTACTTTACAGTAATACACGATAACACGTAAACGTTGTTTTTATTCATTTAAATTTACATTTATTTAAGTCTGCATCACAATTTTGATGATAATAGTCTTTATGTATGAAATGCAAAAGTCAAGAACAAATTATTATGACAAAATAAGTTTTCAGCATGTCTTTACGGTAATGATTTCAAGAAAATTAAATAGATTCAATTAAATTCGAGCAAATGGAAAATGAATTCGTAGTTATTAAATAAATCAACAGCGAACTTTAGGAGTGAAAAACGTCAATTATCAGATTATATAAATATGAATGTGATAAGTAAAATGAAGATTAATTTAGAAGACATAGTTAAATACTTTTAATACTTTTTAATATTTTAAAAAAGGACATATTAATTTTGAAATATCTTCATTTATATCATTAAGTTAATACGATCGGGAACTTTGGAGATCTGTCACAAATCATTTTGCAAATTTTCGTTTGTCGTTTAAGTTTTTCCTTCGATGTCACCGAAATAGATTTTTAAAATATTTCAAAATACTTTGCACACACAGCATTCGTACAAAGACAAAGAAAGGTGGACGCAAGAGAAGATGGAAAAATTATGAATGGTGCGGTCAATATGACATTGGATCCACGCGTGCTGCTATAACTTAGAGCAAAAGGCAGTAGTTAGCAGGAGCAGCAGTATTTCCCTGTCACTGGCAGTGACCCATATACTCTGTCCATAAAGGGTACGCCATGAACACGCAGCAAACACATGTGCCGGCGCAGATGCGTTCTCCCGAATCATGCGGACGTCCGATACTCGCGGATACTATTGGGAAAGGCAACGCGTATCGCAAATGACGAAAGGCTGATGGGTTGGATTACTGTTACCAGACTATGAACATTGTTATCCACTCGTGTTATCGCGCGTTCGATACTATTATTCGCACTTTAGTTAGAGGTAGAGGATAGCCCCGGACGGCGGGTAGCCCCGGACATTTTTATATCTTTAATACTAAGATGCGTAGAAAAACAAATGTCATGTTAAAACATGTCTACTTCAGCGCATTAACAATTACAAATCAATAATAGTGCGTATGTCAAGCAAATAAATACATAGATATAAAATTATATAGATCAAATTGTTGAAAAAAATAAAAATGCTACTAAAAATACTACTATAAAGGTAAACAACGTAAAAGAAAACGAAATGGTCAAAGTCTTCTTCATTAAGACGCATATCAAAAAAGTTAATGCATTGTTTGCGGAGAAACTTTTGAAGAAGATCGGATTCAGTGACATAATTGTAAAGATTGGGCACACGAAGCATGCGCAGACATGAATTCTGCAAATATATATTTTTATTGTGATGATTGTAAAACCAAAAAATTGTTAAAACATTTGTCCGGGGCTACCTGCCATTTTTTAACTGTTCAGAAATGGAGGCATCAAATTATTAATTTTTTTTTCTATAATAACTTAATGCAGATATTTTATTTTTTGTTTGTAGTTACTCCAAAAGTTCAAAGTTTTTTTAGCAAAAGAGAGACTAAATTAAATTTGTTTATTTTATATTCGCGTTTATTTTAATATTCGCGTTATTTAAGTGTCCGGGACTGCCCGCCTCTCCCCTACGTTTAATTTACGCACGTTGTAAGATATCGATTTCGCGTAAAACGCGATGTTATTGCTAAAAAACAATTCTTCGCGCCTTTTGTGTAACATTTGAATTCTTGTACGTAAGGCGAGTTATTCGCTTACCGCATTTTCCATTGCCGTTACATTTTTCTGACCATTGTATATTTTGCTGGTGCAAATTCTAAGAGGTGAATAAACTTCACAGTGGACGTGGGGTGACAGTCACCCCTCATGCTTACTCGTTACGCTGACGGTGGAAAAAGTAGTCTCGCGGAAATCGAATATCGCCAATGCGTTCTAACTGAGCAATCGAAAGTGGTGGCGCATTGAATCTCGTTTTTGATGAAAGCATTAATAACAAGCTCTCATGCACATTAAAGCATTCGACAGATAGATATTTTTCATCGACGAAATGGGCGGTCATTGGAACCAGATAATTTATCTATATCTATTCGCATCCACATCATATTGATGTCAAAAAACAATTTTCACGGCAAATGAATTTTCGTTAGATGTGAAATGAGAGAGCAGAAAAAAGATTGCGATACCGTATTGTTTTAGAATGGAACCGTAGAATCGATCGCAATCTGATATGCACAATGTAATATTCCAGAGATAGTATTGCTTGCCATTTTTCAGCGATCTGTACTTTCTAAACATTTTGAATATTTTCATGGGCGATTTTTTAATCTATTCTTATCTTTTATTATATGTATATGTAATTATTAATATTAACATTTCTATCTTATTAAATAATATCTATTAATACATATGTATCTAATTATTAATTTTAAGTATTAATATTTTTAAGTATACATATTTGACACGAGTGACAAATTATGTGTATGATTTTGGTGATATAACTTATGATTTCATCATAGTCATCGCAAATAAATTACAACTCTGTAATTAATTGATTGATTGGTTCTGGTCATTTCTACATCATAATACAGAAGAGATAGTTTCTTTTAATTTGAACATAAAACAATCCAGAAAACATGGAAACCATATTAAATTATTGCTTACAATTAATATTAATTGTGGTATTCATTATCATTATTATTTTAGCAATAAGCTTTTATTACTTTTTAAAGCTATAATTTTTATTTTAATAATAAAAGGATAATGATTTATCATTATTTTAATAATAAGATGAAAATTTATATTTGAATATAATTCACACTGAATATTTTATAAACAAAAATTTTATTAAATTAATAAAAAATGCGGCATTTTTTTAAGTTAAATTTAATCTTGCTACATTTTTTATTAATTTAATAAAGTTTTTATTCCTATTTGACCGATCAAAGGTGGCAGCACTTTTTAGAATAATTTTAAAAAATTTAGTATCTACTAATTAGAACTTGTTGTATTGTAAGAAGTATTGTATTATTATGTAATAATAATTTTGTATAGCTGTTTCAATGTATTATATGTACTCTAACTTTGATTAATAATAATAATACTTTTTCCTTTATCTTACATTTATTATTTATAAATTTTTTTTACTTACCAGGTCTATACCTATGAAACTAGAATTTGTCAGTAGATGGCTCTAGTATTCAAAGTAGTTAATACTCTAACCTTTTCTTTCGCGCTACATATTGTTTTGACATTTGACAAACGTATACACTTTACAAAGGGACAGCATTCATACAACAACATAGTTTTTAATAGCGTTGAAAATGTCGAGTTTTGTGCCAAATTATCACGATTTGCGGGGAG
>JAJVSH010000012.1:1696403-1822496 GCA_021460005.1 Tetramorium alpestre
TATATATATATATATCATCTCATAGCAATGTCATCTGTTTTTATTATTTATGTTTTAGGCGCCAAATGGCAATCACGGCGAAATATGTTAAGTCCCATGTTTCATTTTAATATATTGCAGCAGTTTGTTGAGATTTTAATCGAGGAAAGTGAGAGTATGACAAAGTCTTTGAAAAATGTAGGAAGCACATCTATAAAAGATTTATATTCGTTTGTTAATGAATACATGCTGAATGCAATGTGTGGTATTGTATCTTAAATGCTATGTAAAATTTTCTTATGCTATATATAATTTTATTTCGAATAATTAACAATGTAATAAGACAAAATATAATTTCTTTATTTAAAATATTGATATAATGATATATTGATCAATATACAACAGCGCTAGATATTTTTGGAACATACACTGCCATCAAAAAGTTTAAGACCAAAGTAATTTGTAAATTTAATTTATCATTTCTTTTCAAAAAATAATGCAAGCTATTTTTATTTATAGAATATAATTCTATAATTATTCAAAAACTTTGACTTTCTGTTTTTTAATGCTTTTTCCGCAAAGTATTGTATGTTGATTTGTTTACGAGTAATAAGTGATCAAAATGACCATTTTGACTTTTTCTTTTTCAAACCTTGATAATTCGGTCAAAAAAATCGCACAGGAATCACTCAAATTAAAGGGAAAGAATTAGGCTTTCATTTGATGTATATAACATATTCGAAAAAAAATTATCCAAGTCCGTGCACGCTTCCAAACTTTACTAATTTAAAAATCTCAAACATGTCCTTTAATTTAAGAGGTTCCTATTGCATCAATGTCTCTAATAAAAAAAATATATACACCATTTTAAAACTGAGCATTTCAACCTTTAATAAAAAAAAAATTATTTTTCGCAAAGTTATGTCACTTTGAAAAGAAACGATAAATTAAATTTACAAATTACTTTGGTCTTTAATTTTTTGACGGCAGTGTATACATATAATAGCATTTTATCATAATATTTTTTAATAAATTTGTTTGCAGAAATAACTATGGGTACATCTTTACAAGATCTCGGTACATATCAGAAAATCGAATATCGAAAAGCATTTTCCCATATAAATGAATATTTCTTATATCGGTAATTTATAGATAAAACTATGCATTAGAATAACCATGACATCATACGTGATGATGAGAACGAATTGTGGTGAATAAAAAAGTCCTATACCGTTTTACGAAATTCATAATAATAATCAAGTCGGACAAATGATAGCGCATGGAGATAATATGATAAAAGCAATAGAACAACTCATGTTATAGCACGGTCTACTGTATGATGCAAATTGTCTGCTGGCGCGCGACGAATATAAGGATTATTATTACGAATTTCGCAAAACGGTATACTACTTTTTTGTTCGCCTCAATCCATTCTACTATTACACGAGCTGTATTAAGATTATTCTAGAAGATTATTTTATATATACTCTTAATAACCTTATAAAATCTTAAAATATATAGATTAATGCTGTATAAGTATATAATGATACATAATAATAATCTATATAAAACGTCATTTACACATTATCTATAATTATTACATTCTATTATTAATTTTCAAAATTGTGACGTGACATAAATAATACATAAATTTGGAAGTCGTACTAAAAAATTTATATGAAATGTCTATTCGTTTTTTTAAGATCAAAAAATTGTTTTTTCTATACACTTATATTATTATTATTACAATATTATTATTAAAATATGTTTGATTAATCAACGTTTCGTTTATTTAAAAATAAATATTATTCGAAACTTTTGTCATGCTTAGTATTTAGTATCTATATAATATTAATGCGTAATAAAATCTAAAAATATTATTTAGAAATGAACGAAAAAAAATTAAGAAAAACAAAGTTCCTATATGTAAATATAAGTGTATGCTTTAAATTTCTATGCTCTAAAAATCTATGCTTTATATTTTTATTATTAATGTTAATATATTTATTCCTCTTTTATTAAATTCAATAATTATTGAAATATTATTAACAAGTAAATGTTCATATGGAGTTAAAAGACATTTACACAAAATAATACTTTATTTTCTTAACTTACATTCAGTATTTATTATTTAGTTATAGGAGGCCTTGGATAGACAATAATTGGTTATTTCCATTGACGTCAAAAGGCAAAGAAGCAAAAATGTTTTTGAACATAATACATAAGTTTACTGATCGAGTATGTAAAAGTATTAATTAATACTGTGTATAAACGTAATTTATTTTGTGACATTCAATTACAACGCAAATTCTATTGTAAAAATATAATATAATTGATAGACATATGTTAAATTATTCAAATGAATCATAGAAAAAATAATATTTTACTTATATAGAATATTGCTGAAAGAAAACTTTATCATGAACGCACTAATGGTCGATACTTGAAAAACATTCCTGATGACACCCCGATAGAAACAGATAAAGCAGAAATAAATGGAAGTATGTAATATACACAGAAGATCTACTTTAAGAATATTGTCGATATATTATAAATTATTTTTATGTTTTATTAATAGTAATATAATTTAAATTCTAAATATGTCCAATATTATTCTCAAGAAAGAATTAGGTTATTAAATTAGTACTGATACATTTATGTATTTTCATTTAGTACGAAGAAAACGGTTTGCATTGTTGGATTTTTTAATAGCCGCATCTGAAAAGGATCTTATGACTGATTTAAATATCAGAGAGGAAATTGATAATTTTATACATGAGGTCGATACTTTTATGTACATATCTGTAACTATTTTAACTTTGTACCTTGTTTGATTTGTTTGAGTTATGATATATATAATGTGTTTATAGGGTCAATATACTACATCATACGGTATATGCTTTTTATTAGCGTTATTAGCTGAGCATAAGGATATTCAGGTATTTATAAATAAATGAGTGCCGATTATGAAATAAAAAGTTAATTAATTCCGATAACTGAAGAAGTTGTTCATTCAAAATGGTAAAAACATTAATTTTTTTTAAATATGAATACATGTGCAATAAATTATTTATTTTTCAGTATAAAAATATTGTACATTCTCTATATATCAATATAATATTGATATATAGAGAATGTACAATATTTTTTTATATTTTTATATTATATTTGAAATGTAATATGTTTCTATTGAGATAGTTCTAAAATAGTTAATGAAAGTTCTCGGATGTTATTTATGAATATATAATAACAGAATAGAATAGTAAATTTAGGATAATAAATAATAAAAAATAATAAAAAAATTATTTTTAATTAATACTGATGATACAGGATCGTGTTAGAAACGAAGTCGATACTGCTTTGCGAGAAAATGAGAAAAAATTTACTGTAAAATTATTGCAAAATCTGCCTTATTTAGATATATGTATAAAGGAAGCATTGCGCTTATATCCCAGTAAATATCGAATAACGCGAACTCTTACAGAAGATATGAAACTACGTAAGTATTTAACTCATCTTTCATTGTATGCATTTTTAAATACCTATCATGTAATATATTGTTAAACGTAAAAACTAGATATGTATAAGAGAAAGAGAGTGAAAGAAAAAAGATACTACATTTTTGTTTCAACGATTTCAAAATTTCTATATTGTCACATGCATATAACTAACTTCTATATTTTGTATAGTTTATTTATATAATATTTTTAAAATTAATTATGTAGGATAAGACAAATAAAGCGTTACAAATCTTTGTTGATTTTTCAACAGTTCTACCTTAATACTTTTATATGCAGAATAATTAGAAAATCATTTTATATAAAAAATTGATTTTAAAATATGACAACTTATATAACCCTAAAAAATCAATTTTTTTTTTAAATAATATTATTTGTTTCCCTTCAAGCCATACAACTTTCCGTAAAATTTTTTTTTACAATTAATATTATGTAAAATAGTAACTTAATTGTAAGACAATTAATTGTATTATATTACAAAATAATATAATATTATCTAGGAAATTTAAATAAAATTGTTACATTATGTTTTTTTATGTGTTTTCTATATTTAGTTCTAAAATTTTGGTAAAGTTTTTAGTTATTTTGTACATCTCTTTTATAATGCTTTTTAGAGTCATATTTAGTACCTGCTGGAACAGTCGTATTTCTTGATATTTACGGGACGCACAGAGATCCAAATTTTTGGCCAAATCCAGAAGTATTTGATCCCGACAGATTTTTAGCTGAAAAAGTCCTAAATCGTCATCCTTACTCATATTTACCATTCGGTGCTGGATCACGTAATTGCATCGGTAAGTATCTGTATTTTTATATCCTTTTATATAAACAGATTATGATACGTATCAAATTGTAGGTCAACAATTTGCTATGCTGGGAATAAAGGCGATGATAATTCCTCTGATACACTGTTTCTATTTGGAACCAGTTGATTATTTAAAAAATCGATCACCAATCAGTCCAGAATTTATCTNTCCTCGTCCACATCGTGTAAGATTTGTTCCTGTCTGAAAAATTAATACCAGCATTTGAAGCATTTACATCACAACGAACTGTTCGGTCTGTTTATAGAATATGCATATGAATGTAATATATTCATATAATATATATATATGTATATATATATATATATATATATGTTGCCCGTGCGCGCGCCATACATACACAATTTTATTTCAACCGTTAATATACAATTATACAAGGATATACTAACTTGTAGAGAGCAGATAAGATAATACAATATATTGCAAATATATTGCAAATAAATCATTATAAAAGAATTATGTATCGTATATGTATTAATAATATACTGTATGAAATATATAATATTTACATAAATATTCAATCGAGAATATCTATCATATAATTATGATCTGAGTTAATCGAATGAGATCTTATCCAATATTTTTTATCGTTATTCTTTTTATAATAATTAATTGATCACAGCATAAATATTTATATAATTTTTTTTAACTTTATTTATCCTCTTTTATTGAGTTTGTTTCACTCAGCGAAATGTCGAAGCATTCGTGAGCAAAACTTGAACAAACACACACACACACACACACGCGCGCGCGTGCGCACGTGTATATATATTTTGACATTTTTTTATCGCTCTTAACTGAATATGTAATTTCGATTTTAGAAGTAAATTACTCATATAATTACGATAAAATACATATTGGATAAAAAGTACATTTTCTTTCTCGTCACGCCCTTGATATAATGATAATTTGAACGCTGAGGCAACTCGACGCGCAAAAGTCTAGTCATAGTTTCCTCATTACGCGAAACTCGTGACTGAGTTTAAATTTAAAGTACATTCGAGTAGATCCGGCAAAACTAGAAAAGCCGTATCAATGTAAACAGTATCGATGACTTCACCAAAGTGGTTAAGGAACAAAGAAGAACAGATAAGAACAAGCGGGTTGAAAAGGTAATCGCCAATTTATAGAAGAAATTCCTATTTCCTCTTCATCAAACATGATGATTTTTAATTATATAATCAAATTTTCAAATAGAAAGCAACATATATTGATTTAATATCCATCATGAATGGAGAATTGAAAGTTTATTGATAATTAAGAAATTGGTTAATTTATTTACTTTATTGCATTATTGTTTAACATGTATTTAAATTCTCTTTACAATTTTAATAGTAATAATTTATTCTTTATGCATAAAATGCAAACGTCAAAGATAAGTTATTATAGCGAAATTAATTTTTAGCATTTCTTTATAGCAAATGTTCCAGAAAATTAAATAGATTCAGAATTAAATTCAAAGAAATAAAAAATAAATTTGTGATTATTGAATAGAGTTACGACCAAACTCTGACTGAAAACCGAAAATAATTAGTCTTTTATAAATATGAAAAAAAATAAAGATTAATTTAGAAAGTGAAATAGATATTTAAAAAAAAACTTGAAAAGATATTTTTATCATAAGATTGACGCAATTGGCAACGTGCAAATTACATTAATCAATCTTTTTGCAAATCTCTCTATTTGCTGATTGACTGAATTTTTTTTCCAATGTTATTGAAAAAGATTTTGAAAATATTACATGTAGCGTCCATTGATTAAGAAAGGTGGGAGTAAGAAATGGAAAAATTATGAATGCGGCTAATATAACATTGAATCCATGTGTGTCGTTATAATTTCAAGCAAAAGGCAGTAGTTAACAGCAGCAACAATATTTCCCTGTCACTGGCAGTGATCCATATGCTCTACAAAGGATACGTGTGTAAAGCCGCCATAAGCACTGGACGCGGCGGATATGTATTCCGACGCAGATGCGTTTTCCCGAATCATGCGGATGTCCGATATTCGCGGATACCATTGTACGAGATAGCCAACGTATCGCAAATGAAAGATTGATAGGTTGAATTACCGTTACCAGATTATGTGCAGACACCGTTGTTCACGAAAAGTTGTATTATCGCACTGCTTCGACACTACTATCGGCGATATCAACACATTCGCGCTTATGAGTTGCAATCTACGATTAATTTGTGCTCCGCAAGACAGCGATTTCGAGTTGCGTTGGAACAGATAGAATGTTCTTGTTACGGAACGATCCTTAGCCATTTTTGTGTAGCAATTAAATTTTTTTACATGAGTTATTATTTGCCTCTCGCCGCATTTTCCGTTATCGTTGCATTTTCGTGACTATTATATATATTTTGTTATTGCAAAGTTATAAAGCAGCGAGTAAGCTTCCCGATAAATGTGACCGACCTCTTACTCTTGCTCGTTACGCTGACGCTGGGAAAAGTAGTCTCACGGAAATCGGATGTCGTCCATGCGTTCTAATAGGTCTAATAGTCCGTGCAATCGAAAGTGGTGACGCATTGAATCTCGTTTTCGACGAAAGCATTAATAACAAAAACTCTCATGCACATCAAAGCATTCGACAATAGATATTTTCCAGCGACAAAATGGGCAGTCATCGGAAGCAGATAATTTATCTATCTATTGCATTCGCATTGACGTCAAAAAAACAATTTTCGCGTCAAATGAGTTTTCGATGGATGCGAAATGAGAGAACTGAGAGAGGAAAAAGATTGCGGTATCGCATCGTTTCAGCATAGAACCGTATAGTCAACCGCAATCTGATATGCGCAGCGTACGGAGGTACATACACTGTCTATTTTTCAGTCATCTCTATACTTTATGAGCACTTTGAATATTTCCGCAAGTGATACTTAATTTATTATCTTCATAATAATTGATTCAACGACATTATATATAACTATTAATATTACAAATAAATATTATATATTTATATATGTATGTGTTAAAAAGATAAAGTCATTTCCCAGTGAATATATTTGCGGTTTTACATGCTTAATTTCAATCAGCTCAAATCAATAGAATTTTGTATATTTACACACCAAATATCTTTATTAATTAGATATGAAAACATTAAAAATATTATTATTTGCCTGTGTATAATTTAAAATTTATGCTTTTGCGATATTTGTGACAAACAATGTATACGAATCTCGAGATTTGATACTGTAATTTGTGACTACATTACGATTATTAAATAAATTGCGAGTAATTAATTGATTGGTCAATCGGTCGTACAATTTCCACAAAATGCAATCAAATTGTTATAATTTTTTTTAATCAATAAAATTTTTTTTGCATGTAATTCCGTCAAAAAATGCTATATGAAAATACCATTATAACAAATTTATATCACTTATTTTTTATCATATATTACATCATAAAATTTGATTACATTTATTTAAAAATAAATATTCGTCTAAAATATACTTCTCACAGATAAATGAATACATTATTTTCTTTAATCATTTAAATAAAGAGATACATTAAACATATAATTCAACGAAATCGAATTAAAAATATTTGTAAATTATTGATCTAATATAATATAAAATTATTCAAAAGGAATTGATGAGTCTATAGTTTCCTTTATTAATATCAATAATGGATAATAATAATTAAATTTCTTTCTTCAAATTACAATTAGTAAAATAAAGAAATAAAAAAATATAAACCATATTAAATTATCGCCAATTATAGTTAATATTAATTATGATATCTTTGAACTTTAAAAATAAATTTTATTTTAAAAAGAAAATCCTGATTTTAATAATAAAAGGAAAACATTTATATTTGAATATATTTGCATGGAATATTTCACAATTAATACTATTAAAATTATGTTAAAATTAAAGTGAGTTAAGATTAAAATTTATCTTTAAAGAAGTCAAGATTTTTTTTATTGGTTTAATAAATTTTTTATGTCTATTTATCCGATCGAAGATGGCAGCACTTTTTGGACTAGTATAAAGAATATTTGGTATTTGCTAATTGTAATTTCAAGTGTATAATAATAATTAACATGCATTGGCTATTTTATTTAACTATATATTTATATATAATAATTTTAATATAATATATAAATTATAATAATTTTAATATAATATAACGTTATCTAGAGATTTCTTTTCATATTTTTATGTTTCCATATTTCCTAGTTAATCAATAAATTTACAATCTCTTCATCTCAATATCTTAATGTAATTTTAATAAATCAATAAAATATAAATTTATTTTAGTTGTAATTTATGCAGTAGATAAACATTCGCATTTTATTGTATATATACGATCGGTTAAGCTTTCCTGTGGTTGGTAAATGCACTAAAGTGTCCGACCGAAGAACTTATCAAACTGAGGTAAATTTTGGATAGAAAATTTCGTTGAACTTTTAATATACAAAATAATATTATTATTACATAGAAATTTTATTTGGCATTAACTGTTCAATGGAATACATCTGTATACATTGTTAATATATTGTATCGAAAGATATAAAATTATATACATATGTTTCCTAATATTTCATTTGTTGATAATTTAATGATAAAATATATAGATAATTTGGATCTATATAATTAATTCCTCTTATGATTACGAATGTATATCTACAGCAGAATCCAATTTTAAATACTGATTCAAATTTTAAAATCATTTTTTAGTTTTTGTGCTCTTAAATTAAGAAAAAAATAAAATCATAGAGTTAATGGTTAATAGAGATAAAATGGAAAATTCAACAAATTTTGCTGATTTTTATACACAAATTTTTTGTTACTGTTAAAGCTTTTTTTATAGATTTTATATGTATTAAAATAATATCAGTTATATTACTAAGTTTTATTATGTAATACACAATACTAAATTATATTATCTATTGTTATTTTCTATTCTTATTGATTGATAGAACTTATTTTTATATGTAAAATTAAGCAATGTGCCAAAAATTAATCAAACAGAATAATGGTACCTAAATGCGATAATTGTGAGAAAGTTCGTGTGCAACCAACAAAGTTTCGCCAGATTACCGATAATCTATTTCTAACTTCATTAATCTCGCAGTAGCGACGAACTTATTATGGTTTATAGTTAATATCTGGATAGCATATATCTTCTCAGTTATGAATAATTATTATTAAAATTTATAAAAAATTTGTTAAAATTTCCTATGATACATGGACATGTTATAAATTAAAATATAAACAGATATGTAATTGAAAGTAAGCCTATTTTATATATTTCTATATATTATTGTGTATTACATTTAGAATAGTATTATTAACATCTATCATACACATCGCGTGAAATTTAACTAATAATATTTTCAACACATTCTTTCCAAATGTGAAGAATATGAAAATTTGAGAGATTAGATGTAATCTGCAAGAATTTTTCTTGAAAAAATACACGAAGAGAATTTTAAACTTTAGCCAACAGTCCGTCTAATTTCTTGAATAAATCGAGAAATAAAGCGTCACGCCCAACGAATAAAAATTCAGATTTGCCTACTTTATCTGATTACTTATTTCCTTATCCCATTAGAAAAATCGCTACGAATGGGCCGAGTTAAAGGAATGTAAAGTGGAATCTTATAACGGAAGCGAGTCTGCATAATGAGAAATAAAAAGCTTCTAGCCGCTACGAAGAAGCGTCAGGAAATCTGATTTGCCCTATCTTTTCCTGTGAAAATTGTAAAACGATTTCGAGTACACTGTGTATTGACTAGTTACAATTTTGTGTTTTTAATGAAATCAATGCGACCGAATCTTCGACGACTGGACAACGGCCAGATCTTGATTTCGCTTCGAGGAGTACGATAAATGCTGCTTCGATTTTACACACCGCAAATTCGCAAAGCTTTTACTTACGAGACGGAGTAAAAACTGTCGGACCGCTGCCAAAGTGATCAACAGCGGATTTGTAAAAGGAAGTTGACCGGTCTTGAATTCCACGCTAATAAAATGTATACGATGAGATGATAATCCTTTCTCGTTTGACGACGCGATAAATTTTCGCATGAAATTTAAGGTTTGTCAAGAGCTGCGTCGTCGAGCTTGAAGTACGTGGTTCTAGACCGAGCTAGTACCTCGAGTCCTTGGGAACAGCCTCGGTATAATAAGAAACTCGAGGCTGAGTAATGTCCAGTTATATTTCTTGGACTTCACGACGGGGCCGAAACTCTTTTAACCTATCTCTCTTCTCCTCTCGACTTTCTTCCTTTTTCTCTTGGGGCAACTCGAGTGTTTTGGAGTGATGACGCTTGATGGATTATTGAATCTTCAATTTATTGATAATTGTGGATATAATTACTTAATCTTACAGGAAAATTGGTTAATAGTAAAATAAATATTAAAATATAATTTCTGAGTATATACAAAAAAAGGAATCTTTCTACATGTACAATAGTATTTATTTAGCTATTAAAAAGAGGTTTGATCTAATTCGAGATATATATATAATTTCTTCTCTATCAATTTTAAAATAAAATTTCAAAAAGTCTTATAACAGTTAATTAAAATTATTTTTACTTGTCAGTTTCTTTAAAAATTTTAACTTGAATTATAAACTTGTTTTTTTAGAAGTAAAATAAAAATATATACTGAAAAATATATGCTTTTTAAAATGAAAATAACCTGGCTCTAGTTAACTAGTTTAAAAAAAAACTAATTCTAATTAGTTTTAAAAAGCTACAGTGTGTGCTATCTTTTCATATATATAATCTCCAATATTTGCATATTCAAGTAAAGAAAAAATAAAAATTTCGTTGCATATATGTATATGAAAAAAAAGACAGGTAAAATCGTCGGAATCTGATCGTAAGTAAAAAGTAAATAAAAAAAAATATAGAAATATTTTTCATGTGGAATATATGCATTATATTATGATATTGCGACATCGAAGAAGAGATATCGCGTGCGGCACGCCCAAACCATCGTGCGACGGAAGATATCCAAATATCGGCCTTCAGGGACCTCATTTTACAAATGTACGATTGCGTAAAATCCAAAGCTTTTCCCTCTGTATTTTAGTCCTTTCGAGAATATACAACAATTGGAAAAAATACATGAAAGCTGTTTACTCTCAAACGATAACAAGCGAAAATAGCGCGCATGCACGTGAATTAATTAAATAATGCATATAATTTTTTTGTATTTATGTAGATCTGTGTAGTCAATTGTGTAATCAACACAACATTCTGTTTCAATAGCCTCTCTGTTTGTTTAGCGATAATAGCAATGGTTTTATCTCTTTAACTGATATCTCCGAAAACAAAATTCTTTATTAAGTTATTGCTTTTATATTACCAGCCATGTGATCCAACTCTTGGATTAATCTCCTTTATTGTGCTATAATTTACGAAAGTCAGGTCTAATTTTCCTCTTTGTTTTAGCAATCCTTTCGCGGTCGTATTAATTCGCACCCAAGCAACGCTTTGGCAGAATACTCTTCGCATTTTCGAGGCTTCCGACGTAGACCGCGACGCGTAGAGTCGTGCTGTAATTCAACCAAAGTTCCCTAATTAATCAGGTCCCAATTAGTTCGTGTAACGAAGGTCCGACGGTTATAGCATCGGAGGAACACACAGTACCGGCACAAGCGGGTGCACGAAGCGGAGGAAAGAAAGAGAAACGTAGCACGACGAGAACAGTGAGTCACGTCGAAGTCAATCGACGAACGGGTTGCCCGATTTCCCTCGAAATTACGTTCCGTGTCCCAATTCCACACGTGCGCGAAAGTGACGATGACGAACAAGAAGAGCTGTCTCCTTGCGTTGCTGAAGTTCCAATATCCCTTTGCCAATTGAAAAATACGATTGTAAACGGATCACTCTCAATCATTATGCAAATATCGTGCGATCACGCTGATATCGACACGTGTGAAAAATTCGCTTGGTTCTTCCCGATTGCTCCTGGAAAAGAAAAAAAATAAATAAAGGAACCGTTGTAAGTGAGAAACGAAATGTCTCTCATACGTTATCGTCGTATGTCATTCTGTTTATACCGCGCACCTTACAATCACAAATCGAACCAACTGCAACGATTTATATAAGTCAGAATTTTTAACTGCTGTGCTTGTCAGCGAACGTTACGTGGAAACATTGCTTCGTGACATTTTCCAGCCACCAGACCGTCATGAGAAATAGCACGGATGCAGCAGAAAATGTTGCAGTTGTTACAAAACTTATGGCTTTATCATTTTATTGTTACTCCCGCGCGCGCGCGCGCGAGAGAGAGAGAGAGAGAGAGAGAGAGAGATCGTTTTATTGTTCCGCAGCAAGCGTAATAGGTGAGTCAAAATTGTATGAAAAAGAAGCAGTTTTAGTATTTCGCATCTTTCTATTTTTCGCGAACAAGCCTTTTATGAATCCCCCTTAAAGTTAAATCGCGAAGTCTTGAATTTTGAGGATGCACTACGAGTGTGTCAGGCATATTGTACGACATGTTTGATAATTTGTATGCGTGGGAATGCGCCAAGTCGTGCGGATAGGATAAGGCAGATGGACCAACTACGGCGTGCATTCATATATACGCATACACACTTCCACGTACGATACATATATCTAATACTTGGGATGCTACATTGAAAATCTCACTAACTTGACACACCTTCGCACTTAGTATGTTCTTTTCCATTGTGGCGAATGCAACAACTCCAACGGCTTCGAATAATTTCCAAGAACGTCTGCTCCGAAATAAAGAATTTCTCGAAATATTTTCTTTCAAATCCCACGTATCCGTGAGGATGATTTCTAGCAATGCGCGCGCGCACGGAGATTTACATAGGAATGATTGTTCAACATTTCTGTTTTTCGGCGCTTATCAACAATCGTCTTTATTACGTATCTGTGATCTGCTCCCGCGCGATTTACCATAGAACACATGGAATTATTTTCGGTTTCACGATATTGCTGCTCTCCTATTTTCTTTCGAGCGGAACAAGATCTTATTCGATAACGATTTTTCTGCCAGTCACACTCAACCTTGTTTTATCAGAGCTCTTCCTTTCGACAAGAATGAGCTATCGAGAAACGATTATTATCCCGACGTATAATGATATTATTATCTTCTTGTTACATTCTCATTTTAATAACAGCGTTCCTTTTGCTTGGAAAAGTCCGAAGATTCTCTGTGAATATCTGAATCGTTGATTTCTATTTATAATGCCATTTTATAACATTATAACAAAATAATATTTTTAAAAATAATGTTTAATTACTTTTAATTGTGTTTAAATTAATTATATTTATTATATATCTGCAGTACTCTTTAATTACATATTTATTAAAGCTTACTAAAAATGATAATAATGTTTCTTATTTATAATATTAATATATTAAATTTGTTCTATGAAAATTTTATTTGTTGCATTATATAAAACTTGTTAAGCGAATAATTTCCAATCTTGCTTTCCAATTATCATATTTTTTTCTTACCGGAAATAAAATACTTGGACTGATAACAACCTTTATTTAAAAGCTCGAGCACGGAAGTTCGATAGAAGTCAGAACTTTCTTATCGAGATAAAATTTATTCAATCTCGAGAGCACTCGAGGAGTTATCGATCCGTCGCATTCATCGGGTAGCAATTGTTTATTTTGCTAGCTGGGAAGAAGTGGCGGTTGAAGCAAGATCTCGAAAGTTAACCAACTGCTTTAGTTGATGGATAAAATTTTCCATAAAATTTCAATAGTGCGCAAAAAAGTTTATTCCTAGCTATAAAATAATGGAATTAAATACCAAATCTGTATTTCGATTTATCAAATTATCGTTTACTTTCAATGATTTTTTATATTTTTATAAGCATAAGACCCGATGTAAAGCATAAAACTTTTGTTAGCTTGGAGATCTTTGTACATAAACTGGAATTGAAAAAATTAATTAATAGAACTGATTAAATAGATTGATCAAAATTAACTAATAAAAAAGAAAATATAGAGATAAAGAATGAATATTAATTTGAAAAAAAATGATATTATAAATTTGCTAAATTAGTATAAAATATATTGTAATTCTTTGTAAGTAAAGTGTCTCGCAGTTCTACATTAGAAGTTTGTGATATTATTTTAATTATTTATGGAATGTTATGAATATAATTGAAACTGTAGAGAACTTTAACCATTTTCGCAAACCCATTGCAGGTAGGATACGTTTACCTCATTATTTAATTGCTTTTATGGAAGTTCCCTTGCATGTTGTAACAGCGACTGCTTGAGATTGCTTACATTCTGAGGTGACTTTGCTCCACGTAATGTTCACTTCAGATTCAGTACCTTTCCGGCCAATCCGAACCCGACCCTACTTCAATAACGCAGAATTTAAAACTCTGGAATCGACTCAAATCGTAAATTTATCGATGCAGTTCAGCGTTTTAGCTCGATTCACACAATTAAGTTCTTTTGGTTCTTCAGGAATGACATAAGCGGACAGGTATTTGTCATTTTTCTCATGCTTGTTATAAAATATACATATATAATATCATACCTATAACGTATGTCTATTCTTACACAGTTTTCTCCTAAATTAATAATACATAAATCTATTACTGTTTTTTCTTTGTCGCGATTAAAAATTATAAATTTATTATATTTCGATAGGTATATTCCATTAAATTATCTACTGCCTAACAAACAAATCTTGGTATAGCTATTTAGATATAAAGTTGAATGTAGAGATAATTTAAAAATATTATTTTCAAGTATCCTTAAAGCAATATACATAGCTTAAACAAAAGACACGATATTAAAGTAGAAGAAGACGTGAGAACAGTCGCAGAACGTTCACTATGTTAAAAACAGCAAAATGAAAGTTCTACATTATTTCACACCGTAACTTTTATCGGAGAGTTTAAAGCTCGTTCTCGGCAAACCGTAGCTTTGTGAATTCCTACCTCGATATGAATCAGGAAACGCAATCAGGGAACGCAACCAATAAGAAATTCTTGTAATGATTTTGAACGGCTTTCGCCGGCATTCGAATCGTAATTTATTAATTAAAATGATTCTACAACATTTTACGTGCGACTGAATGACGTTCACTTTGAGATACTTTCAATTTCAGTTGCAGCTCCTCACGCCTGCGTCTCTCGCGTCCCTTGTCGATAATACGCGATTTAAAAACTCGTGTTCAACTCAGCAGAAATTTATAGGCGCCGAGCTCACCTCGCAAAGAGCGATCCCGTCGTCGCCGCTTCACTAGAAATCCCAACCCGCTTTCTCATCCCTTATTCACCTGCGGTCGAGCGTACTCTTTCTTAGGGGTTGAGGCGTGTATAGCCACGAGGGGGTAGTTCTCCGGAATATCGCACGAACGACCGTGGCACCTAGAAAAGCGGGGAAACCGGGCACGCTTATTACGTGCGCTGGAAGCAAATGAGAAGCTATCGCTGCACCTCCAAATCGGATTCTCATTAAAGTCCTGGTTTCAGCGGAAATCGCGTTTTATTGGATCTTTGATTGACGAGATTACTGCTGAAATGCAAGCGCCGATACCAAACGCGGTCTAATCGCCCAATCACAATGAACCTTTCTACTGACGTACCTTTATTTTATATTCAAGTAGCTTCTTTTTTTTATATTAAATTAAAGTAGCTTCCGATTGATATGACTTCGCTAACGTTTTGAAGAGACATAAACTGTATAATAGAAATCTATTATTCTATTCATTTTGTCAAATCTATTCTGCATTTGTATTAAATTTCTATGAACATTTTCGCAATTTAACGCCTTTTCTGAAAGTTTTGATACTTGATTTATGAAGCGCTTAAGAACACTGCAATACGATATAATAATGACGTCGGTATCTGCCATTGCTGTTTTGTTAAGTAGGTAATCACCTTCCATTGCCAATCAATGAGTAAATTACCTTCTCTGCCGCAATGCGCCATTATTTTGCTGGGATAGTAAAAATTAATCGGCTTAGGCACCGAGTCGCGCCGTGAAAAACGAGCAAAATAGCAACGAGGCACTTGTCTTCATAAGCAAATGAACTCTCTAATTACTTTCCTCGAATTAATTCCAAATACTTGCATTTATAATATTACGCACCTCCGAAACTACACTGAAGTATGCTTGAGTTTCGCAAACCCGACTGCTTCAAACTTGTTATACTGGAATAGGAATTTGAGGATTGAAATAGTCCGCTTTAACACGCAGTTATTGGAAATGTCTTATTTCGCCGATTTTTATCGTTCGGTGAATTCATACTTCGGATGTCGGTTTTCGAAGGTGAGAAACAAAATTCGATGCTTAAATCAACTTGTATACCAATTATATGGTTAATGATAATCCATAATAGAAGTAATAACTGACTAACAGTTATACAATTGCTCATATATAAAAAGGACTCGAGGAAAGATTAATTCCAGCCTGTCAATTAAAAATATATTTAGAACCTGTAAATGCGCCAGATTAAATTATGACGGGCTTTATTGATATTGCCCAATATTTCCTAACAATAAGCGTAAGCTGATAAATTGCGCTTTAAATAATATCGAGTGTTGGGTGAAACAATGAAAATTCGCAAATGAATGTTTTATGGATTATAGGCAAATTTAATGTCATATCACGCACAGCCTCACTAAATAATATAGCTAACAACATAAAACGATATTGATCGAACGTAAATAATATGCAGACAGTCATGCCGAATATTTGTGTACGTGAATGACTCGGAACAGTTTTACACACGAAAATGTATATATAAATATCCGCCAAAAGGGTTATTCTTTCCTCATATCGCTTGTAAAGTTAACGCATTGATAATGCATTCGTTAATTAATCTTTGTATTATAGTTTATATTTTTTCGTCATATAATATATGTATAATTTTATTCAGATACAAAAATCGAATTTTCGATGTATTTATAAGTTCCATTTTTATAGAATATTGCATAAAAAAACGCAAATATTATGGAATAGTAAAAATGTTTAAACAGTAACAAGAACAAATAGGCTATAAAAGTCAAGCGCAGTTAGTGATACATTAATTAATGTTAATATTTAATTACCAGTTTAAAACATAAATCGTACGTTTTTATATTCGGGCTGGCACTTCAGTCAACGGTTGACGGCTGACGGCTGGGCGAATCAAACTCGATTTTCTAAATTTTCTAAATTGTACTATTGTTTCAATTATATCGATTACTGCCGCTTAAAAATCTCAATTTCCGAGATTTTAGTTTATCAATTTACATTCTCTGAATTTAGTTTGGTGAATGGTGAATTTCATTTTTCTTTGCCGGTTATTCCCAACTTTTATTTTTAGTTCAAATATTTTACAGATTATATTAGCAGAATTCTTTTTCTAATATTTCTTCTTGAAAATTATATTATTTTTAGACATACAATTAGACATACAATTTTTAGACATACAATTTTTAAACCATCTCACCTTATGTACAAATAGCATGCCGAATAGCATGTAAATATTTAATTTAACTGTCATTGTTTCGCTAAAGATGGTTCAAAATGGAGCCGAAACATATGATTTGTAATTTGTATTAAATTGATAATTAAATGTTACATAGCGTTAATTCACGCATCACTAACTGCGTTTGATTCTCATAGCCACTTTTCTTTGTTTTTTTCAATTTTATTATCAAGAACAGTAATTAATAAATTATTAATTAATTATTTATTAAAAAATGTTTAATTTATTCAAAATATATTGCTTGCTTTATTCTAAATTTAATAAAGCAAAGGTATAACATTTTACACTCGACACAAATGTACCCGTAAGGGAAATAAAAACGCACGTACTTGCCGATCGTACTTAGACGTGTTGGAAGCATCGATCAGACCGATTCGCAAGCTCGAGCCGATAGCTCGTAAAGCGTATAGAGTTCATATATTTCGTTGTCTTGGCCAAAGAGAAAGAGAGAAAGAGAGAGGGGGGGAAGAAGAGGGAAAGAAAGGTGCCAAGGCAAAGGCAGAGCGCTTTTCGTGTTACGACATCCAGCTGCAGTTTGAGAAAAATGACCCGTCTCGTAGTTTCTCCCTCTCGTAACGAAAAATCCCGTTCCCGGCGATATATCAGATCGCGTCGCGTCTAAAACCGATGGTGCAACTTTTGTCCAATAACGCGATACGTAAACGTCCGTATACACGGACAGCAAAACCCATCCGGAGCAGATAGATATATTTGTGCGAATACGGGGGAAACCTAGTCCGCTCTATCCTTTCGGCTCCGATCTCTACGCTAGAACAGTCGGTAGACATTATTCTTTCGCGAATTGCCGATGCGTTTCAAAAGTGGCTCTTTGTCGTAACCAGAAGCGCCGTGAGCACTCACGAGATTCCGGGTGCAAAACATCGTATAAAATCGAGATAGGAAAGCAAGCAGCCCGCGAGCTTTTGACTCGTTGTCCGGTCAATTCTGCATCGCCGCCGCGCCGTACGAAAAAGCATCTCGCATACGCGGATATATTTTTCGTCAGGAACATCCAAAGAGATTTTTAGTATTTCAAATAAAACGAAAACGAAAAGGAATAAATGGGAACTTTTAGCACGGCGCGCATCGATATAATGATAAAATAAAAATAGTATGTATCAGAATTTATCTCCTTTTCTACTTACCTATACATATTTCGCGCTATTCCGTTCCGGCAGAATCGAGTCGTTCTCGCGATTAAATTAACTGTCATCATCGTAAAAATTTTTGAATCCTAGCTCCATTTGGGAGCTTTTACTGACTTGAAAATAGCAAAGAAACAAAGATAACGCTAAAAGTGTAACAATAACTTACAACATACGCGACTGTTACGTGCGAGAACGTTACTGTGTTGAATGAGAGGGCGATTCCTGTGGGATCGGTACATGCGAGGAAAAACCTATAATATAGCGCACACATCAAGCGTTTTTTTTTCTCTTTTTTTTCCTATTGCGTCGTATAACGTTTGGAAGGGAAAATGATATAGGTTAAAAGTACGTGAGCGAAATATTTTACGCGCGTCCCCATGGCCAGACGGAAATATAGAGTATCGTCGTGAGTTCCTATTCTCGAACGAAACCGACAGATTCTGGCAAAGGAAAAAGATCGAGTTAGGAGCTATGTCGCGTTTTTACAAAGAATCCCCCGTTAGATATATGGCCCGGTATCAAAAGCCACATGCGTGTTACACGAGAAGATATAAGGTTACTTTTGCCGGCTAACACAACTAAGAAGACAGCGCGTGGAATTGTAGTGAGAGATACAAATTGCAAATTGATATATTAAGCTAGCGTCGTTATTTAATTAGACTGATCTCGTCTCTGTCTTCTCGAGCCACCAACTCGTTCGATTATTAACTTTTAAAATTGTTCATTGAGATATAACACAAACTGTAAACTGATTAGGTACATGACGTAATGCCAGAGGCAACGAGTGCGCAAATATATTTAACGTTAAATCCAGAATGAAGGTACGGCAGCTGGATACACTTGCATGTTTGGGGAACGAGGCGGATGTGACGAAAGGATAAAATGCGTACCATACTTTTACGACTCTTCGTAATGTGCGAGGCATATGGCACTGTGGCGGCTGTCGCTCCTTTACAGCACTGGCTTCTACTTCGCCCTTCGACGTTTCGGTATTCAGGCCACGCGCGCCAAAATCACCAGATGGTAAAAACTTGAATGAGGAACGAGTGCAACGACTCTCGAGACGTTGCGATACTTACAAATCTTTTCCATTGTTGCAAAAGGAGAAAAGCCAAAAACTCGAACTTAAAGAGAAAAGAATTTTCATGTCATTTTATTAACAAACAACAAAAATAAATACCAATTACTATGAGACATCCATTACATTAAGGAAGCAAACATTTTCGCAAACACGAACAGTTAATTAGAAAGAAACTTTATTCGGTATTACATTTCAATCAACGGAAAGATCGACAACTTTCTTTATTTTTCTATTGATAAGTTCCTCTTCCTCCGCGACGACACGCGAGTGACTTCTCTTCGATACTGCTTCGTCGACATGGTTTTTCATTAAAAAATAACACGAGTCAGCAATATTTCCAAAGTACGGCATAATAATTCGCTTCCTCATGCACTGTTTATACCACTCATATTCCTCCTTCATTGAGCTTCTTTGTCGAAGTAACTCCGCAAGACGGCTCGACTGCCGAGGAGCTTTCGTGCTCACTTTAATGAGCTTACCCTGAAGGCTTCTGACGTACGTCTCGACGTCGATGCTTCCCTTAACGCCTACAGCGAGTTCTCGTAGGCTGTCCTCCGAACTCCTGTAATCATTTTCAACTTCGCAGGGTCGGCTGCCTTCACTCGCGTAAAATAGCCGACATTTGTCACTATCACGTAACACCTGGATGGAAAGGAAAACTCCTGCGAGAAATGTAATCAGAGAAAACGGGCAATCTCCCTCGTAATATCCCCATCATACAAAAATCAATTATCAGGATTGCAAAAGCGAGTAGAATTACTTAAAAAAATCTGTGAAATTTTGTATATTTATTATACATATAATACAAACATACGTAAGAACAAGTAAGAATAACTTTAACGAACTCGCGTTATTAAGTTTCTTTACTTACGGATATCCAATAACGTCCCATAGCTCTCTGCATATCGATCAGGACGCTTCTGTCTGCTCCTTTAATGCCGAAGAAAACGCGCACTCGCAATAACTTGGGCAGCGACTGCTCATTTCGCTTTGCTAAAACTTCGTTCCGAGTTCTTTCAGAAACTACTTTTTTACCAAAGGGAAACAGCCAGTTGTACGGAAACGAATAAGTGCTTCGCGGTAATTCAATTCTATCGTAATCCGTCCGTTTGTCAGACGTAACCTGCGTACGGTTTTGTTATATAAGATATTTATCAGCTCTTATTGTCTTGAAGTTGATATTAAAGTCATTTTTATCACTTATCACGAGAAAATCTAGAACAAATCATAAAAATGACTTTAATATCAACTTGTATACATATAATGTAATTATTCTTGTAATGTTATTATTCTTTTCTGTGCAATTGCATCGAATAGTTGCGAAACTGAAAGCACAACTGATACAATGATTTATTAATAATTCTGAAAGAACGTAATGTTGCCGATTATCTAACCCGGTATTGACAGAATATTTCCTTTGATCCCAATTCCGGTTTTACTGGCACAAATGTAATCAAGCGATGAAGTTCCGGTCGACGTGAAATTGGATATTGGATCATACTCATCTCGTCGCCAAAGACGGCTGCCACCTCTTGCTCGCGTCTAACCGATCGATGAAGGTACTCACAAGCTGTCAGATCGCGATTCATCGCGAAAATTCTGTATTGACTTCTTGCAGGAAACTTGAGCGTTTCGCAATATCGTTCGTGTTTGCAATGGATCCTTGCCTCTGAGTTAGCGTCTTCTTCTTCTTCTTCTTCTTCTTCTTCGCTGCTTCGTCTTTCTTCACCGTATTCGAAAGTGTCGTCGTTGTACTCGCGTCCCCTTCGCATGTATCGGCGATTCTCGCTTCGATAATAACGCGTGGTACCGTTACTTTTAACCTCAAGCACATTCCCAAGAATACCGATAGTCGTGAGAATCGTCCGCGAACCAGCTTCGGAGGATTCCCGAAACCTATAAGTCGACATCGACTTTCCGCCGCAAGTAGCACATGTCTTCCAGAATGTCACGTCGTTGTCGAAAATCTAACAACGTTGCGACATTATTATTTTTTTTAATAAAAGTGATTATTAACGTTGAAACATTTGCAAGGAGAACATGGCGAGAAGTTTGTAAGTTTGTACCATGCAAGTTTGTCGTTTATCTTAATTAATCGACAAAAGCACACAAAGACTTCAGTGTTACGTACCGATATTACATTTATGTTACCAAGCACGTGTACCGCTACGTGCGACTTTGATTACCTTTAGATTAACTTCGTCCTCTATTGAAACTTCGTAATGACCTCTTCTCGATATGCTGACGCGGAAATTGTCGGGCATCGATAAAGTACAGCTAACTGCTGACTGATCGTAGGACACGGTAGCGTAGTCTTTGTGCTCCATGCGGAAAGTCAACAAGATCGAGACAAAACCGTCCACGATCGATACTCTCCTCGGTTTCCCTTGGCACGTCGAGTTCCCTTCGACGTGCGTCACGGACGCATCTTCGCGCGAGGACTCATTGTCGGGAGACATTGCAGAGGTAGCTCGATCACCATATTCTTTCATTTCCGCGACTCCAAAATATTGCTGCAATTCGTTCTCCGTCCATTCGCAAATTACTGGTTGCTCTTCTATCATATAACCAGTAATGATACTCGTGCCATCTGAAGAAAAAATACATATCAATGACAAACAGGACTTGACGATAAGGCATATCAAATACGTTTCTTGAGCATGTTAGACACACACATATATATATATATATAAAATATACCGGGAAAAGTAACAACCAATTCTCCATTTGAACGAAGCAACGTATCAGTACCATCGGCACGACGTGTGAATACCTCGTTGACCTCGTAATCCGACGTTGTCCTAACGAGCAATCGATCGTGTTCACTTACGACCAGATCGTTCAGCACCTCGTAGCATCGACCGTCGTAATTCACCACCAAGTATCGTAACACTTCACCCGCGGCAAATGCTCCTGTTATCAATGAAACGTCTTCGTTGGCCTAAAACAAAAGCGTTGGTGAAAGAGGTGACAAATATTAGGCATTGTTTTTCTCTAAGACGCTTCATATAATTTTATTCCAATATAACAACTTTTTCAAAAATAAAAAAAAAAGAGATAAAAGAGATTATAAATAATCACTTTTATTTGATTTTTTCAATCAAAATATCAACTCACAAAATATTTTTTAGAATAATGAATTAACTTTCTCGTACTAAAACTAAAAAAAAACATTTTAAATTTTTATAAAATAGTTCCATACTGCAATCATTTCTTTATCATTTATTTTATTATTAATCCCTGGTGATAATTCTTTTTGTATTTTCAAAATTGAAATCCGATTTGGGTGGAAATAATAATAAATTAAAGTAAGCCATTGCAATTATAGGATAAAATTAAATCTCAATTATCAAAATTATTCAAGCTGTTTTTCGTGTTCTAATTAGAATGAAACTTAACAGTCACGAGTTCCCTCGCTGGCGGTACATGCTGTTTCGACGATTGTATGTTATCGATCGATCCGTCGGAACGCATCTCCGTGGAATCTCTGACTTCGCCGCTATGCCTGGCTGCCATCGATTGGCTCGAGTTGCCCTTTTTGATCCTAAATTCTGCTGCAGAAGAATCCTCAATTTAACTGAAAAATTCTCGTTCACTCTGCAGTTGACCCGCGTTCTTGTATACTTTTTGGGGCCGTCTCGTGGATGGATTCATCGCGCGATTGCGGCTTGTCGAAGTCCATGCACGTCACGATGATGCCATTGGGGCGGAAGATGACGACGGTATTGTCGTCCAGATACTTTAGGACGGTTCCGTTTCTGAGAAAGTTCCGGCAGACTTCACGGGTTGCACCTGCGCGCCCGGGACGTTTCGAAACGTATGATTGCCGAATGCAAAATGGATTTTTGCTCCCGTCCCCGATGGTTGGTTCTATCAATAATCCCGAAGGCCATGAAGCACGAAAGTCGAAAGTCAAATTTTGCCAATGGGAATCGGATGAGTTTTCAACTGCGGAACACAGGGAAAAATCATTCAATAAAGATGTCTCTTTTCCACTGTCCGCCTTTGCACGATGAATCGTAATTTATTTTCTACTTGTATTATTTGATAATACAATTTAATGATTCTAATGCCGGATATTAATTACCTAGTTCTCTCCAATTTCGAGAGAAACCTAACACAATTCCCCTTTTCGTAGTTAAGTGAAATGTGTCTGCCGACTGACGGCGACTAACTCCGCCAGACAATCGTAAAGTGCAGTGTGGCAGGGTAACAGCGATGCGTAAATCGCGGTCCCCGTGAAGCCAGTCTTCGAGTTCAACTCGCACCGATGTATTGCCGTCCAAAAGAAACTTTTTGCTATGATGAATCACTTGAACGCGAAGACTTCCAAGATCGTATCCAACGAAGTCGTACGGTCCGCCCGTCTCGGCACATTGGGACGATAGAATTTTTTTCACCGGTAAGAAGGACGTATCGACATCATCTATCTTTGTGTCCGATTTTTTCTCCGTCATTGACGTTTTTCCACTCATAACTCTTCCATCCGCCCGTTTGCTTCCGTTGTTCGCCATCGGCGCCCCGTTTCGTTTCTGTCTTGTCATTTTCTTTTCCTCAACGCTCTTCACCGCCGCCTCCTCGAATTCCTTCGTTTCGAAAATTTTCTTTTCCCCGTCACGATCCGGAGTTTTCTTCAGATGACGCGCTTTCAGTGAATCCGAAAGCATGAAGCACTCGTCGTCGAATATGATCGCGTCGTCTTCCGTCTCGATGGATTTCTTCATAAATCTTCCTGTCAAGTCCATCCAACGCGATTGGCGCATCTCCTGCTTTCGTTTTATCCAATTCTCTTTTTCCTCCACAATATATTCGCAGAATTCACGGAGTCCGATCGGCGTACGTATACTCGACAAGCACCTTTCTTCAGAATCGTTATCCATCGCGTTGTGCACCGTGTTGTTGCTAAAGTATAGCAGCATCGAATCCGTCGGCTCCGAGTATCTAGCCGCGAAACGATCGAAACTTTGGAAACATTCGTGGGCGACCTGAAGAAAAACTCGGCTCGAGAGTAACTCGACGTCTTCGTATTCTTCGAGACTCGGTCTTTCGTAACTTCTCTTCTCCAAGACATTTTTGCACAGATATCCCGGAAGCAATGTCTCTCTAGCGTCTGTTAACGCGAACAAAAGCGGGCATTCGGTGAATGCGACTACCGGCTTGCAATAATCAATCTCAGTGTCGCTTTTGGAATGACGCAAACTGGACGTAGCGATCGGAAGCGACGTAAAATTTGGCACGCTGCGTGCCCTTTTTATCCTCGATCGTGCGTGCTTTAATTCCAACAATTCATCCCTCGGCGGTTGCGCCAGACGTGCTTTTGCCTCGCGACTGTTTTCGGAAAAGATCATTTGGTCAAACATCAAGAGGTGCAAGTAATGACCAACTTCTTCGCGACTGACCGTTAGCCCTTGATTAAATTCCCGCGCGATGTTATCCATGTGGCGGAAATACATGTCGGATTTCGATCTCGTCGGTACCTCATGATTCCGCCAAATGCTAATTATTCTCGGATCCCGCAAAACTCGCAGAACTGCGTCGTCCAAATAAGTAGGTTTATCGAGGTAACGACGGATGATCATCCTCAAATTGTCTCCATATGGTATAACTTCAAGTTCAGAAGGCTGCAACGACTGACTGATACCGTCAATGTATTCATCGGTAAGCTCGTACTCAAGATCAAGTAGTTTCAACTTATCCTGCATATTGAATACGGGGCTTCGCTCAGCTGTCGTTGATGTATTCTCATGTCTATCAGCACTGTTAAATCCTGCATCGTGATCGACAGGGAAACATCTATTGGATAATGTCGCAAGACTGTGTTCGACCTGTAAAAGTATCGCGCTCAATATCAACGGGACATCGATGTATTCGTTGGGTATAGCATTCAGCGTATCCTCGTAAATCTTAGTATCTATTGTCTCGTCTCTTTTATCAATTCCTTTCTCCAATTTCATGCTTTTAAGGTATTTTGCATGCTGTCGGCAAAGATCGTATAAATGATACAAAGTAAAAAGTACTTTATCGTACATGTCTCGCTTTAGAAAATCTTTCTCGATAACGTTAATCATTTCCGGAAAAACCAATGGACGAACAGCGAGGATAGTCATATGAGAATACATCGGATAAACCGATAAATTAGCAAATCGTTCGTGCGTAACCCTCCAAAATTCGAGCAGGTTGATTTCATTGATATGATAATCTTCAAAAAAATATCTCTCATTGCCTCGGATCGTTGTATCCTTCTCCTCTGTTTCGTAATACGGAATATACTGTTCGCGGAAAAGCTTAATCTCTAATATACAGGTCAAAGGAACTCCGATGCTTAACAATTCCGCTGGTAAATCAGGATTGTGAAACCCGCTAAGTACAATGTAGAGTTTCGGTCCGTCCAGAGGTACGTTATCCATATGTAAGTGTATATTCACTTTGTCGTTGAACATGTATTCAGTTTGGCTGCTGTAGGCTCTTCGTGACTCGGTAGTGCTTCGCGAAGAAGCTGAGCAATGAAATTATTATCATTATGCGAGATGTATTGGAGAGAGAACACGCAAATGAAGATAGTCGATACATTTCGTTAATTATAACTTATCGGAAAGAGAAAATAATAAGACATATTTATTTCCGCGCACAACGGTAGCATACATCATATTGTTAAAAGCTTGTCTTTAATGTACTGAAATAAAAAAATATCTGGCATATATCATTTACTTGAGTTGTCAGTATTCCGAATTGTCCGATATTCTTTGTCGATTTTGCGGTCTAGATCCGCCTGTACTTTAAGTCTCTCGATGTGCTCGATTTTAGCACGATAGATCAGATACTTTATGAGCCGTGCAATCAGCCAGGTAGAGAGATAGCCATTGTTTTCGCTTAAGACCGTATTCGCGTAATGACAGATACTCTCGACGGCAGGACATTTCTCTGGATCCTGTTTTGACAGCGTTCTCACCGTGTTTATCGCTTTCTGATAACTGAGGGAATAAATACACGCCTGTTCCGCTTCCCCGACGGCTTCATTGAAGAGAAAAATGTAGCGGCTGTCCTCGACATTTGTCTCCACCATCATCGTCACTATACACCACCAATGATCGTCATTGATCAATATGGAATCTAACACTTTCTGCCAATCATCTTTATTACGTATTTTCTGATTTTTGTTAGTAATGTTAGATTTTCTAGATTTGTTCTTCATAAAGGTTATTTTGTAATATCTGAAAACATGTAAATATAATGATCGCTCGTGAACATATCAATAAATCATTGAATGCACATGACAACGTCGTCTAATTGTTATCGAAGCACGTATCATGAAATAATAAATTATATGGAAGTATTGTATCAGAGAATAATAAATTGTGTGAAAATTATTTAAATATCTTTATCATATATTCAATGTAAATAAATGAAATTTTAATATCATTATACTGAACATTTGTAAAAGATATGTGAAAGTTATATAGGTACTCAAGCCGATTAATTCGAAAATATATAGGTACATGTTATGGAATTTATTCGGAAACAGAGTTTATGCAAATATAAAACTGCGCATGTAGGGGTCATAACGATTCATACCCGACTAAATGTTGCAGAGAGCTATCGGCTCTTTTTCTTCCGCTAAGGGATAAAAGTAAATCGAGCATTTCACACCGGGGACACTGGTAATGGAAAACGTATTACCGGAGTCGTAAGTTTCGTCAGGAGGGACACAGGCTCCGACATTATAACACGGATGTGCAGGCTGTACTTAACGACGAAACTCCGTGGAAACTGTAATTTTCGTGCGAGGGGACGAAAAAGTAGTCGATGCTGTGCACGGTACGTCCGTGGCGTGGAACGCGTGTAAAATACGAGCGCGGCGTAAAAAAAAATTAAACAAATGGGATGCCTAAACGTGCAAAGTTACGCGTGAAACTGTTCTCGCATGTATACCTCGGGTTTTCACGAGACAAGCGTGACGAAACGATGTTTCGTCAAAATCATTGGACGTTACGTATCGATAAATGCAAATATGCAAATATATCGCTTGCTATAAATTCCCCACGTTATAAAAATAGTGACTAGAAGAGATACTTCATACACAAATTTTTGTTATAGTGTAATAAAATGTTTGCAGTATAATAAAATACTTAATTATTTGTATATATTTTAATTAAATTGATATTCTGCTATAATTCCAATTCTCCAGTGGAAGCACTACCTATTAAATTTATTTGAAAACGCTGGGCAATTTAATTAAAATGTATACAGCACATATGGATGCGCTATCATTGAAATTTTATCACAAAATAGAAGATTATATTATTCTAGTCACCGGAAAAATATGAAAAGGATGAAAAGAAATAACTTGAAGATACGCTATACACATCTTCATGTCTAACAGAGGTTTCAGTATTCGTGAAAAATGTACTAACGTAAGGAATGATGAGATTAAGCTTCTTTCGTTTTCCGCAAATTTTCTCTTTTTCCTCCTATACGTTATTCAACATAGGCATTCATTTTTATCTTTTTATCTTCTTACAAGTTGAGTGATGTCAATCATCACTAATGTCATATATCGGATTTTTAATAATATCGATACATCGAAATGCAATTTAAATTTATGAGAAACATTTTCTGCATGGTGATTCGTTTCTACCCGTTTGGCTTCATTATCGTTTTGTTAAATTCATTACGTTTACAGGAAGGTTTGTCGAGGATGGATGTGGAACGCATAGAATACAGGAGCTTTAATTAAATTTGATAATGGAAAAGTTTATTGAGTCGCAGCAAACTGGTAAGAGGGAGAGGGGACAAGATACGCTAATTGGCCCATAGTTTTGCGTCCAGCTAGCGCGCAGTGTCATAACAAAAAGCGCTACCATCCACCCTTTTATATCTCAAAACGGTGCGCGCACGTTCACCACTTGGCAAGCGAGAGGTTTGATTTTAATTAAATCATAATGTAGTTTTGCTGGGTGCATAGCTCTGTACACGGCTGCGACTCCAAGGGCCCAACCTCTCCATCGCGCCCATGTCTAAAGCGCGCTACGAAAGCACGTCGTTATCTCAGTTTAGTTCCGGCGTGCTGTTTTCGGAGAAGCGCTGAAACAACGAGGCGCATCGCGATAATGACCATGGTACTCAGGGTACCATTCGCCGCATCTAATTCTCTTAATAAACAAATCTTTATTATTCGTCTGTACAATGAAAAAGATACAATGATATTCCATAGTCACGAAATAAAAATAAATTTTATTCTTTTTTCCATTAATGCCCGTTCGTTCGCCGATGTAGTTATCTTGTATACATCTCACAATTTTGTTTCTTTTTGCTAAGAAATTTGTCCCATTTTCCTCAGATGAGAAAGATTTGTAATTAACGTCACTTCCGCAATGAAAAATTTCTATCTGCATAAATAAATTTTCTATTTTTTTAACACAGATAGGAATTTTACATGCCGGTCATTCAACCTTCGTCATGTTTTTTTCGAAAAAATAGTACACCGAAACTAGATCGTGTAATAGACTGACAATTACAAAAATAAATATTCACATATGACGATAGCACAGATTACGTTTGCGTGAAAATATTTTCATTGCTCATAATGTGGTTGAACGCATAAATGTATTTTGAGGTAGTGAATATTAATTAGATTCAACTTCATACAGAATTCATATGTGTGTTTGTGAAGGTAATATTTCCCCATTTTGCCATGTTTCTTAGGGAGAAATGTATCTAATATTAGTTGAAAATGTCCTACTAATAACTTTTTTCATTATTTATTCATTTGCATTGTTGTCGAGAAACTGAAATTAATTTAATTAAACAATTAAATAAATTTATTAAAGGAAAATAAAGATTTTCCAGTTAAATAAAGATTTGCCTGCAGAACCTAAATAGAAACTTAAGAAAATTTATCCTTGTGCAATTTTATTTTATCATTACGTCATTGTTGCGCCATAAAAAAATTATATTGTTAGTTGCGTACCACGAGAAAAGTTTACAGAGTCTTCTTCTTCTATTTTTACAATGCAACAGTAGGTTTACTGAGCAAACAAGCGGAAAATACAGATGGAAGGGTATTAGCTAACGTTCAAATAGGAAAATAAGTTGCCAGAAAATCAACCAATAGTGTAGCCGTTATTACATTAAGAGATATTGTATTTTCAAGTATACAACTTAGTCCTTCTCCTGCAAAAACTTTATATATATATTTTCTTTTGTGCTTCTGCTTGAAAGGCACGCACTCTCGCCGCGCGGAAATAGTTTTGACAATTGAGATGCAAAGGAAGAGAGTACGAAATAGTTTCTTTGTAGGAGAAACGCTGAAGTAGCCAGCAAACTTCTATTCGAGTTACGAAGATTGAGGAGTATATACCTCTCTATTAAACTACAAACAAAACTTATTCTGTAACTATAATTAAAAATAATATAGATAATAAAAATTAACCGTATAAAACGGAAATTTTCAAAAATAAAATACAGTTGATTTCAACATTATAAGGTTGCTAGCATTACCGTTGCTTCGATTTTTCAATCACATTGAATCAAATAGTTACAGCGCTGCAATTACGATACTTTTTGATTTTTGAATAATATAACAATATTATGGATAAACATGAAATTACTTACGTCTATGGTATTATAACATTGTACCGTTGTTGAAGATCTTTGTGACAAACAAATAGATTCTGTCTCTCAAAGAGAGACACAAAAAAAGAGAAGGAGAGAGAGAGAGAAAGAGAGTACAAATTTAATATCATGATGTAATTGAACGATATAATATAATTAAATAATGCAATTAATGGAACTGATGCGGTCAGACACGTAATTAATATATTATTAAGTGTTTATCTGTTATAATATTCACCGATTTAAATATTATATCAATAATTAATTGTTTAGATTGTTGACTCGATGTTTCAACGAGTTTAGATTAATAACCTTTATCGAGAGAATTGAATTGTTAACGAATATTGCTCAATAATATTTCACGTTTAGCTCACTAATAGCTGCATAGAAAATGTTCCTTTTAAATAATATATCATGCAGGATGTCAAAAGGTTGAGCTGTATATAGTCACGTCCTACTTATAAAGATAAACAAGAAAGTTTCGATAACTCGTGTTTTTAAAACATTTTGTAAAAAAAGTTAATGTCAAATCAATGCTACAATTCTATAATTCTTAACGACAGTTCATTGTCGTTACAAATGTCATTGCGTAGTTTTTTCACATAGTAAAAAAGCTGCGCAACGATATTATTGTATAACGATATCGAATTGTCGTTAAAAGTTACAAAATTGCAGCATTAGATTAAAAGAATAAATTTCAATGTTAATGTAGGCATAACTTTGATTACAATTTAGACACAACTATTTTTTATTTATCAAATTAATTTCTTAACTTTTTTATTTTGTCATAATGTTAGCTATAGTAAATTTAAATTAGATTGTAAGTCATGGAGATTTATTCGAATGCAAAAATGGTCGATATATATTTAATGTATGGCATGACAAATTGCGATCGATCTAAGGTCAGACGACTTTACGCGGACTGGTTCTCGAACTGATATTTACCTAATGAAAAGACATTCGAAAGATTGTGTAGACGTTTGCAAGAAACTGAGCTTTATATAAAAGCTTTAAATCTCTTACTCAAAATTATGGACAATTGCGAACTGCGAGATCTATACGTTTGAAAAAATGATTATTGTTTCATATTGAAGAAGATACATGTAACAGTAAAAAAAAATTTTTTTTTTAAATTCGAGCAATGCTATTCTTTGACAGATTTAGATTTTTATTTTTAAAATTTTTTTTAATAAAATTTTATAAAATAGTCTCGAACTATATGCAATCTCGAATCATATTCATACAGGAATATTCAAACGCATTCAGACAGTCCATGATGCAAAAAATCCTGAATTGCATTGTTTCACACGATGGACATTTTGAACATCTTTTTTAAATTTTTTTAATCTTTATTGTTTAAATAATTAGTAGAATGAATTATATTAATATTGAAAATTATTTTTTTAATCTTAACTTTTTAATGAAGCGTACTTTTTTATTTATTCTGATGAGAAGAATATGACAGCAAACTTATATGTATACTGTGATTAATCCAAAGTCTTTAAAATAGATTATAGTATAAATTTATTAAAATTACAGATTTAATCGCGGAAGAGGGAACAAAATAAATAAATATATATGTAGATATAATATATAAAATTGATTATATAATTTTTTAAGCAGAAAAGAAAAAGAAAGGATACAAATATTTTATTGAAAATGTTTAAATTTACAAAAAATTTGTTATAGCAAACTTAACTTTTTTGAAACATTTTATATATTAAATGACTTAAAAATATGATAGATTTTTCGGAAAAAATGTTTTAAATAAAGATTCTTTGATTTCTATTTAATTCGTATTATTTTATAAAAGCATTAAAATTGTCAAAAAATTAGTAATTTAAAACATATTTTATATTTTATATCAAGTTGTACAATATCAGAATATGAATAATATAATATGAAAAAAATGAAAAATTTTTTTAAATAAATAAACTATAAAAAATTTAATAGAATATAAAAAATAAAAATATATGATGTTCTCCTTAAAATCACATTGTTTAAAACATTTTTTAAAATATGTTATTATTTTTCGGTTATCTGGATGTACTGCTGATAATGGAAGATCCTGTATATCTCCAGAGAACATCGATAGACCGCAACAACTGTTCTGATTTCCGTTGCCGTTGTCAGAATTCCTATTCCGCGGTCACCATACGGTCAATCAGTGGCTTTGACTCACTTGCGAGCGCTCAAGAGCACAAGTTGAACTTGTTTAAAGACAAAGGTTTGCCTTGGTTAGCGTACGTCAGCGAGCAAAGTAAAATATGTTCGGAATTCGCAGATTGCTAGAAACATGAACAATTACTAAAGTAAATTACGTAAAATAATTACACTTACTTGTTAAATCCATTTTCTCTTTCTCTCTCTCTCTTACCCATAATATTGTGAATAATCCAAAGTCTTTAAAATAGATTATAATATAAATTTATTAAAATTACAGATTTAATCACGGAAGAGGGAACAAAATAAATAAATATATGTATATGTAGATATAATAAATAAAATTGATTATATAATTTTTTAAGCAGAAAAAAAAAGAAAGGATACAAATATTTTATTGAAAATGTTTAAAGTTACATCACAAAAAATTTATATAAAATCTTTTCTTAAAATTTGAAATATTTTATCAATAAATAGTAAACAAATAATTAATTAAAATTAAATGAAGTTAACTAAAAAATATTAATTTACAAATAATATTATGGTCAATTATTTAATATCAGTTAGCTAATGAAGAGAGAGATAAAAATAAAAATAATGTCATGAAATAAATATGAATGAAATATGAAAAGTTTACAATAATTATTCGTCTACAATAATATTCAACATTAATTTAACAATGTTGTTTTGAATGAAATGTTCACATAATTTACTGGTGTTTAGAGAATCGGTTTCGAGATAGTTGTACGACCGGATGAGCGGATCTATGAATGAATGGGATCGGGTCAGTTTTCGGGCGGTATCAGAACTGCGGATATCGTAGGTAGGAACGATGATAGGTAAGCCGGCGTAATACGTCGCCCCATTTAGACCCGGAAGTGTAATGAGGTGGGAGGCGAGGGATAACGATAGCCCGATGGCGAATGAGAGGAGGATGGTTGGTGTCGGCCGTGCAACCGATTTGCCCGGGCGATAGTTTGAGTTTGAGCGAAGCACCGGTGTGTTCCTGGCGATGACCCTGCCGGGCAACTACGCGCCGCTCTACCTTGTGAACCCGACAAGGACCACTTATCTCCTGAGGCTAAATCCTAGACCAAGTTTGGTACCGTAGTCAGGATTGGCCTTCCATGACTACGAACTCGAAGCGAGCCAGCTACTCGCTATTAAGCCGTACTCCATGCAGCCTTGCATCTTTGCTGATCACCATGACCTGGCCGCAAACCGCGAGCTAACTACCCTCCGTAATTGTTTCCATTCATCCTTTCGCACTGTTTATTGTCGCGTTTGCGATGCTGCATTTCGTAATTTTTTTTTTATTTTAATAACGTGAAATATCATACGAATCAAGATTCAGTCTGAAAAAGAGAATGAAAAGACTCAACAACATATTGAAGTTATTTCTGAAAATTGCGCGTGCGAATATAAAGAATTGCTCTGTAAATAAAATTTTCTTTGCGTATGACGTTTGCTGAACAAGATTGCCGAGCACCATTTGTCTCCTCAAGCAAAATGAAGGCTGGTGCGGCCTACTAACACAGCAAACTGCATCGGGCAATGCGGTGGCCGAGTACGAGCCATTAAACCGATCTTGCACCTCTGCATGTTGCAAAATCTCGTTTATCGACCGTTAACGTATACGTGTCCAAAATTGATTTGATTAATTTGACAAAAGCAAAACCACTTCTTCCTCGTGTTTGCCCGGGAATAGAGATTTTTTTATCCTTCTTATAGAGAAATAAATCAGTATAAAATAGATAATTTTTATTAATATTTATTTCATAAGTATCTAAGGTAAATAAATGTAGTATTAAATGTTAATATAAGTATTAAATGTTTATAATATTTTTCGCTCAAGATTTTTCACAAAATTATACGTTAAACTAGATTTAATGTGATTTCGACTTTACGAAAATTTTAGAAATATATTATTTTTTAATTTTTCGAACAGGATGTATCTTTCAAACAAAACCATTTCATGTATTTTATACGTGCGCATATTCCTGGAACCGATAAATTATTCAATAGACGAAATATGGGTGAATAAGATAAAATTATTCGCTACCTCGAGAGGCGTAGTTAAGCTCGTAAATATACAGAATTGTTTTATGAAATAAATACCTATGTTGTTTAAATGGATCATAAAATTTGATACTTATTTAATTTATTGTTTTATTGTCGGTTCTTATGTACAACATTTCTTAAATACTCACATTTCTTTTGAAAATTATATAAAAATTATATAAAAATATATAAATTAGTTCAATCAAATAATGTAAAATAATTTCTGATTTTTAATTAAAATAGATAAAAAATGTAGAATGCAAACACAAAAACTAATCTTAGTTTGATGAGAAAATTTGAATATTATTATATTATATTTATGAAAAGTGTGCTAATTATTAAAATTTGAATAAAGTTTTGAATTAGAACGCTGTATAAATCGTAATAAAATCTTCTGTTTGCAGAAGATTTTATTACAATTTATACAGCACTTAATAACTTTGAAGGATTAATAGTATGGAATGTATAAAAGAGTACTTTTCAAAGAACAGTCACAAGAAATTTTTTAAATCATTTAAATCTGCATCCTCACATAAATGCGATGCAATACGAATCCAAAATAAAAGCGTTGCGTCGAAAACAGAGAGAGAGTTACATTAATGTTACTCGTAATTCAATATTTATAATTAACAGTACTTTATAAAGTACAAAATAAACTCTTCCGATTGCCAATGACAAAGCCAATTTTATTTATCTTCAAACATAAAAATATTTTGTTACAATATTTAAAACAATATCAATATTATTTTTCTATGAAATTGTAAATAACGGAACAATTTAGGAAAGCTTTTTTAAGCATTTTGAAACATTATTCATTTAAATAAATACCGATGAGTTGCAGGTTCAGTTACTTAAGCTTTTGTCTCAAGTGTACCTCAAGCTATCTTAGAAAATATGAGAAACAATAACTTTCTCAAATTAAAGACTGCTATTTTATTCGGTGAAAAAATTCTTTTACCGCAAGAAAATATTTCTTTAAAAAATTATAACATTACGTATTTCACAGCAAAACTGTATAACTGCGTGTAAAAAAAATAAATATTTCATATTTTTCAACGCCGTACTTTCTCCAAGCGTGAAGTTTTCACGTAATGGAATAAGAAAACAAAATATTTTGGTCAATCTAGCACCTAACTACGAGATTATTTGTTTTGTTTTTTCTTCTCAAAATAATAGTTTTGAATAAATTTCCTGAAATATGGGACAATCGGTTACTAATCCACTGTTAAAAAATATATAATTTCAACAGCAATCATACAATCTTTAACAGGCGACGTTTACCAAGATAGATTTAATCGGTATACCAACGGATTCCATAAAATTAGACGGATTGCCATAGCTATCAAGCCTTTCGTTATCTTCATACATCCGTGCTTGGATATCGAGCATTCATAACTGCGAGCGATAAATGGATATATCGGTACACGTATCGTCATGCTTGGCCAAGCTGGCACGGAGGTATATCTACGTGCGTATTGAAACGTTCCATGCGGAACAAAGTACGGTAAACTTCGAGTGACTGGATTTTATAATTAAATTCATATCGATCGTATTTCAGTTCCCAGTTTACACCTTGGTTATTTTTAATATCTCCATGTTCAAACTCCAATTTTAGAAACAAAAATTTCACTTCAGCTTTCCGAGTGGCATACGGTGCACAGCAAATACGTTGTGTACAGAAATATGTCAATAGATACATTTGCAAATATCTCGCGCAAACAAGAATCGCGTTTTAGTATATGTGATATTTGACTGACAATGTCTATCAGAAAATGTCAGAAAAATTCAGTTGTAAATAGGTGTATTGTAAAAATGAAAGTATATATTAAAATCGTGTCGATATGTACACACTTATATTCTTTGACATTTCACGTAATAGTATTATTTGTATTTGCGCTAGCATACTGCAAGATTCTTTTACATATTAATGTGTTACAAATGCAATTTTCAAGAATTTATAAGTGACTTTTCCACAATCTGCACTCGACAATTTGTTCGAATGACACTCGGGAATAGCGAATTATTTGCCATCCAACGAGTGCCAACTACACATACGTGCCAAATTCAGCGAACAGGTTCGATTCCAAGGATTAGAGATACAAGGCATATTGCATTGTATACCTCGAGAATATCTGGTGGCAGGATCGGCTGCAGGCTTAAACTACATCATTAGGTACGTGTAACTGGAAATTCTAAACCTAACGCGATTCTGCAACGCCATTGATGTAATAATTGCTCTGTCAAAAGTCACGTACTATTCAATAGTCAAATCTTGCTCTTATCGAATAGATATTATCGAAATGCAAGACTGATGTAAGAAAATATTCATTTAAATTCACTATGAGAATAATCCGTAAAATTCGAGAGAAGGAGACGAAATTGCGCACACTCCTGTCGTCAGAGCATCGATTTTCGATCTACATTTTTTTTATGATTATCGGTAAAATATGCTGAGTGTGATTGCGTGGCAAAACAATGTAAAGGGTTCAAAATAGGAAAGGAAATTCCACTAACAATAAGTAATTAAAGTTCGGATTTTGTTTGTTTCGCCAAAATCACATTCTATTCGATAGACTGATCTTGCTTTCAAATGTCATCTAAATGCAAGACTGATATAAAAAAAAGCATTTATTCGATATTACAAAAATAATCTATAAAATGCGAGAGAAGCAGGTAAAATTATTATATTTATTCTTATTGATAGGACATCGATTTTCGATCTACAAATTTTTTTATACATTCGGTAAATTACACCAAACGTGATTGCGTGGCGAAACAATGCAAAGAGTGCAATATAGAGAAGGATTCCGCTAAGTAATTAAAGTCTGGATTTTTCTCATGGGAAATATAGAAGTATGCGGATAAGTGGATTACGGGACGAAAATATGTTTGGTTTATTAATTTCTGCAGTTATTATCCGATTGCTCTTACCTCGGATCCCTCATTAATTCATCGCTTGGCGACCGGGATAAACAGAAGACTGCACTCGCGTAGAAATTTCCATAATGCAGCCAGTAGTGAAATTCTATTTTTTGATATGAAATAATTATGAGAGATTATATAAATACCTCAGGTATAGTGGAACAACTTTAATTTGTCGTTACTGTGGATAATGAAGCGATAGTCATCTGTACTGCGTTAGAATCAGTAATGATACTTTATCACTGTCAACTTAGCTGATTAAGAAGCTAGAAGGCGACGAGCTACGCGAATAGGCGGACAAGTAGAGTAAATCTACGATTCGTTTAAGCCGGGAAAGTCTTTTAGACAATTGAATTCATTGTCAAGGCAAGAGAGAGGGAGAGAGAGAGAGAGAGGAAACGCTCACTAAAGAAAATACGCAGGAAAGTTTTTGCCACCGTTGATACCGGCAATTAGATAATAACTAAAATTGCATTGTTCACGCCATGTACTTACAATTTATGATTGTGATAAGACAAACGATATATTCGAACGAATATATAAGACACGCGCATTCGAGAATCCATTTTATTGTAAGTAAAAATATTAAAAATTATTGCATTAATAATATTTTTCGATAAAATATAATCCTATTTAACGTAAAATTAGATTCAAATAATACTAAAGTCAGAATCTCTCAGGAACAATTCTACTACATGCTACTTTCAGGAGTGAGAAGAGCTAACGCGCGGAAAATCCACAGCTCGTTTAAGCTTGAACGATACCGGAAACTTAATTTCATTCGTCTGACTCGAAGGGGAATTCAAGAGAGCAGAGTCGAAATGCGGGAAAACTCTGAAAGCTTACGACATCCGTACGATTCGCAGAACATTTTTGCATGACAGTCCATAGCCGTAATTACTTTTGGTCCATGTGATTCGTTCTTGCTGCCCTACCACTGCGATAGGTGTTGCTTGATCAATAACGCGTTCGCTCGAAATTCTTTGTTCTCCTTTTTATAGCGTAAAACCCACAATATTCTTTTCCCCGAACGGAGTTGGCTTTTTACAATAAAGCAATTAGAACATTTCTAGATGATGGATGTATATGAAGTCGTCGTTACTTCTCAATCTAATTGTGAACTTAATCTTCTAGAAAAATGATACTAAGGTACAGCAATCAAAGATAAATTGTTCTCTAAGATCATTTTCTCCACCGCAATTGTACGTGCAATTGTAGAAAATATGAAAATATAAATGGAAAGTAATATTTTATTACTTTATGCAAACTTTTAATGCTTTTGTCTTCCATAAAGACGATAGCGGAAACATAATGCACAATCATTCCACTTTCCATATTATTTCCAGGCTCTTAATTCTTATATATATATAAGACACATGAAATTATTTTTTTTACACAATAATTTTTCTTACTGTTTATCGGATATTATACCATACCAGATTATACCATAAAGACCTAAATATTTAAAAAATTGAAAAGCACGATATGATTATCAAACTCCATCAACCAATGTTACTAAAAAAATTAGAGACTCGACTAGCTTTAAACAATCAAGTAATTTATATATTTTGTAGAATAATCTATAAAAAATATAGAAGAATTATTTCTTTGTAGAGTCGTCAAAAACATTTACCTTCTAAATTCAAAAAAAGTCAACTAATTGACAAGAAATATTTTATTGTAAAATTTAATGCGTCAAAAGAATAGAGACATATGGTAACGCCGAATAAAACCCAAATGCAATATTTCCGCATATAGATTGCCATTCCCTTGACAAGGCACCGTGTCACACGTCCAACTCCAATTTAACTCGTTTTTGAATTCAAACCCGACAGTGACAGTGACTCGCTTGTCGATAGAATAGAAAGGCTGCGCAATAATGTCATCGAGAAATTAATGTATTAATTCGACGAGATAAAGAATGGAAGATTAAAGGTAAGTATATAAAGCACGAAGCAGCACAATATACCATATGTGTAAATGTGTGTGTGTGTGTTTGCGCGCTCGCACTTGTATGGTTTGTAATAAACTTTTTCATACTTTTTGTAGGACATCGTTGTATCGAGGGACAGAGAGGCTTTGCCATCTAACCCACTTTGGCCCGTTCTGTGACCGCGTGAAAACGCGTTCCAATTTCAGTAACGACGATTTACGGTTGACGTGCCCATCGTGACTATCGTCGAAATTTCGAGCAGGCTCGCTCGCGAACTTCCTAATCGCGGCCGGTCAAACATCTATGCGAGGAGATCGATGAGCTTACACTTTGTTTTGTAGCGCAGGAATAAGAGCAGCTGTCTAAACTTTCTTCATAAATTGAGAATACGCCGATGCTGGAGTTCAGGAAGAGTGACGGATGAACTGACGGCGTCGCTAACAGACGATCGCTTAGAGTCACACCGAAATCTAATCGCGTAATCTCCGTAGCTGCGTTCCTTTCTTTCTTTCTTTTTTTTCATACGTTTCCGAGCGTCGGCGTAACCGAAGTCATAAACGTATCTAACGTAATAAACCTCGTGGGGAAAGCTAAACGAGACGCAGGTGCTAAAGACCGTCTTCACGACAAGCTCCACGATAAAAGCATGGAGCCGTATCGGTCTCGCAGGTCGATCGTTCGTCGAACGGCGGTATCCGCTTTCAATAGGTCCCATCAAACGCGCGATAAAACCGCTTCTCACCTAGGCTTTTGACTTCGAAAAGACACGACACCGATTCGGCGATACCGAACCCCGGATCCGCGCTGGTGGATCAGAAGTTCGAAAGTGCAGCAAGGCGATATTATATAAACGGATGAGAGAGAAAGAGAGAGAGAGAGAGAGAGAGAGAGAGAAGGGGGAGGAAGAGGGAGAGAGAAATTGCTCCTGTGCTCTCAAGATCAGTGCGCGTCGAAGGAATATGTAGCACGCGGTATTCGATATTCTTTAGACCCACCCAGCGATCCCCATTCAACCTATTCTTACAATGTGTATGCTGGATTTAGCTCGTGGAGATAGATATTCCTAACATTCGTTGAAACGGCCGGCTTTACGGCAGCTTTCGCGCTGAAAGCTCACTCGCATACGGCTGTGCCTTCTCCCTGCTTCCATTCCTAAAGCTTCCCATCTCTTCGGCATCCTCCTCCTCGCCCAAACATTCGTGCGCAGGTATGCACTCTATCTCCTTCATTCCGTGCGTGGTTTCCTTCTTCGTCTCTTTACCGAGTCGGCAAAACCGAACTGTTCCACCGGCCGACTATCGGCCCGCCCTTCTTCACCTCCTTCTTACCCTTCTTTCGCCTTTGCTCCTCCGGTTTACTCCGCACAGAATCGACATCGACCTCCGTCGTCGCTTTTTCTCTTTGCGCGATCTTTTGCACCTTTCTTTCCTCTTTTTTTTTTTGTAGTTTATTGCTTTCGCGTCCCTTGGCACCGTGCCGTCTCCTTGATCCACATTTCCAATTAACAAATAGGAAATTAGAAGAGTAGCAGACTGTCGGAAAGGAATGAAAATAATATAAGCATCTCGCATCGCTATCTAATTGTATGAATGAAATATTGATTGGCATGATACGGCGATCTTTCACTTCTACAATTTGCATAACGTTCCCTTGTGCACCAATTTATTCGTATTAGCATATTGCCACGATAAAATCTCTGTATGGAATATACCGGCGAATCTTTTAGAATCACGCGTAGCGAAATTTGTAATCCTGCATATTTTATATTAATGTATGAAAATTCAGTGACTGTGCTTTAACAAAGACCACAGCGCGTGGTTTAAAATATGAATATCTATTGTATGATCACCGCTCTTTAATTATCGGATATCGAAGCATTGAAATCATATGAAGATAAATCTTAGGAGCGGCCACACAGTCACGTTATTTATAGTGCAATTTCATGGTATATAATTTTTTTTTTTTTTTTAGTTTTATATATGTATATAAAGCTGTAGATGTATATGTGTGATTCCATGTAGAATTCCATGTAGAAATAAGAATCACGGTGTGCGAATTGTGCCACGACTTTTCTCTACACTAAATCAAATCACGTTTCCCGTTTTTCCTCAGCGGACACCGAGATAAAGATGTCTGCCAAGCTTCGTGCGCAGAAAGAAGAGTATTGTTTTAATCTCGTTGGCCTTTTAATCATAAGACTTTATACATAAACGAAACGACGGCAATATAATTATCCACTTCCAATAACGATTAAATGAACCCCAAGAAATGCTGATACGCACATTTTGTTGCAATCTGTGCCTGCTAATTAAAAAAACTGGTGGATACTTTGTGAATATTTTACAGTTATTTTCACCAGAAAATAATTATCGAGGATGATAATAGAAACGGATGTTTTCTATAATCCTAATAAAGCTCAAAGTAATATTAACGTAATTAACGTAATTTATTGCAAGTAAAAAATTTTATATCAAAATGTACAGTAATGGAATATTTAACATTTATTTGATTAATAATTTNATTTGATATTAATTAATTATTAAAAATTAATTTTTTATTGCCTTTCTATTATCACAAAAATTTCAGATTAGATTCTCTACATTTGCATATAAGCCGCATGTCTTGCCTGATTCAACTATTGCCCCTCGACATTTTCCGACGTTTCTTCTGCTTTTTCGCAAACGTACATGTATTGATACATATGACATATGTGTCTGTACATAGAATGTTCATCGTAACAATCTGCATGGTTTTTGTGACAATTAAAAAATTGTAAAAAAATATCTATTTGTTTCTATTTATAATTTGCAGTCTAAAAAAATCAAAAAACGTTTTTTTCGTAAAACAATATCGCAAGAGACCTTAAAACAAATTCAATATCGCAAGAGACCTTAAAACAAATTCAACACATTACTGGAAATGCTATTTTTCTTTATAACAATAAAAAAATTGTAGCTTATGTAAGCAAATTTTCAAATTGCTTGTCTCCTTTAGTAAAACAAAGTTTTACTTTTCTCAAATTATTACACATTATTTTGTGCTATTATATTATTAACTTTTCTCAAATTATTACACATTATTTTGTGCTATTATATTAATAGCTATTATATTATTTGGATTTAAAAGCTGTATGAAACGTAATTATTCTTTTTCAAAGATTTTGAATGCTATTATTTGATATTTGATATTGTTGTGTTAGTTTAATTAATGTTACATACAAATTTATTAAATGTCAAAAAAAATAATATTTCCGACAATAAATTGAATTTTTTTTAATGTCATTTACAATATTATATAAAATCATATTATTTAAAAACATTTAAAATAATATAATAGTATTTTTCATGAAAAAAAGATTTTTAATTCTTTTGGACTGCAAATTGTAATTTGCGCATAAAACAGAGAAATTTCTTCATAATCTTTTCTTGAGATTATCCCAAGTGTCTCAAAAATCACTCTGACTATTACGATAAAAACGAAGTGTGTATACATGTATGTATGTATATAAATACATGTATATAAATATATGTACATAAATAGTACATATAAATACATATATACACATATCGATGTATATAGTACGTGGACGTAGTTGTACGACTGCTTCGAGTCGAGTCTTGTACAATGCTCCTACGTTTCTACGTAGACCAGTGAGTATTGGAGAGGCATCGCAATGCCTGGAATGTTTAATACCGGCGCAACGACACGGCACGGAGAAATGGTCGGCTTCAACCGCGGAATAAATCTCGTGGAATCATACCCACCCGCTGCCATTTCTTGTCTGCCACGTGCTCCACGAGAAATTTTTCAGAGGCGGAAACGCTTATTGCATTTCTATACATAGCACCTTCTGACGTGGCTGCGCGCGAGAGACTTCGCGCAAGACACCAACTTAAGATACTAAGTTTATTTGCCAGAAAAATTTCGGACTTGTCTTCGTTGCGGAAATACATATCGTAAGCGGAAATCGAAACGCCCTTTATATATTCTGACTTTTATATAAAATAATATACTTCCGAAGCTTGCTACACGCGATGACTTTCTTCTACAGAGAAAGGCGTTCTTTATATGCTGATATTTTATTAAAATGCCCTTGTCACAATTCAAGAATAACAATCTCTATAACATATAAAATTATATAAAATATATATATTATATTAAATAAAAAATTTTTTTAATCACGGCAAGTAAAACGTTCCGCTAATTATATGCTCTTTTATATCTCTAATCAAATACGAGATACATTTTTCTTTTTTCTAATTTCTTCTGTAGCTATTATCTACTGTTGGCCTACACTGTTAAACTCGTAGTGTCAAATTAGACTCAATTTGAGTCATTTTTAACTATTCCATAGGTCGCTACTGCTTTTACTCAATATTTCATTAATTTTGACTGTAAGGAAGGTAAAATTTTGACTAACATAGAAGTTAAATTAGATCAATTAACTTCAATTTTATATAATTAATAGGAGTTTACAGTGTAATGGGCCGTCTCGTCATGCGAAGTAAGTACACGATACTTGTTGGAAACATTTAATTGCGATGCCGAGAGTGAACTTTTATGTCTCCAACGATGGGAGAACATTCATTAGAATTTCATTAGAGTTGTAAGATCGAACGCGTCAAGGTGATTCGCATTGAAAGGGCTCGGCTACCGCTTGGATGTTACTGCAGCTGTACTTGGCCACTGGCCATTGCTGAAAAGCGATTTGTTGGCCCATCGACATTGTCGGCAGCATCGTAGGGACGGAAGCGCGATAGCAGAAGGTGATGGCTCCGCTAGTTCGAAATCGCATGCATTGCGGACGTGATAAAATAGAAATGCATTCAAAGCTTTTCGTAAACTCTATGGGATTTAGGTTGAAATTAATACGAAATCAAGAAGAAGTTTATCAATTTGAATTTTTTACATAAGTGGATTTAATGAATATGCACAGAATCAGCTTCGTAATTGGTTAATTGGCGTTTTTTTCTTATTCTTAATCTGTTCTGTAATAATTTACGTATAAACGCAATGAACGCATGTAAAATATCGCGAATAAAAGATAAAAGAAGAAACATCAAATCTAGTTAATTTTAATTAATTTTAATATGACTGATAATTACGAAAGAAAGTTTCTTCCTAATAGTGAAAAAAAAAGGGAAATTTGTAAGTTCAATTTCCATGCAATTAAAAAGATTTTCTCATTGCATAGGATACACTCGTTCTCGATATTTCGAATAATTGCGGGCGTTGCACGATATTTTCGTTATCTGCGCGATAATACTGTTCGTATATTTCGAACGTAGAAACGGTCCGCCGCTTATAAACTTGGGCTCAGCGGCAGCTTTATCCTTAGCTTTAACATAAGGATCGCCCGTGTACTCTGGAAACTTGCTGAAGCAACCATCGTGACTTCCGCCGGGTTTCTTGGGGAAAGGGACGTAGAATCGCGCTGTAGCGAGTGTCTTCCTTGCAATCTCGACCGGACGAACATAAGTGGGCCCTGGTTCCTCATCCACGTAAGGATTGGGGGGGAAATAATCCAACGGCGCACTAGTCGTCAGAAATCGGCCTTCAGACACTACTTCTGCATCAAAGTGATGATTTACATTTAGAATATAAATTAAATAAAAAGAAAAGAATCATAAGCGTGAGAAAGAGAGAGAAGAATTAGAAAAACGAGTATTTTGCTAAACGCATAAAACTGTCGGAAATTTAACATACATGTAAAAATAAAGATAAAATTTGCATAGTTAACTTTCTTATAAATCTTCTGTAATAATCTTTATTTAAAAGTAAATTGAGAGAAAATTGTGCAATTCTATAAAGAATCTACAAGGAGCTTTTAACAATAGACTTCTAAGAGATTCTCTGTGAGAAGAATTTCAAACATTTATGATACTAATTGAGATTTTATTTAATTGTTCCAAATTTTTTTCCAAGGTATTTTATGTAAAAGTTAAAAATGTGTCTCCCTCAAAAGCCAGCGTAATTTTTTTTTTTATAAAACTATAATTAATTACCTACTTACTGTAAAACGAAGGAACTGTTCTGAAAAAAAATCCAATCTACGTTTATGTTCCATTCTCTCATTGTTATTTTTTAACTGTAATTGGGGGAATCCTCATAAAGTGCTTTATACATACATACATCATGTATATGTGTAATATAATTAAAGAAAAGTTAAAAAAACGATAAAATTTTATAAAATATTTTTAATTGGCAATTTTATTATCTGTATAAAAATTGACAGAAAATTTTCACATTATTATTAATATACACACTAATGATAATTGCTGTCATTTTTTACACATATGTAAATTATTTAAAAATAATTGCTGCTTTAAAGATATATTTATATAATTTTTTAAGAAAATTTTGCAAAATAATTATAACTTAAAAACTCTATACATAAATAATACGGAGCTAGAGACGAAAGATGTTAAAAACGAAAATGTGATGTGTATACGGGCGAATTTATTAAATTTCTTAATACGATCTGCAGAATATTTCGCAAGAAATATTTCGTGAAAGAATTATAGATTCCAAAGCTTTATGATACATGCAATAAAGTGAGAAAGTAGAAAAAGAAATTTGCTCGACAATATTACGAATACATATGACTCTCGCTTTCATTATATTCAACTCAACATTGAAAAATAAACTCATTCTAACATAACTCTTTATCACCAGTTATAAACGAGCAATATCTTACTCTATTTCCAATATAAGAGAATGTAAGAACATTTAACTTTTTTACAGCTATCTTAAAGGCGTCCATTCTCAACGAGTCACTAAGAAATTTATGCATTTTTACTAAAAATTATGCATTCAAGTTTATCGAAAATTGTTCAAGAAAGTGGAGATCAGATTGGAAGTGGCATAACGGAGATGCACTTACTTTTACCAACTCTTTCGATGCGATCGTAAGGCTCGTGAGAGTACGATGGATAAGGATTCAAGCAAATATCCGCGTATCCTGGGCCACCAAGCGGATTGGGCTTGATCTTCATATTAGGTGGAACTGGCGTCTTTTTTCTCACTTCTACTTCCAGATGCGGACCGAAGTAAGAAGATTTAGCAAAGCATCCATACCAGTCTCCGGGCGTCGAATGCTTCTTCGAGGGAGATGTAGGTAGCATAGGACCACCGATCTTCATCTTCTCGTCTTTTATCTGAAATGTATACATTGTAAAATTTTTTATGTATGTTAAAGCTATAAAGATTTCATCTCTTTTCCCTGTAGCGTTCTTATTAATGGGACAACCACACGCTAAACAAATTAGATTAAACAATTTAATTAAGCAATTAAAAACGGAAGTAAAAATTTGATAAACAAGAAAATTTTGACAACGTGTTATTCTGAGTGTTATTTAATCAAATGCAACTAATTTATTGGACAGTTTCGGTTAGATCAACATATCAGCCGCGCACATTAAAAAAATTATAATTAAAGTTTATTAAACGATACTTTCCAAGGTAGGGTATAAATTCCCCTGACAAGGTTTTAATTAAAATTTAAATCTTAATTGATACAGTAACAGACTTTACGTACGAACTTTTAGTTTCTTAGCATTTTATTTTCAATAAATGATCAAGTATCGATTTCCCATAGTTTCGCATATTATAAATATATACCCGTTGCTTTGCCTCGTCGCGCCATGGCTCCCTGAATGCTTCGCCTTCAAAAATTCGCTCATATTTCTTTTCGAATAATTGATTAGGAGGTGCACCGAGAATCTGGCGCTTCTTGGCAATATCTTCACGAAATTTTACAGGGCGCTCCAGATAAACATCAAAAGGACCCGCCGGTAGATCGCTAAAGAAACCTAAAAAAAACGAAAAAAAGGATTTTGTCTGTAAAAAAATCCTAGAAATAGACGTAGGCAATTTTATCGCTCGATTTTATATGTATATTACCCACTCGATCGATATCACTTTTTCCATAGTGACGTTCTTCAAGCCCAAAATTTGTCGCACGTTTTTTATTCATGTTTTACTTCTTATGTTACCTCTAGTTACGTCCGCATTCTCTTTTTGTTCTCTTTTTTTTAAATATAAAGTAACCTAAATCTTTATCGTGTCATAATGAAGACAGTTTTGTGCGAAACACGTGATCTTCGTTTATCAAAAGAAAGATAACAGAAGTTATTAATCGAGAAAAAAAGTTTCAATTTTCCCAAAGTTTGCATTCTCAACAATTTATTGCATATTTCTCACAGATATAATGTTAAACATAATAGCAATTAAATATATAGTGCATACTTTTGCATATGGTGCATGAGAATCACACTGTGGCGGCTTGAGCACTAAGGGTGAACTTATGAGTAATTGACCCGGTTACCTCTAGTAATGAGACGTTCTTAATGAGTTGACGTTAGTACTAGCGGATATCTACGGTATTCTCGTTGCGGTAACACTGGAAACATTTCATTACCGCCTGTTTGGAGAGACTGAATGTTGAAGGAGTCGCAGGAGCATTCGTGAAAGGAGCGATTATAATTATATATGATCTGGTCTCATTAATGATGGGACAGAAAAATCACCGAAATGATATCTCCGACAAAGGCTTGAAGGCTAAAAGCTGAGATAACTGATAATTACAATGACGTAATCAACTCGAAGTTACAATCAATCGAGAGTTCGTAGTTTCCGCCGTACTTCTGACCGTTCTTCCAAGTCATATAAAAAAATCGGAGCAGTCTCACGATAATGTTTTTCTCATTCCCAGAAGTGATCTGAGTTGTCGACTGGAAGTTCTCGGCCGTAAAAGGCCGAGTTTGTCTTCGCCCGGAATCATGCGTACGTGTCAAACTGGTAATTTCCACGGTCTCTATCTAGCACCTAAAATGCTTCCGCGCGATCCAACGTACAGTTTGCGAAGCGGGGCGACAACGGCCGCGCGATAATAACTAAACTTTCGATTGCCTAGGCAAGCCATTAAGATAAGACTTCGAGACGGCTAAGGGGACGCCCGCTTTCGAGCGGGAGTATAGTTGCGGAATCTGTAAGAAATTGTACCAGAGAGTCAAAGCTGTGGGAAAGCGGTAACGGAAAAACGGGGCGAGAAGGACTGGCAAAAAGAAATCGACGGTCGGAATAACGTGGGAGCGGTAGAATAGAGAAGGAGCGCGGATAGAAAGTGGAAGGACGGCGGGGATGAACGAGATAGAGGCGAAAGTGGTGGGAAGGTCGATGGAGATGTCAGCGGTGGAAATGGAAAAATGTTGATATACATCGGCCGCGCGATAAGGCGGTAGATCGATTAAGATTAAACGTCTGGTCGCCGAGTTTAAGACAAGTTACATTGGAAACTCAGGGGAATCGCCTTCCGTAGAATTGAAATCAAGAACGTGACCGTTTAATTTGCAAATGGAAGGAGAACGATTGGCTCGCTCAGCTCAGTTCGACTCGCTGCAACTCCGACACCGCGAGGAAATCATGATAGTGCTTTGTCCCTTAATTACCGGATATCCATCGGTAAAATGTTCGAACATGCAACACGCGCGAGATTTTTGTAAAGATTAACGCTAAAATGAGTTTAGATATATAAATCCATTACTGCCTGAAGGTATTGTCTCGCTCCGCACGAATTCAACAAAAGTGTTTACTCTGCAGAAAACAGATAATTGAAGTATCTAGGACATGCACGGATGCCATTGTTCTATAATGTCGTGATATTTTGCGCTCTGTCATCACCTTTTCCTAACTGCCCTGAAAATCGTGGACATTTTTGGTTATTACCTTATTCTCCATCTATACTATACTTTGACGGGAGTCGAAATTGGAAAACGGCGAGACGATATTGATAATTTTAAAAAATCGATATCGTTTTGATTCAATCTCATTAGCCAAAAAGTTGACACTAGAAATAGCTATTTTTAAATCATGGCATCTTCAAGAAGGGCAAATCGTAAAAAGGAATTATGTTATCGTCGACCCAGTTAAAAACGATTTAAGAGAAACATTTTCCGAAAATTCGTCCGATCCACAGTATTCCAATTCAATTACTTTAATCGTGTGTGTGTGCTATCCATTTCTTCGATAAGGTTCGCCGAGGAAACAAACCATCAATACTAGCGACAATACTTAGCGACAATAATAGCGTAATAAATAGCGTAATCGTAAACATTAGATGTAGTACAAACGAGTTATCTATATTCGGCACGTGTTCCTGGCACGGACTCGACGGTCTAATAAGGGTCTCACAGAATTGTAGAATTATCGATACCGCGGTAACATTGCGGGGCCACATCCATTAATTCAACGTTAGCCTAAGGGGGTTTAAATAATTAATCGAGGGACCTACCCGTCGCGATTAAACGCTACAATTAAGCCCAAGGTTCGCCAGAGGTCCGTGCCAGCAACCGCATCGTCTTTCTATATTCTCATTTCTGCAAGCGATACGAATCAGCAAGCTGCAACGGTATATATCCAACGCCCGATTGCAGATATAAATAGGTCTTGGTATTGATATATCACGTACGATACATTTTCTACGATTTAGTATTGAGATTGCAATTTGAAAAGTGGCACGAGTCAAACGTTAAATTCTTACGTTGTATTAAAAATTCTCTTCACTATTACGTCAACCGCAATGCGCAATAGCAGCGTATTCACGTTACCCTGTATGAAATAATTAACGAAAGAGGACTACGTTATCTAAAATTAAATCACTTGCATGGTGTTGAACTGCGTACACACTCTCTACTTGGAAGCTATCCCACTTGCCGCAGTCAAAGAGCCAAACTGTTTATACTGACTGAGTGTCGCGATTGTTGGCAAATTGGCGGTGGACGGATCTGTCGACGATGGCCGGGGTTTGATGAAGTAATGGACGTTCTCTGTCGGCATGTTGACCTGGCCGAGCCACATACATTGTAATGGTACGTACACAAAGCCGACAGGCAGCGTGGTGACTGCCAATACGCATTTAGCTTTGTACGTAAGCCCTGTATGTACGTACACCATGTATCTGTATACGATGCGTACTGACGTAACGTAAGCCGTGAACCGTTCTTGCATCGGTCATCTGCCTCATCATCCTTCAAGTCCCTGTAGTCGCTTCTCTGACGTGACGCGCTTCGCCTATCTGGTCTCGCGAGCAATTATATATTTTCAATAAAACGATTTTTTTCTAAATGCACAAAAACGTAACGTACAAAACGGGATTCATTAATATTGCGCGGTGTAGCGACGTATCTAGCGAAGGAACAATCGTAACCCAAAATGTTTGGACGGCGTGATTTTTATGGGCACAACCGTACAGCACGCTGTCTGTGTCCTTTTTTCGAGCATCCGCAACTTGACTGCGTCGAGATGATGCATAGCTCACCAACGGTATGCGCCAGAAGATTCCACGTGTCGCGCATCCACTACGTGCTGCCGCAGTACGAAATTATGACAAAGGGTTTATGTCTTTCTCTGCTCTGCCACCTCGCAAAAAGAGAAACGCTGTTCATGCGAGCGGAGAACACAATGGAGGCACGAGGAAGTATGCAACAGCACGGTCGAGAGCTATCCCGAAATAAAGCGGTTTGTTTCACCGGTGCTGTTTTAGGAATACCTGCATCACAACGTACGGTGATATTTCCCTTAATCAAGGGTAGTGTGCGCCACAAACGTTGACAAAGGGGAAGTATATTTAACGGTATTACGCGTTTCTAAATTGTGATTATTTTACATGTATTACATTAATTACGCTGCCTTCTTTTTTGCAAAGAAAAGACTCACCTAACAGAATTTTGGAATTGGTGGATTTTTAGCTTGTTATGAAATAAAAATTGATTGTTTTTTAACGATGATTTATATTTTAATGTATCATTTGTCCTATGATGTAATTTTATATAAAAAAAAGAGGAATGGTGAGAAAGGATACGGTTGCGCGAAAAGAAATTATGGGCGACAAAATAACTTGCCTATTCGAAACACACTCATGCGCGATGTTACGCCACATCGTCAACTACGGTGAGAATATACTTTATATCTGGCTATATCTCTCTCTCTCTTTCTCTCTTTCTCTTACTTTCTCTCTCCCTCTCTTTCTGTCTCTCATTCACACAGCAAACGTCAGTGCCAACATTCTGATTTAGTATTTTTCCAGGACAGTGTATTGTTGAAAAGGGAGCTTTTAAAAACCGCGACGCTTAACGCATCCAGTCTGCCCGGAGTATGGCAATGGTGGAGGGGGTGTGTTCTTTTTTCTGCCAACTCTCGTGCGCTTCGTTTTTTTCAATTTTTCGCCCGGCACTCGGCACTCCAGCGAAGCCTCTTCCGGCGGCTTTTATCGTAGCTCGACTCGTCCAGTGAGTTTATCATTGTGTCGCTTCCCCAGACCGCCATGAAACCCTCGAATAAGTCTTCTCAACCAACACGTCGAAGCGAATAATCGTTTCGCTTTTTCGAGGGAAGAGGGGAGACGGAGGGAAAATATCATAAATGTATACATGAATATCGAGAGATTACGAGCGATCACATTTCGGCGTGCTTTCGATCTCCGTAATCAATGCCAAGAATGATCATTAAAAGGGTCATCTCAGATCTGCGTCAAACAGTTTCTTTTTCCGACGAATAAAGTGGCTATAAAGAATGCAATAGAGTTGATTTAATGGAATCTCTTCGTAATGGATGCTAAGTAATGCTCTCCCGACGGCTTTTTTTCCTCCTTCTCTGGCGCGAGAGCCCTCGGACATAATTTAAATTAATAAAAGTTCATCAAATTTTTCACAACGGAAATTAATGCGTACGACGGAAAGGACTCGAGGCAATTAGTTATTTAAATGCCGAGACGCAGAGCATACAATGTTCTTTTATTTATTTTATGAAAAACCTTATCGTCGTGACGAGATGAAGGAATGAGTAAATACTCGTGATTAAGTACTATACATTTTATTGTATCCTGCGTTCAAATTTTTATAAATAATGAACAGTGAATACCGACATTGAATGAGTTTTCTATTTCTCTTTTTCTCTCTCTCTCTTTCTCTCTCTCTCTCTCTCTCTCTCTCTGTCTCACACACACTCTCTTTCTTTCTTTCTTTTTCTGCGTTTGCTGATGGACTGGGCATCATGAGTTCGTTCGCTTTAATCGCATTAATAATGATATAGTAGTACCAATAACGTACAGATGTGCTTACAGACTTGCTTTAACCGTTATCGTGGATACATTAGTATGGATGCATGGGGATGAAATATGATTAATGATGATAGAATATATTGGAGAACACGTGCACGCTCGCGTGAATTCACGCGGCATGACGCGGCGTACATACACCACACTTTCGCACGTCCTTCCCACCGTTCGAGAAATTATACAGCTGCCCGCGGCTTAACTTCTAATTTCGAATTACATTATCGAACACACGTAGATTATTTCGCTCGCAATCTCGCGCCCCTGCGCGCACAGACGTATACACAATGCGTTCCAACGTATGTATGATATTATCCAGAGACTTTTGCGCGAGCGGTAATCGTCGTAACGTGGACAATGGCTAGCCATACTGGCCGGCCGAGAAAAAACAAAGGGGAAATATTAAAAACGAAACAGTGCTTATTCCGGAGGGCCACTTTTAATTTGAGATAATCTCCCGAAGATTAGCGAGGCCAAACGCAGAATTGTTCTAAGCGAAGACTATTAAAAGGCGGTGTATGCAGATAAGCGTATAAATTCGCCTTGATATCAAAATCTACGAAATATATTGTTCGCAAATGAAATTTAATAATTGCTAAATAAACGGATATCTTTGAAATTAATGTTTTTAATTATATGTGTATAATTTGTATCTTAATACGTATATAGTTTATTTAAACAGTATACACAACGCGTAGCTTTTAATAACGGAAATTTCGGGTTTCACCCATGGATAGAAATATTATATCCATTGTCCATTATCTCATTTTACTATTATTTCAATAATATGCAATATTCTCGGGGCTCGTTCAGATGGAAATTAGTACGAGGCAATTGGTTTTAAACTTAATGCTATATAGTTATATTCAATACTTATCATTTTTATTAAAATTAAAATTAAATGAGAAATTGAATATAAAAATCCCTGTTAATAGAGAAAAGGCAGTCTATTAAACTCCAAGTTCTAGGCCGTGAATATTTTTTAAAGGGTAAACGATATTTGCTGCAACGATATTGCAGCTGAAAGCTTTCTCTCATATTCTTCGAAAATGAATTCCGTACGCGAGCAAACATGGAACAAGCAAACAATCGAAACTGATGACATTCGGTCGTGTTGCCTGTCGGCGAGCGACAGCGAATAGTTGGCGTGTAAAATCTACATTTGCGCCGCCGATGTAGTTATAAAACTGTCAGTCGTAGTTTGCACGCTTGACATTAATTCGCATAATTGGGCTCTCGCGGATTTAAGACCCGTCTGAGCGGAAAGCTCTGCGGAAACAAGAGACTAGAACAGAGACGACTTAGTCTCGAAAGTTCCATTAAGAGATAGCGGAATGGCGTCGAAAGAAGCCGACGATAAACTGAAGTACCGCGGCACGAGAAGAGCGGAGTGAAAACAGGATCGGCAAGGACGGGAGGAGGAGAGGCAGCTGAATGAAAAGTTTATCCGCGAAACGCTCGGACGTCGTTACGATTCAATGCATCCCGATACTACTCGCTTTGGATTCGGGCGCTGCCTCTCGCTCGAAATAATAATTAAATTTATCGCGGGCGCTGGTTACGCGCGGATGTGGCTTTTGCGTAACGGATCGCGCGCACGGCCGCACGCGCGCCTCGTTGAAATATTTTGCACCTGCTCGTATTGCAGTAATGCCTCTGTTAAATTATCACATTACAGCCGGCGAACGAGGGCATTGCCGTGAGTAGAAACTACTGATTTACGCCAAACTAACCGTACGTCATTGTCAGGTATGGCTGCTTAACGGTTCATTTTCCATCGGCGCGATCGGTAATTTGTTGCCCGATCGATCCTTGTCCGACTTGTCGCGCTTTTACGCTGCCACACGTTCCGGCACATTACAGTTCCGCCCGAACAATCTGCGTTACATTCCTCATGCAATCGTATACTTACCGCTACATGTGAGCTATAAAATTTCGAAAATGCAAATGCTATTTGCGTGTTTACGAAACGGCAAATGTTATTCGAGATTTCGCTTGGGATTTCTGAATTAGCTTACATCTCTTCGCACGTTATCTCTCCCTAGGTGTTTAATTAAATTTCAGTAATACTTCATACAAAGCGATTTATCTTTAAAATATATAATTTAAAGAATATGACTTGGATTGAAAATCGATCGCGTAACAATAACAAATTAGAAGTTAAGTTGGTTATCCATTTTTATAAGATTGCACATATTTTCTATAACATGTATATAAAAATAATGTTGTCACGCTTTTTATTTTTAAAGTGACTGATAAATTAGGTTATTATTATCTGTGTAAAAAGAAATAAAAAGTATAAATTATTGTGTAAAATCAAATAAAGGACAAATGTGTTTCGAAATTTAATAATCCATGTATAATATTTCAGTACTTTTATGTATAGAAAGAATTTTTATACAGGAATATTCTATAGAAGTATATAGGAATGTCCACTTCTCTCTCTACATTTTCTGAAGAAAATTGTAAAATAAAAAGCGCAACAATACAAAATATACAAATGTAAAAGCATAAAACTTTCCAAAGATATTTCATCGATTTGTAAGCTGATAAAAATATATTGAATAACTGGATGAAAAAAATAACCGTGTCAAATTTTGACAAATAACATTTATTAGCCGCGATGATCACGTAATCTTTTGATAACCAATGGATTTCACTTGATGTTCATCAATGTCAGGCGTTTTTGAGCGAGTGACGAACGATGAATAGATCCTCATCGGCCAAGTTCATCCGCCTATTTTTCGCGCTGCGAGCACGAAAACTACCACTGAACTACAACGGCGATGCATCGCAATCGTTGTTTTATGCTCGACAAAGGCGTCGATTTCTTTGAGCCATTGCGAGCCTCGAAAATATTGCTTCCATATTTTATCTAGATAAAATCGTGCAACAATAACAACATGTGGATAAAATCGATGTTTTGCTTCAGCAATTTTTCATTAACAGCGTATTTTTTTTCAAAATTACAACGCAAATGCCAATTATCTTCTGATTTTATAAACGGATAAGGTTTGATTTGTTTAATGATTTACATTTTATAACGCAAAATGAAACTGTGGATGATGATATGTACATATGCGTGGAGTTAGTTCGAAGCTATTAAAAATTTGGATGCTAAAAAAAATGAAAATGTTTTTATTACTCTGCGGACAACACAGAGAGATATAATTGTACAACTGTACAAGTCGGTTAAAAAAGAAAAGGTAAATCGAATTTATAGTCACATTAGTCAGTAGTGCCGAATTTTTTGGACGGTGTCGTTTGAAAAATCTTATAATTAATCTCATTCTAAAAGTACGTAACAGTTTACAGACAGAATATAAATTCAACAAATATATATATAAAAGTATGTATATATACACAAAAGTATGTATATACGTTCCAAACCTTCGAACTTTACGACGCATTTACCCTCGCAAGATTCGTCACTTTCGATCGATAAACAGTTTTTCATTGTTATACCCTCCGAAAGCTGACATTAAAATTAATAATGGAAACGATACGTTCCTGAATTTAATTTGTATTTAAATCAGTAATAAACAGAATACATTTAAAAGTGTATTTTTCAATTCTTTACGATATAAAAATAAGAAACAACAAAATGAGAACGTCGTCGATTGCAATCGATCGAATCATCGCTTGGCTATTTTTTTTCCAGCACAATCACGAACGTATGTCATAGATAGTCGGGCATTACATATCACATAAACGGAATTCTCTTAATTAACGTATCCGCGTTTGAACATTGCGGACGTGTAAATAACGTACGCATTAACAATGCAACGTCAACACGTTAGTACCAAGAGCTCAAACACGAGGGAGAGACGTGAAGTTTCTATCCCTCTTCCTGAAATTCACATTCGCGTGCGTTCTGAACGCGAACGCTATATGTCCTCTACGCAAATCCCGCATTGATCGCCCCTGGAAGCGATTAGTCAAGTTTCTCGAGAGATGCTCGGAAATGCTCTGTGGAAACTGATATACGCCGTCTCGCCGTGCGACGAAACTGCGAGACGCGGTGCTTCACAGTGAAGCTACTTGTCCAACAGTTAAGTCCACGATCGAAACGGATTCGTATGATATCTCCGTCGTTGCTGCGCGCGCACAACACACACACACACACACACACACACACACACACACACACACACACACACACACACACACACTCGCACGCATTCACGCACGCACGCACGCACGCACGCACGCACGCACACGCACATACACAAACACGTACACACATTTGCATCTCGCGTGAGAATACCTATATTCATTCTATATAATTCGCAGTAATCACGTGTGGCGTGCATGCGCGAAAGGAGCGGAGGGCCTAATGTCCAAAGTTTTCGTCCGTTTCGAGAGGATATTCCGGGCGCATAAGTCTCCATGGGGAAAGAGAAAGTTAGCACCATTCGGATCGCAGGTCCAAAATGTACCGAAGTCATCACGGTCACCTTAAGAGTGATGATAGTGATATCACAACGGTGAAGATAAAGGTCGCCCTCGGGGCCGTGGTACCGCCGTGTTGCATGGCAGCTGGATTCTCCCCTGTAACAAAAAGCAGAGTAAATGTCATTAATTTAATTACACGCGCTGCCCCTGCTTCCTTCCTTCCGATATTTTTATTTGCGACGAGTACCAAATTTTAGGGAGAGTGCAGGTCTCGAATTTTTGACAAATATTTGGAATGTTTACGAAAAATCGTCGCCCTCGATATTTTGCTGATATTGCATCACGAGCAGAATATGGCAGATTAAAGTCCGCTATCATTTTTCCAACACACGTATTCTAACAAGCATTATATTTCATGTGAATTGTGGCGAGAAACTAAATACCCAGCGTTTGCAAAATTTGTGTTATTAAATCGGCATCCTTCAAATGAAACAACATATTCGTTATATTCTATATATGATAAGGCAATACCAATTTCATCTTTTGAACGAAGAAAATAAACTGTGTTCTCAGTTAAGAATTTAGTAATGGAAGAGATTTCTAAGAAGATGAAAAAGAGAAGGGTTTAAAAGACGTACATGAATTGCACGTGTGAAATCTCCGCTAATAATTGAGAGCAATATTTCTACTTTGAACTTCTACCTCGAATTGGTCGATAAATGTCTTGTTATTATAACGTTTCATTTGTTCGTTTCTTATCTTATGTCTTTAAATTACATTTCTATTTTTGTGTCTTGAAATTATTATGGCCTTCACTATCGTTGAGATTTTATTGTTTCTAATACATTCGTGATAATTCTAATATTAATCGTCTAATATATTAAGCGTTATAAATGTCTCAGTTACTAACAATTTATTAACAACGCAAGGAAAAAGTAAGGAGACTCGAGTAATAAATCGTCTCCACGTCCGAAAATACGTTCAGTAATTAACTTTAAAAAGTAATTAAAGTGAAAAGAAGAATTGTGAAAAGAAGAATACTTGTATGCTTTATATATACATTGTAAGCAATCTATTCTCCGCTATAACAAACGAAACATATTCCGTAACGGCCAAATGGAATAACGTTTCAATCCTTTTATTTGTTCTGTCACGGGTGCCGTGATAAAAGCCGAAAGATTGGTACACACATTGATTGCCCACGCCAGTATTTGGCTTTTGAATTGTCCAAAAATTCAAAATATAAACGCGAATTCGGTCATCCATAAAATCCGTGGTAAAATATCAAACGCAACGCAATGTCATGGCCGTTGCATTTAAAAGTGACAAGAATTGCGGTTTGCACGAATTTCGTAAATGGCCGATCGAAACCGCTTTTCGCAATCGTGAAAAAGCATTTATCTTTTATCAGATAAAGATAAAACAATCATGACGTTTAGAAAAAAGTATTATTCCGCATTTGTTCCCTCTTTAGTCAATTCAACGGTACGATTTGTTATTAAAAGGAGTTAATGTGTATTGATTAAGCTCTTCTCGTATTCCGATTGATAATACATTCTAGATTTTACGGTCTTGTACACATGCGTGCGCGCTGTATATGTAGCTGTAAATTTCTCTGCAATGCAGCACGTAATCTGACGTAGCAGTTGTAACCATGTTTAATTATGAATACAATTAGGATAATAATACACGTTTTAATACATTTGATACTGTAACATGTAATATTATATTACGCTATGTGGTTCCAATGCCAAATGTAGATATTTGACAACTAAATCACATTATGCAATTTGATATCCGCATTATTCAAATCGCTATCGCGTATACCATTTCCTTTTTTGCCCTCTAACTCCATAATTAACTCTATAATTCATCCTTGCTTTCTTGGCACAATCGAACGTTTGGCACAATCGATTCTGAAGTTTTTCTGATGTCGAAAACATGCTATCCACGTAGCAGTTTTAACGGCTGATCATACGAACACGACTACCTCTTCCCAAGATTCAATTACCGCTCCGGTAGGAGAAAAATTTACAACTCTGTTTACGCGTCTTCCCGGTAAACCGGCTCTTAATCCCGGATTTTCGTCTTGTTAATTGAATCATCTGAATCCTCACTGGATTAAGACATTTCGTCTCGTTTTACGTCTCATCTTATTGAAAATGTTTTTGTTAATTCAGCAAAAGAAATAGAACTACATTTTTAACCGTCAAAAGAAAAGTTTAATCAACTTTATATACACCTTGATTTCAGATTTAAAAAAAAAAAATATATATATATATATATATGTGTGTATATAACGAGACGAGTGTACATCATAAGAAGATGAATATACATGCATATATATTTTAGATTCTACAAAATTATAGAATTTAGTAGCTTATCTATAATCAGCGAAAATCTATTCATTTGACACGGATTATGCAGAGTATTTCGCCGTTCGACCTCTGCTTAATTATGAATTAATCAGCCGATCACTCATATGCTGCACGCATACATATGCGGTATCACGTAATGTAGCGTGCAAATTCGGCATAATTTCATTGACTTCACTAATCACGTTGCACCATCGTGCAAGTACTTTACTCAATATCATATTTGGACCTTCATAAATTCACCAAAGCCGATCACAGGGACTTTGTTTGATGTTCCCGTAATTTCGATGTGAACATATCTATCAGCTTTCGAGGAGGTCGTGAGCTAAACTCAATTTCGCATTATAGCAACCGTTTACTCGGGTATAGTAAAATTAATCGATGTCATTTCGCTATCTTAGCTCGAGAAACGGGCGTAAATTTTAATTCATGCTACCAACTCGAGAATTGTATAATATTCCACGTAACCGCGCGATTAATCACACACTCGGCGACTCGGATAGATATCAGTTTCTTCTGTTTCTACCGGTCTCCGGGAGGGCGGTCCGAGTCGGAACTTAAAGAATCGCCACGGTGGAAAAAGGCGGATGCGAAATGAGCTGTCAAGCGCTCTCCGGAGATTCCTTCTGCGTATTATACATGGCTGCGCGAGCGCGCGCGCGAGCGGGCCTGTTAACTACAGCTTGCGACGAGAGCTTTGCAAACTCCTCACGCCCGGCCTTACGTTGACGACGTAAGGATGCGGAGATGAGGAGAGAGAGAGAGAGAGAGAGAGAGAGAGAAAGAGAGAGAGGTCAGACTCGACGGAGCGCAGTGATGCCGAAGAGGAGAAGGCAGACTTCCGTGTCATAGGAAGGATAGAGGCGGGTCGACGTGTAGTCCTCCTGGAGCCTGCGGCTACGATTATTAATGGGTAGGGCGTGACACCCCGCGAAATAACCTCTCTACCCCCGCTTTTATACAGACACAGACAGAGACACAAACACAAACGCACATACATACGCCAGGAGCAACCGGCCAACTCCCGCTCCAACTCCGAGTCACTTGTCTCCTCGTAGGCATTAACTAGGCCAAGAACTACTCATTTTCGAGAGCGAGCCCGTCCGCCACTCACGCGCTCTTCCACGCTTTTTCATCGATCCCTTTCATCCGGTCAATCCGCTGGCCATTCTATCGTTTCACATTTATTTCTATATTTCTATATTTCTGACGTCACTCCGACTTGCTTCCCTGCCTTTACTCGACTTCTCTTTCTAAGGTTTTAAAATTTTTATTCTGCGAGACGAAGCGTCCTTATGTTACAGGATAGTTATCTTTATTCGAAATACAATCTTATCGACGTTAATTTTCTACGAGAAAAGAGAAAGTGAAAAGATCACAAAGTAAGAGAGCGAAGAGAAATAGAAGAAGTAAGAGGTGTCGTGCGAGAAAGCCCTTCAGGCGAACACGATGAGATAGTACCGAGTAATGGTGCTTCATCTTCAGGTCCGACTTGCACTTAATTAATAATCACGAGCATATCTCGAGAATAATTAATTGTAAAGAGGTGTTCCACTATATCGTTAAAGGGGTATATTAATTGAAAAGAAACAATGAAGAAGGCGTATAACTACATCACGCTTCTCGCTGGGGAAGAAGACCAAAATCATTCCGTCTTCTTTCTTTCCGTCTTCTTTCTTCCGTCTTTTTTCTTTTTAGATTCTACGTCAGAGGCAGCGGCTTTTATTGTTTGGTACATAACTATTATATTCAGCGCATTCTCCCAGCGCCAACAAGTGCGGTTTAAATTTGCATACTAAACTGAAGAACTTTAAAGTTTATTTAAATATTAATATTACGACATTTAAACTGTAATATTATTTTATCTCTTTCGCGTGAATATAATTAAGTGATTGTAATATTTCATAATACCTATATATATAGGAAAAAAAACACTTGTTTTACATTTAGTACCTATATGTGTTTCATTTCACTTGTATTTGTTTCACCGAAACATTATTTCATTGAAGAAAAATTTGATTGTTTCGTTGCATTAAATCGTATTGTTTGAAAACGGAAAACTAACTATTATTTAAAATAATACTTGAAATAATCTAACTCAAATAAGAGCATTGTTTGTTTCAATTAACTTATTACTCGAAACGACTATTAAACTCGCAGACTTATACAAATAAACGAGCTTTATTTTTTCAAAAAGTATTTTATTTAAAGTAAACATATACGTTTTTAAAAATCAAACAATCAATCAAATATTTGTTAGTTTAAACATTAGTTTGGTTGAACTATTTCCATGATTAAATTTGTTCTATTTCAACAAAATTTATCAAATCCAAAGAAACATTTTCCCCTGTCTATTTTACGTACACATAGAGATACAAATGTATACGCAATATATAATTTGCCGGAACCGTTGCCAAAGATGGCTGTAAGCTTCCAAGGCTATTACCGGCGAAGAGGGAGCATTTGGAATCTGATAGCCATTTCATGCAAAGCACGGCGCGAAGACTCGATCTTCGATTGATCGTGGCATTAGGATGCGCCTCATGGCAGGATGATCAAAGATGACCACAATCCCACGTTTCGCAAATTGCTCACTCGGACGGACATCATTAGCGCCAATCGCATGCATAAACGGATAGATGAGCCGCGGAAGTAAGTACGAAACATTTCGCGATGCATTGAGCTACACGAAATTTCAGAACGTGGATCGACTCTCCGCCGCGCGGCAAACTACTTTTGAATGCGAGCCTCGAGCGTCCGACTACTTGTCAAGCAAATTCGCATTACTTCCAGTATTATGATCGCTCTTGTACTGGCATACAACACCCGCGGTAATAACTCTCCGACTTGCGCATTCCGCATACTCATCGCGATGGTAACGGTGGCTTAACTCCAATTCTACCTGGCTCATACCTCGAATGCGCGAGATAATAAGACGCCTGTTTTGTCGGTGGTATGTTTTCGTAGGTAGAACATAGTTCCGTATCGTAACCGCGATCGATCGAACACGGTTGGCTGAGGAAGACAAAGTACGGAAGGGCGCGTGTATGTGAATTTAAATAAAGCGTAACCGACATAAGCCGCGCGCGCTCTTGTAATCCTAACTTTCTGATCCTGGTTTTTCCCCAGGAAAACGGAGGTACAGCCGTTGGTCAAGCAGCCGAAGGTTATTAACGTCGTTTCCCAGAAAGAAACTCGAGAGCAGATTATACGTCACGGGCAAACCATTTCCTTGAGTGCTCTCTCGTCAAACTTTACCGGAAAGAGATCGAACTCTCGTATTGGGCCGACTTAAGGTAATCCGCCGTAAATAATGCACATCACCTATATAGATGCGGCGTCTCTGAGCTCGCTCTGCCTCCGAGCGCGAAAAGCCGCCGTGAAAACTCGTTGAGCTCTTTCGCCATAAGTTCGAAAGACGCTCTCTCCCCGCGACCCACGATATCGACCGCCCTGCAGTGGCATCGCCCATCCGCCACTATAAAGCCTGTGTTTAGCGGCATTTCCCACAAGAGCACGCGTCATCGACTCGACTTACGTGCTATTTCGTCGTGATACGAAAGTTTCGTGGTTTACGTCATCGCGAGATAAAAGAGAAAAGCACGAGGGAGAAAACGGCGAAAACCGTCATCCGACAATAGATCAAAAACGAGAGCAATACGTTGAAAATTGCTGTCGCCGAACGAAAAAACAGATCGAGTTTTAAACATATCCGAGCAATTTTCCCGGATTACAAGGATTGTACCGTTAAATTAGGACAATGCAATTCAGTCACTTAATTCAAATTCGATTAACTCGGAATGAAATCGCATCAATATTTATCCATGCTAATCCCACCGAAAAATGATGTGTTTGTCTATTTTCCGTCAAATTATACAACAGCTATTTGTAACTTTGAATATGAATGAGCTATCTATAGATCAGCATGATAAATTAATTCTACCACTTCGTTTTCCCGCAATAGAACTTTCCCTCCTTTACATTGCTTCCATAACAAAATTAGAGACGTAAGAATTAGCACGCTACAGGAATAATGTACATTTTAAACGCTAATTTGACTGTGCCGTGAGAATGAAGATTACAAAAGGACGAGGAATCTTGCGACAGCTAGACTTGCTGAAGAAAGAATTGGGTCAACCTGAATATTCTCAACGAACTTTTCTATGAATACGCCATGCGCCAGTATTACACGGGACACACGAAACAGCGCAAGTTACCCACGAGGAACAAAAGGGATATGAATAAGTACGACAGTGCAAGAATAAAAGCAACATTTAGCATCTAATGAATATACTTCAATANGAGAGAGAGAGAGAGAGAGTCAGACTATTTTCTATTAATACAGTCGAGAATGTCATTTGGAGAAGAAACTCGTTGATGAAACGGAAATGGAGACCAAGTCAAGATCACGAAGAGCGATCGAGCGACCCGTCAACGACAGCGCCTTCGCGTCTCGGTCGCGTCCGGCGCCGGTTATTTACCCTGATGAAATCACAGCTTTGTATTCCTGTACGATCGATTGGCGCAAGAAGATGTGCGGAGAAGAAAGCGACCGACCTCTCGGAGCGTGAGGCGGACGAGAGCGTCAAGCCGAGAAACGGGAGGCGGCGCAGGAAAGAAAAGGGGGACCGGTAATAGGCATTGGCGCCGTTGAAAAGCCGTGGAAAATCAATTACCGACCGTGCAAAGGGGTGGAAAATTATATCGATAGGCGTCACAGGCTCCCACGAAGGTGACTGGCACCCTCCGCCATTCCGCCCTCGAGTTTCTGCCAAACGCCGTTATCGGTAGCGAGCAGAGACTGATCCTTTAACTGTGATTTCGAAGCGCGGCTGATTGCTTGGGCGGGTGCGAGTTCTCCCTGATACACAATTATAAGGGAACGCAGAGAACGACGAATTATCGCTCGAGGCGTTCAAACTTGGTGTGAAGAATTATTTTCTCGCGTCAGAGAGAGAAAGAGAGAGAGACATTGAGCTTTCTCGTTAATTTTAAATTCCTTTCGTAAAATTTTACGTAAAATTTAAGTTTACAGCATTTGCAGTTGGAAATTATATTTCTCGAGCAAAAGATAACAGACAATATTTCTAATATGTATCTCGATGTCGCTCGACGTCTCTCTCACGTTGCGTATCATCGACGTATGGAAACGATGTCGATCTATAGAGAAATGTGAAATATTCATAGTGGAAGCATACCGTTTAGCACGTGGACGGACACCATCGTGGCTGCTGCTACGTTCGCCAGAGCACAGCTATAGTTCCCGCTGTCCTTTTTATTCGCATTTGCAATGTAGAGCCTAGATACCGCGCCGGCTGCACCCATGTCCGTCTTGACGCTGAAACAGAAAGCAGAATGCTCCGTATGAATCTTGACAACGGTGTCGTTATTGCACACGTTTCGCGAAATAAAGAATAGACGCTTTTTTTTAAATTTTTCCGACACAGTTTTTCGAGGGAGAAATATAGTGAGATATAGTGATAAAACGAAATACAGCGAAATAAAGAACAGATGTTTCTTCAGTACTTTTTCGAAACGGTTTTACGAGGAGAAAATATAATGAGTAATAGAATTTGCGAAAAGATATGCAATCACACAACTGAACGCAATCTTTTTTCCTCCTTACACTTCATTTAATTGATTAACGAATTCTTACTTCGTATATTAAATATAACCCACACATAATTTCGCACCGTTGAAAAGTAACGTTTCAACTGATGACAGACGACAATAATTTACGACGATAGCAGGTGGCAGTAAGAACGCCTTTGAAGAGCTTTTGAAGGAAGGAATATGAAACTGAGGGCAGTTTATATCAGAAATTTATCATCGTCTCTCCCACTCTATGCGGGCAAAAGACTTTTTTTATACCACACCGCACTGGGTAGTAAACAGATTCGCTCCGCAGTTCACAACCACAGTGCAGACAAACAAAATAACCACCCTCTCCATGTAACCCCTAAAAAATTATACGACGCAAATCTCTCCCCGTAGAAAAAGCTTATCTGAAACGTACATAAAAACGTATCCCGTAAAGTTATACCCTATGAAATATAATTTACACCCTATTCATTTATTACTTTGAGAATATTCATAAGCATGTAGAATAAATAAAAATAATTAATGAGAGAGATCACACGTGTACACACATACACATACAGAGTATGTAGATGGCACAAGCGTACAGTACATATAAGTGTAAATATAGTTTAAAATATAAGTTTAATTGGTTAACATTTAAATAAGCATGCTGATTTAATATATAATCATCTGAGTTCGTTAATTCGTTATAGACAAACAATTAGTTTTTCCTGTCCTTGCGCAAAATAACTTACAGTGGATTTAATGAGTTTTGCAACTACAAGCCTCGAATATAATCATTCCTAAGAAACTTTCTAAGAATCAGAAACTCGTTAAGGATCCGCGGGGAAATATTCAAAGAGACAAAAGTTATGCGGGTAACGAATTAGTCGAAACCTTCGTACCTCGAGATAGGCTTTATTATTACTTTGATGCGTAGGAAGATAGACAAACTTCGTAGAGAATGAAAAAAAATCGCCGGTCTGTATTTTCACGGCGCGGCGGCGCGGCGGCGGCGCTGTCATATTTAAAGCTGTTTACAAGCAAAAAGTAAGATAAAAGTTAGCTTATAACACTTAGGACCACTTACGTCTCCAGCGAATTAAGCTGATGAAATAGGGCATTCAGGGGGAAGAATAAGAGAAAGGCGGAGAAAGGCAAAGAGGATGTTCCGCGAGCGAAGATGGAAGAAAGGCGTAAATCAAGTAGTTCGCCCTCCAGCAGCTGGCCTTGACAGATCGGGTACTCCTCCCGAGCTTTCTTACCACCGATCCCGAGCAAAAAGAAAGAGAATGGAGAACGGCGTACGTTGCATACGCCCACGCGGTAATGCCGTTCGTATTAATTTCACATGGCATTAACTTGTTTGAATTACATCTGAGGTATTGCTTGCATAACATATCGCGCAAAAATTAAATGAACTTCACTTGTTGCGAGCGTGAAAGTTTGAAGAATTTCTTATTCCCGGCTCAAGGTATGCTACGTCGGAGAAAAATTGGATCCTCGGAAGGTACTAAAGGCGAAGAAAACTGCTGCGCCGCGATATAAAAGAGCCGAGTAAAAAAACGAGCTGTCTCTACTTTGAATTTTTGAATGTTTAACGATGCGTGATGGTTGCTTCAGACGTACGACGTATGTCTTACATATATCCATTTCGTGGAAAGATCTCGTAAAGAAAATAGAAAAATAACATGTGTAAGTAAGAACTGTACCGTGGATATCGCGCCTATATTGTATATTGCAGAGGGAAACTGGATTTTAAAAAGAATCGAGCATAGTAGTATACTAAGAAAACAGACATGCCGATGATGCCGGAAAAGGCAGAAGAGAAGAGAATGCGGTACAAACAGAGGAAACGTTAGGTTCCTTTAAGAATTCATTCGAATGGTCCGGACACCGCAAGACGCATCTTCGTGTTCCCTCCCGCCTCACCATATTGTGCTTCATCATCCCGCGAAACGGCACGGTCTCCTTTGAGAGTAGCATGTCGAGTGCTTTTCCAAGAATGCAACGAGCATTACTATTAAGAAACGTTAAAAGCACTTGTTGCCACATCGTTGTCGTTACCGTTGATACCGTGCCGCCGTTCTCAGCTCTTTCAACGCACTCGAGCATATGTACTCGAGGTTACCGCTACAACTCCGATAATATGCATACTCTATAATATGCATATTATCTTTAAAAGTCGGAAGTTTCTAATTCGGTGTCGTTATTATGTACAATATTGATTTTTTTTTTTAATTAAAAAACATATCATCGAAAGGTAGAAAGTCATAAAAAGAGAGAAAGATAGGGAAAAGAGAGAAATATATTTGACGGAAGCACGGCGGGCATTGAGAGAGAAAAGAATGCACCCCCGACAGTTAGCGAATGGAATGTCCAGGGCGATTCGTGTGTTGCATGCGCAAGCGGTCACTTTGCCCATCAGAAGGCCAATGCAGCAACTCGCGAAACATTGATCCAGCCATTCTACCACGACCGAAATTTTCCAACGATTGGCATCCGGGGACAGATCACATGCCATTTGCCGTTGCACGACCACCCTCGCGTGCGGGGATAGACATCCGTCACGCCGCTTGCGTATCGCACTGCTATTGTATGCGGTCGTATAGGGTCGTAAACACTTGTTTTATTATATTTCATTTAACCGGAAATGTGTTTTCGAATTTGTCCCCGATATCTGTTGACACATCACCGTTCGACTCGCCGCCGGGCGAAAAACGTCAATGAATCGCTGCTCACGGCAGTATTTGGGACAGAAAGGGTTAAATCAGTGACGTGGAGATTAAATATGTACCGGGTGAAAAAAATCGATGGCATGCTTCCGTGAATTTTTCGAATTTTTACGCGCGCCATGCGTTCACACTTTACTTGTTATGCGAAAAAATAGAATCGGATGGTATTTCTCTGTACCTAACCCGTCCGCATAGCTTCTCTATACTCGAAAGAATTTAATTTCGTGCATTGTTCTTAGCTCGTCCATGTTGCACGGAATATCTGGAGATAGGAAATATCCTGTGAACAGGAAATCCCTTTGAAGATATGTGCCTCAGATATTCAATATCACTGACGCTTAATAAACGAACCTCCGCTGGTGGAATCGCTTTTCCTCCAACTGTCGTTCAACACGTTTTAAATCTTACAAGACTAAATGAAAAAAATTATCAAATTACTCATTTTTTCTCAACGTTTTACCGTTGCTGGCGTATCTCATTTGAATTTCAAGAAGCAATATGCGCCATTTTCTCATTCAATCAGTGAATTTGACTTGTATATTTTTTTTGTGACAGATAAATCAACGGGGGAACGTGTCTTATTCAAGCATAACATAATCCATTTTCCAAGTCAATGTAACATTTTGTATCGTATTTTTAGTGCACACACTCGCGCGACAAGCCGTCGGCTTATCGTATACCGAACCATTTCGGTGGAGAACCATTTCGGTTTATACTATCTTCCTCTCTTTTTCCTGCGCCGGACATGGATTTTTTTTTTCACCATACCGTGGAATTTAATTCGAGCATAGAGAGCGCGAAATTTATTCTCAAATTCTTCTATACGCAACTCGTGGACTCCACCTCCTTTGCGTTCGACCTAGAAATTTTTTTCCGCTTACGGATCCGCAGTGAATTTCAGCGGCAGTCGAGTAGGTAGAGAAATTTAAGAGCTCCTAGTATATTTTGTTTCTCTCGCTGATTATTCTCTTTCCTTGTCTTTTTTTACAACACGCTGCGTGAGTGAAACGATACGTGTGCGATGCTCGTGTTCGTACGTGCATCTTTTAACGTCAGAACCAGTAGTAACGGTGTGGCTTTACGAAGATCGTAAAAGGGTTGTGGCGCGAAATTTACCCCACTAGAATGCGCAATGAGCGAGAAAAAAAAGCTTGGAGAGTATACTTTTACGAGTCATTGCGCAAGAGTAAATGTTATTGCGATGCCGAGTCAATTCAATAATCAACGAATACTTTATGTTTCTTGCTGACTATTTCATCCGTAAGAGAATCTCACAGAAGATATGGAAGCTTCTTATATTTGACAAGAGATTTTTATGGCTTCGAAATTATGGATCATATTTACTCAATCGGAATAGAGGAATGAAGGAAGCAGCATCGCTCGATCTTTGCACCCACAAACTGAATTCATTATATGGACGAAGCATTTCCTACCATTCTTCTTCTTCTGTGTTCTTCATGTTGGATAATAAGATCTGTTCTTCGATGCCTTTTAACGTAGAAAAGAGCTCCGAGAACCAACAGATCCGAGCAATTTTAAATTTGAGCTTAAAAGATTTTTATCTTTGCGCTTGTTTTATCTCGAATATAGTGTTATATATATTTATAAATTTCCAACGCGTAACTCTGAGATTAGCCTGTTATACATTAAATAACATCGCTAATATTTTATCGGGTAGTTTCGGACTACCGGCAAAAATTTCCGAGCTAAGTAATATTTTTCACATTTTTATAATTAATTGACTAGTGTGTCATAAAAGAAAACCATATTTAACACAAAAAGGAAAAAATCATATTTAAAAATCAACTTTTAATATTTTCGCGTCGCTACATAAAAATTAATTATTTAAAATTAAATGTTCCATGGCTTCAAGTACCGGTTTTTCTTCGTGACTTTTGTATAAGCGAAAGCAATCGTTTATAGCGAACACATCTTTTCCGCACTTTTCTTCGTAAAAATACGTCTTGGTGGACTTCTTAATGGTTAGAAATATAAGCGCGCGGTCTGTAGATTTCGAGCAAGGAACCTCGTCGCAGCCCCTCGTTTCCTAACTTAAAGGGAGTTGCGAAGTTTCTTTGTTATTCCCTTCCTGCCGACCTCCGTCGGGATTTTGCCTGCGAATCGGCCGGACAGACATCGCAGAACTTTTCTTGAAACTTTTCATCAGGCGAGGCCGAATGTAAAGCGCTGTTTGGTAAGAACAGTTTTCACAATGCCCGCAATGATCATGCATGGCGACGAAGTCAAAGCTTAATAGCTTTACCAAATTTGTTCGAACAAAACTTGAGACAAAACTGATTACAGAATTTATTTTTCATTTTACATAAAGATATTAATTTTAATCATTCGTACTTAAAACTAAACGAAGGAAACTTTGTTAAAAAGTTAATTAAATCTCTTCATTTATATACTTGGCATTTTTATTAGACTATATGATAAATGAAATTATTTAAAGAATTTTAAAGAATTATAGAGCGTTTTAGTTATCATAATAACAGCAGTTTTGCATATTAATCCTCGTCTAGAAATTCTAATTGATCAGATAAAACTGTGTTAATCCTTGAGTCATAAAACCGAAGGGCGCGTAAAACGAAAGTTAAATGTCGACGAGAGCTTTTTTCATTATCCCCAAGATTTTGCATTCAACCAAACTGTAAGTTTACGCTTCGTAAATTTAGACGCACCCGCGATCTTTACCTTCTCGCGCGAGGCAAGAGAAAGAGGCTTGTAAAAATCCCCTCCGCTCTTCTTCGAAGTTTAGCGGGTTTGTCGAGCAGGTTTTACGTAGCATAAACCTAAATACGTGCACGACGGTAAGACTGTAGGTACGAAGAATATCGCGCGAATACGCGGCCACATGCTTACTTAGAAAGGAAACTCCATCTCGTCGTTGTCTCCGCAGGAATTCAGCGGATTATCCCGGATTTGCCATTGCGGCGCGAGGAGGCGCAATACCTTATCGTTCTCGTGACTTCTTTTTCCGATCGCGGCACATGAAAAAGTCTGCGAAGGCTGCGGCGAACGTACTATTGGAGGAACCAAACTTTCTGATGTAACGTCGTAAAGATTCGGGTCACGAGTCACGATTTTCGAATCGCTTCTCGGAAAAAAAATCTCGACAAAAAATGTAAAGAAGAAAGTCTCGCTTTTTCTAAAATATAGTATAATATGATAAATGTATACTGTATATTTATGTAAATTGATGTATAAGTCAATCTGTATGATTCGGTCATGCGTTATGCTATACAGAAGTTTCTTTATGTATGAAAAAACTCGACTAAAACATGACCAGTAAGTACAAACTGTAATATATTTTCTCGTGGAAAGGACCGTGACTCATATTGCTCGACGAAAGATTTTTTCGTTGCTAAATAATAAGCCGAGTGAGACTTGCTGCGTAATTGCATCCTCGAATACCGAGTAATTAACTCTTGTAAAAAAGGTAAAGTGCTGCGATGGAAATAGCGAAATGTGCTACAGGCAGAAAGCGAGAGAGAGAGAGAGAGAGAGAGATGCGTTATATTTAAGCTTAGGAAGGATGCACTGCCGTATTAAACTATGCGCGATTATATCACTGGAGTCACTACAGTACATGTAAAGGTAATTGTGCACCAGCGACTAGCGTGAAAACTCACGGGAATAATTAATGAAAAATGAGAACCAGTCGGTTGTCCGCCGAAAAAATATAAGCGCCATAAGAACTAGCGTAAAATTTTATAACGCTCTGTATCATCGACATAGAGGCTAGAATGATCGATTTATTACGGTTACACATGGTGCGATAGTATATTTCACGCTATCTATAAAGAGGAAGAATGGATAAATCGATACACAAGCATCTGAGCGTAACGCAAATTGCGTTGACCTTATTTTCGACGTGCGTGCCTTCTCTGCAGAACATTGCACAACAGTGATGTTCGGCACGTGAAGAAAAGTTTCAGATATTATAATTCTTGATGAGATTTTTTTTGCTCACGGCAAAACTAAATAGAACATAATGTTACTTTGCAAGAGAAATTTGTATCTTATCTTATTATTTAAAATTCAATTCTGACCCCTTTTACCTAATACTAAGAAACGTATTTAAATTATAAAGAGATCTGTCCTTTGTTACAATTCCCCCTGTTGTTGAAATATCAGTTCTGGGCAATGACAACAATGATACAAGAAATACGGCTTCTCGGGAGGAAATGATCGCAGGACGCGTGGACAAATAGGTCGGCGGAGTCAAGCCTTTCATCGGGGCATAACGTGAAATCGAAAAGATCAGAGAGACGGATGGAAAAGGGATCAAGTCCGGTCTCGTATGTTGCGGAGGGTGGGCGATTCAAACGGGATGGCGTGGGTCAGGTGCGAGCCAATATGTGGCATCTGGCGTTACATGCTTCAAGCTTCGCATAACAAGCTCGGGGCTTGCTGCGCGCTGATGGGAAAAGTTGCAGGCTGCTAGCTCAGATATGTCGTCGCTGGGCTACGCGCATATCCTTCCTTCCTTCCTTCCTTCCTTCCTACCTACCTACCTACCTACCTACCTACCTTCCTACCTTTCTACCTTCCAGCCGAGTCTACCTTCTTATCTATCTATTCACTTGTTTGCCTTCCTTCTCTATCATTCGCCAACATAACGCTGACTTATAACATATCCTGCGACAACGTCGAAACGTACACGAGCTAACCCACGCTCGTCGGTTCCCCGTCTTCCTCGATCTTGCTCATCTCGCATCACTCCCATATTTTCGAAGCAAAGAAGAAATATGAAATTTCCCGATACTGTTAGCAATTATATAGCTTCAATAAGAAGTCATGTAATTTACAATCATGCAATAATGCAGCAATTCTATTTTAAAGACAACTATATTCTTTTTAAAATACTATTAAAAAAATAATTTTTCTTAAATAAATTCTTATAAAGTATCAAATAATCAGTATTTAAGAAATCGCATGTAATTGTATTGTGCAAACTAGCATTAAAAGTATCAAACACATCATCTGTATGCAACAAATTATATTTTTGCAACTTTCATAAATTTATCGGATCGTCTCATATATTACAAATATACCTTGTCAATCTTTAACATTTTTAAATTCATTGAGAAATTTTCCTGCAAGCTCCACTTCCAATTCGAATAAAAGAAATAAATCAGGAAAAAATATAAGGGATACGAAATAATGAATCGAAAATAATTGATTGCGACAAGTAAAATGAAATCACGAATGTTCTTATTTTTCGTTACAACATGAATATTCTATATTTGGTCGAAACGTCAGTTTAATGTCAGTTGGATTATACACTCGTCCCCAAATGAAACATGATGCGAATAACCTACCATTATCTCATAGCATCGGCTGAACTTTTACCGCGTGGTCCTGCGATTTAATGTGTAAAACTTTGGAATGAGAACAAATGCACCGAATATATGATTGCGACGTTCCGCGAATTATTCCCATAGGACGTAGCTTTAAAAGAGTAGTACCTGTTACGAAAAATTCATTTCACATAATACAAAAATTTTACGAAAAGTAGTGAAATAGTGCATAGTTGCGAGACTAGATTGTATTTAAACTCATTCAGCTTAAATTTGTTAATTACATATAAATTGAAGTTGTATATAAATGAAACAAAAGTGGTAAATTTGCAGGAAATGAGAAAATAATTGCGATTTTTTCTGCTGAATGCATTTCAACGTTTATTTTTTTAGAAATTAATATAGCAAAAAAATAACGTTTAATTCTCTTTAATAAGCATTCTGACGCAGAAAGATTAGCAATCAATATAAGTAACACCGAAGTAGTACTTCAAGATAAAATGAAAAAGCGCGAAGCTTCCTTTAATATACGTCCCGTTATTCTGCCGTTTTTTATCGCTACGTTTTTCCATCTCTTTCGTCATCAGAAAGCAATTCTGTGTATTTCTGTATGCCAATCTCCTTGTCTGCTTATTCCTGTTTGCGCAATGCCAAAATGTAAGCACTAAAACTTTCTCATTCCAGCGACCTCTTCATAAAGTCTTAACTACGGAAGTAATCTTGTACCTGATTCTAGCATTTATATTTTACAACTGCATTCGACGTTTCAATCTAAAATTACTTTTCAAATTAAATTGCTATAAAATATATATTAAATAAAAAAAATAGTTAGAACTCTTGATAGCATTTCTATATTTAAATAGATCTATCTCATTTTAATGATTAATCTAAATGCCGATATCCTTTTTGCGACAATGCTATTTTATACAAAAGTAGGGTAATAAATGATAAACACCGCTTGATCTGTTGTAACAAATGAATTGAAAGAGCTAGAGATGAGAAAGAGATAATATTTTAATATATATTATACAGAAATTAGTCACAAAAATATATTCATAATAATTACAATTCTGAAAAACACAGCCATAATACTGTCATTATAAAATATTTTACAAATAAATGCAGTATTATTGTACATAAAAGTGAAATAATAAGCGACAAATGTTCGCTCGAACTGTTGTAGCAAATGAATTGAAAGAACTGGAGATTAGGGAGAGATAATGTTTTAATATATATTATACGGAAATTAGTGTTTATGATAATTACAATTCTGAAAGATACATCCATAATACGCGTCATTATAAAATATTTTACAAACAAATGTAGTATTATGTAGAATAAACGTTATCGATTACATTACGCACGTATAAATCTAGAAAGTTAATGAGTAAGTGCGACGACCATTTATATTCGTTGATGCCCCACCAACATTTACGCTCATAGAAAGCAATATTTCACCGACAAAGGAATGCTTGTGACTGATTGAAATACTGCCAACGTATAAATGCGAGCAACGTGCATTTTTCACTCAACTTTGACGCGTAGATACGCGGGTCATTTCTCCATATTGATTATCTTCTAATGTCATTTTCATTCTGCGAAATCGCGAGGAAATAGCAACGGTAATCCTACAAATTACAGTGTCATTTTTTTTTCGATAAATCGCTCGCGCGCAACCGCAGCTGGCTAATGTGCGGCGCTTATAATACTCTACTGACTGTAGAATACTATGCATCCGCAGAATTCGAATTAACGCTTAACGTACCACATTGCAACGGGTGTACTAATAACGCAGGGGAGAGAGATCGTGTCACGCGACGCGGCACACGGCAGGAAGCACGAATTAGGGAGGACTGTTCGAAGTCGCGGCATCTGTTGTAGCTGTTATCCCGGCATGCCAATTTGACAGGCGCCGCAATTGCGACGCTCCAGAAATGTCTACGGAGAAAAAGGCTACGGTCGATTTTTCAGTCTGACAGTTCCGGGAGGTTGGCGTCGTCGTTTCCCGGCTGTCCGCCGCGGCGCATCGCAATAAAGGTCGAGGAGATCGCAAGAACGCTCACGCCAGGCCGCCTCTCCTCCGTTTCTTTTTGAACGCCGAGGTAAACAGCATCAGGCATGATTAAGTAATCCGCTCTCGTCTCGCCACCGTCCCATCGGAAGGACCTTCCTCCGTGCAAAATTGCGTCGGCCAGTCATAATACCGGCGAGATGAGATATCGTGCCGTATCCAACTAAAATATCCCGCCGCGCTGAGAAAGTTATTGCCGGCAAAGGATTTTCAAGGCACGGCTTTTCGCTCGGAGATCACATGGCAAATCATGTTCGAGTGAATATTTCATGACCGTACGTTTCGATGGATAATTCATTATTCCCCTTTATGCCGATCGAACGCTTCCTCACCGTGTAGTATCATACTTCATCCTCTTCGTAAAGTCTATTGTAACCCCTTCCGCGTGTAATTCCATAAAGGAAATATAGGCCTCGACGCTTAATAAAAATATAATATAATTTATGAGATTGGATAAGGATTACGTAACGCAATAAACCGTAGCTTGCAGGAAAAGCACCGAGTCACGATTCGTTCGTGTCGTAATTCCCGCAACACGCGACAATAATTGCCAAGCAAAAAGAGCTTGCGGGACATCCGTCACTCTGTCAGTGCATACAATATACCCGCTGCACGCAACAACTCACTCGTTTACTTCCTTATTAGGGGGGAGGGCAAAAAATTTATCAGGCTATTACTTAGCTGAAGATCATACATCTTTCTCAATGTCATTTAGCGTATTCAGCGAAACGTATCATTAGAGTGTCATCGAAAGCTGAAAATCCGTGTAATGCGCATTATGCGAATAATTGCAAACGAGCGATTACTCGAGACGAGTTTCATCGAGGTATTCTCGCTGGAGAAGAAGTCTCCATTACGCGCCAAATCTCTTGTATGCTTCAGCACGCTCGAGATGTATCGCTTGTCTTTAGTTAAAGGCCCTGTTGTCGCCTCGACGGGCCATTAGACTGACGTAGACACGTCGCGATTTCCTTGCATTATTAGCGACCTGGTACCCGGCGCGATTCACTCGAATGAATAATCTCGAGGCATCATCGTCCTCCATTTCGAGCATAACGCGTTCTTTGTAGCGTCCTCGCATTCTGATGTGAATAAACGTCGCAAAATAACTCTAATGAACCCCCACCGCCATTTTCGCTTCCCGTCACCTTTCTATTTTTCTCGTCGCGACGTCTTATTGCCCGTCTCGGCATTTTCGTATCTTCCGATTACGCTTCATTGGCGCGTGCTCCTCCGCGCGCGCGTTTCTTAATTTCCTGTCTCTTGATTTTTATGAATATCGGTACTTGGCGCCGTTGTTTCTTTGACGTCGAAAAACATCATCTGCGCGAGAGCTTATGATACAGCCGCAAAATACTTTCCGTCGCGTTTATTTGCGTGTAATCCCCCCCTTTTTCCGGTTAAAATAATCTCCATCTCCGCTTTTCCTATTATCTACCCCTTTTCCATTCTGTTTTCTTATGAATCGGAAGTTTCGTTTGCACATTACATCCATTTATATGTCACAAACGATAACTTCTTGTCGAAAGCATACACACCGCCGGTTCTTTGTGATACATTATACCACCACATCGTACAAACCCCGGAATGTTCACAGCGGTAAATTAGCATCAAGGGAGGTCAGCTTGTAAAGAAGAGGCTCGCATTGTTCCTCCGCGTTGCACCTTGTGCAAATAGTTCAGCAAGCCACCATCCATTAAACGCTGTTTTCAAGCCTTCCATAGTGAGCAATTCTCCTATACCATCGCTAATCATCTAATGGATCAATTGCGTTGAGAAAACTTTGACAAGATTTATAACCGCGCAAAATTGTGCGCTAAATTGTGTCAAAACTATCCTTTCTGGAAGAAATACTGAAAAAAAAAAGTTATTTTCTAATAGGTTCGTTTACTTGTAATTATTTTGCTTGTATAAAAGAAGCTTTCATAAAAGAACTTTTTGCAATTAATAACCGCGTACTCGTCTCCATTACGCCAGATAATACAGATAATACTTGGATGTGTGGTTCCAGCATTCACGCGACAAAATTGTGCCATATCAAAACTATCCTTTCTGGAAGAAATACCGAAAAAAAAATAGTTATTTTTTAATAGTTTCGTTTACGTGTAGTTATTTCACTTGCATAAAAGAAGCTTTCAGAAAAGAACCTTTTGCAATTAATAACCGCGTACTCGTGATATAATACGCCAAGTAATACAGGTAATACTTGGATGTATGGTTCCAGCATTCACGCGACGTCGCGTATCATTTTCATGTTACGACAGACGAAACTACCAGATCTGTTTGCCGCGAATCCGCAATGACCAGCACGGAGAGAAAATAGCAGCTTACGAGCGAAAGCGGCATCGAATTCCAAATGTTGTATATTCCAAGTATATAAAATATATGTGTGCTGCGCGCGGCTTGGCGAGGATGATATTAGAAGCCTTTTGTATGCAACTCGATACGTATGCTTTTTGCATATACCATAGATATCGAAGTTTTCTCTCATACTGCCGTCTTTTCACGTCTATCGATGTGCACAAAAGTGTCAGAGAGAGAGAGAGAGAGAGAGAGAGAGAGAGAGAGAGAGAGAGAGAAAGAGAAAGCTGCGACTGTAAATCGTTGTGCATACGTTCAGACTCGGCGCGCTTTCGAGCGCATATCCTGGCGGGAATTTTTCTGACCACACGTGCGACGAATTATCCTCACTCTTTTTTCATCCCGAAACGCGCCTCCCTTCTGGCGCTTCCGTGTCGGGACCGATAAAAGGGGTGACGACAGCTTGGACGACGAGCAAAATTGAAATATCGCGAACCGCGCCCGGCTACGCGCAAGAATAATAATTAATGCCACGACTTTTATCGCCGCAGTGGAGAGAATAATTGAATCGTTAAGTGCGGTAGCCACCGGACCGTCCGCTTTTCATCCCGATTGTAATGAGAAGAAAGCGATTTCTCATTCAGAGGCACGCATTACATCGCGTCAAGAAAACGTGCGATGTATATAAAAATTAAATGCTCCGTCATTATAGACAGTCTACAGACAAGCACGTTGCATGTAATACCTGATATTTTATAAAGAGATATTTTATAAAAGCGAATTCAACAAATGAAGAATTCTTCTGCATCTTCCAATTTCCCGCCGGCGATCGCTCGAGATTGATCGTCTACTTTTTTTATTCCCGCCCACTTCAATCTTCGATTGAATTCGCACTCTTTGATACGACACCCGGTGCTACCGAAACGCCAGGGAATATCTAAGAAAACAGGATATATATATATATATATATATATATATATTGACTTCTTTCCCAAAGCAATAAACTCGGCTCGTCTCGCGCGATGTCCATCCTTTGCCTTTGATCCCAACTTTTATTTTGCGCGACAGTTTCCACGTCGTCGTTCGAACCGTTGGGTCAACTACGACGCCTACAGTCGCAACAGCGTTGGAGAGGTCTCTCCAAGAGAAATCGTGTCGTTATTCACAGTTAAAAGTCGAGGAAACAGTTAAAGCTCGCCGAGAAGAGATCCGGTTTCCTCTGAAGCGCAAAAATAAAATGAAGTCTGGTGTCACCCCATTAAAGCTGCATAAGAAGAAGCGGGAGATGCAGTCCCGTTACTGAACTCTTATATCGGATACCCGCAAATCGATACGAGTGTTTTAGAGCGATAAACGCGCGCGAATTTTCGACCGCAGATGGAAAATCGGGGAGAACGTAGACGCGTAAAATCAAATACATAGTTCTTTTTATAATAACATAACGCCGAGAAAGCCTCTCGAAATATAAGCTCGAGCCCGTTTCTTACACGCTAGAAGAATATCTCGCGAAAACTTTGAATTATAGCCCATAAAAACTTTGCGAGCCCGGACGATTAAGTCGCCGCATAATATAGCGGTCGAGCTCTACGGGTACCTCCGGCGCGCGCTACGCGAATACACGTATTCTACACGCGAAACACACTATTGTGTAAGTTATACTCATGTCCACTAAATGCTTCACTCTTATACTTTCCCTTATATACGGGATAATTTATTTAAACTCTGACCGCAAAAGGATTAACAGTACTACATTTCAACAGAAAAAAAAAAGATTTCTTTTGTATTCGTGATATGTAATTAAGCGGAATGTGATGTACAAGGTGTGTCACAACTCGCGATCGTAATTTTAATAATTTCCTGACTTCCACTTGAGTGAATGTTTCCCACTTGAAATGTACTACAGTCTCGACATTTTTGCCTTAGAATCTTCGTCTTATTTTTTTGCCGAGGAATACGTTGTATCATTAAAATTACGGTCGCGAGTTGTACAATATCCCATGCATGATATACGATTATGGGATATTTTATGGAATGTTATGTAAACCATCTGTGTGGATTGTACGTGCTAAGAATGAAATATACTCCTCTCTCTCTTTAAGATCCAAATACCTCTACCTGCCTGTTTAAAAAGAAATCAATCAAGTTTCTTCATTAAAATTTCAATCACACTGTGATCTCCGCCACATCCCACGTAAATAAAAAGAAGAGTATCGTAAAGGAATTAAGTGCGGGCGTGGAAAGAAAAGCGAAACAGTTACGTGGATCATAATGCACACGTGGCTGACGGATAAAACAAGAAGTCTGATAGCGCGGGACGCAGTGCATTGTTTACGGACGGCATTAATGTCAGCGTAGCAACCGAAAACAATTAAGATACAAGCTCACAATCAGCCCCCTCGCACCCGCCCGCTTGCGCCGGTTGTCTCGCGTTTAGAAGTAGAATCAGCGTATTTCTCAGTTTAATCCGTGCTGCTACCAGGCGGGAAAATTGTCTCCTACAAGTACGAGCGATTTCGATAAAGCACCTCGTCAATTATGCGACCCTTTTGTCTCGTTATCAGCGAAGAATCTCACGCCACTGTGCCGGAACACGGGACTGTTTCAAATGGATTTGTTTGTTAGACGTTTGTTAGGGTCACCATAGTTGAGCGTGTCAGATATTTATCGAAGAGCACAAAGCATGAAAGCGCGCGTTCTGTGAAAGGGAACGAGAACTGGAACAGTTAGAGTTTCTCTCGCGACATATTTTTCCGCTGTCCTTTCATTAAAGAGACACAAAAAAAAAACACGGAGCTACAAAAAAATACAGCGATAGGGCAAATGAAGTCCCTGGATTTGAAGCCTCGTTAAAACGTCTCTGGCCGGTGGCACCACGCCAGCTCTATTGTCCATGATGGATGGTTTTCATACTTCCTTCTCGTACTCTTTTAATAACGGCAGAGGAACAGAACGCGCGCACAGCTAAATTACATATATTAAAAGTCGTCGCGGACGCATAACTTGTTTTCCGCTGCACAGCCCGCATCCCACATCCATCCGCCATGTAACCGCGTATATTGTTGTAGTTATTTTAACAAAGAGTTACGACGTATGCATCTCTCTCTGTGCATAATAGCTAGATTAATTTATTACGCGGTTTTCTGTTTAACAAATAATCGCCAAGTTACGGATGGAAATATCAGAGAAAGATTACACACACGATTGTGCTCGCGTTCCTTCATCCATGGCGAACGATGTTATTCTTTTTTTCGTTTAATTCTCGCAGACCGCGTACTCAAAGATATCGCCTTCGTTCGTAATACTACGATTAAACGCGCTTGATGAAGTCGCATGTGAGATCGCTACAAAGCCAAAGACTTGCGGAAAAGGGCGATCGAGTGCACGAGAATCAGTGGATGCGCGGCAAGTGTGGGCGGACGGGGGTGAAGACGGTGGAAAATCGACGATAGCTGGGGCGAGGGGATAAATTGAGGCGAGGGGGGGGAACGAGTACCGCTTTAAGAGCTTTTAAGCTCGGCGTTAAGCCGGGATTTATTTCTGACCTGTTTACACCGGGGAAACAATTGACCCATGGCCCAGCGATACCTAGGCTGGTCTCAAGTGTCTACTCCAAGCAATCCAGACGCGACTCGTTCTATCTGACTAACGATCCCGGCATAGCGAACCACTCGCGAAAGAAACAGTTTATTCCCGTTAAATGGACCCACTCAATGTCATTTTGGTTTAAACGGGCGAGTATCGTTTCACGGACTTAATTATCGACGAGCTAGGCGATCGGTAATCACGTTTGAACGTGAACTTGTTGTTAAAAGACATTGTACGCTCCAATAGAAATTTTTTCGTAACTAATTTATCCGCAAAATATGCAATCGTTCGTAATCTCTCACAATATACCTTTTTTGGTCGAAAGCATGTTTATTGAATGATTCTCCAAAGAAAATGGGGACAGAGAACGATTAAATCTTGTGCGCGCGACGATAATTTGATCAAACATCATTCCTGATGTTAAAAAAAGTAACATATGCCCCAATGTAAATTTATTCACAAACTAATCTATTCGCAAAATATGGAATCGTTCTCGTTTCTCGCAGTATGTCTTATTTCGGTCAGAAGAATATTTATTAAACAATTCTCCCAATTTTCCCCCAAAAAATGGAGAGCAGGAATGATTAAATCTCGTGATAATTCGAACATCTTATTTGCATTGCTAAATCTAAACTTATTTGCATCGCAGTCAATTACAAATGTGTGCTTGCATGTATGCGTACGCATATAATGTCGTAGATTATAACTGAACGTACGAGCGCTAACTACGCGACAGGTCGTATTCGGCATCTAATCTCATAGCTCATAGTTGCCTAATCTCGCTGTTGTCGCTGCCGCGCTAACGCGAACTGCAATAAAACTTATCCCGCTGCTGCCACACGGCCATAATGGCCGTAACGTTCCCGGTGTATCAAACTTCCTAAAGCAATGCAGCATGATCGCGCGAGTGCGATTATTTCTCGAGAAAATAGCGGAGCTTTCATCGCGCCCCTATAAAGATGTTTATTGCCGAATATAGGGACGAAAGAAGGGTGAGCCTTTTACGGGAAGGAAAAGACCTTTTACGCTGTTATCGACTTCTATATAATTCATATAGTCGAGATAATAAAGTTTTATTTATGTGCGCGACAAATGTGCGGCAAAGTGTGCGGGAGAGAGCGAGAGAGCGTGTACCCGATTAAAAAAACAAAGACATGTGTAAGTTGCGTGACAACCGCGAAACTGTACGCGCGGTGTAATATCACTTATCAGACATTTATCGCGAATATTTATGTCACTTAACAGTCCGAAAGCAGCTCGTGTTTTTACACGGGAGATCAAATCACACGTCCGGACGGAAACTTTTTATTCGCGCCGGTGCCGGCGAAATTTATTTTGCCCCGCGTCGACGCTGACATTTGTATTTATATATCATCGCGCTCTTTCGGCGCGCGATGCAATAACGACCCGTAAAAATAGCGGCGCCGAAACGAAATTCGCGAAATGGCCGCGTTAAACATCCTTGACAGAAAGCGTGCTCGATTGGAAATTCCATAGCCATTAATGGCTTAAAAGAATCGTATGTTTCTATCCGTTCGACGCAATAATGGCCGGCGTTATACAGGCCACCGGTATCGTATACCGGTCTAACGAGTTTACCATGGAATATCCGCTACAATTTACAAAAGTTTTTCCCCGCTGGGTAACTGTAACGACGCGCCGCGACGCTCGTGAATTTATCGAGCACCTGTTCTCCGACGGGGGAAACTCTCGTAGCTCGTCTCGCAAGCTCGCTGTAAATCTCGTCTTTACAGTTAGTATACGCGTTTGTCACAGATCACGTCGTCTGACTGCGCTGTTACGTGTCCCCGTGCAGGAAAGATGCTTGCTTGTTGTTCCCCCTTTCTCGCTTGCGAAGTCTTTAAATCTATCAGCCGACAAGGTCTACTGAAAATTCCAAACACGGCGCTTCCTGCCAGCCAGACCAAGGGCGGCTCTCTGCTTATATACAGGGACTATATACCGGGGATTATCGGCGACGCGCTCATGTGTCTCGGCACGCTTTGGCCCTCGAAATGCTATCCCGTCGAGGACCTGTTAGATTCGTCGACATCTTCGAATAATTGCGTGCATGCGCTAACCGCGTTGCGCCAGCGGCGATACGGTTAACGAGGAATTCAGCTGCGTACATGAATCGAACTCTTGATCTTGAAAACTGTCCGACTGGTGAAAGGGCCCGGGGACAAAAGGCAGTAAGAAACGGAGAGTAACGATCATTGACAAAGTAAAGAGGAACCGCGAATTAATTAACGCGCGACATCTCCTACCAGAGGAGATGGAAATCCGCGGTCGGATAAAACTCCAATTTAAGTGGACGCTCGAAATGTGGATTCCCGAAGGCATCTCTGCATAAAAGGCAGTTAAAACCAAGTGGCTTTGCTATCTGTTCAGCCAGTCCCCTCCTACTCCCCCCGTTTTCTCTCTCTCTCTCTCTCCTTCTTCAGCGGCTTTATTCAAACCCTCCCGAAGATTCGCAATGCAACATTCGTAAAGGAGGCAAGAAGTGGCGGAAACGTGTGCCTCCTTTCGCTCGACGAACTCGAATGGAAGGAAACCGTGCCATGGAGAAGAACGAATAAGGGCGGGACGTAACGGCGGCGGACGGAAGGCACGCAGAAAAGGGTAGAAAAAGTCCAAAAGTACTCGACGTCGGTAGCGGAGTTTGCGTAAAGGGGTTTAGGTAAATTGAAAATGGAATTAAATTCCCTGGGCGCTGCTCGAGAGAGGATACACACGGTACGCCCGGAAAGTCGAGAGAGGAAAGATGTACTCGTTGTTTCTTTTTTTCTTCTTCCTTTTTTCTCCCCCTTTCTTTTTTTTACCACCTCCCTCGTCACCCTACTCGCGCCTCCTTCACTCCCTCGTTACACCTCCGTGTCGTTTCTACCCGTACCATCTTTCGGAAGTCATCCGCGAACGTGCGATGCGAGTATGGTACACAACGAGTTCGCCCGGTGTAAATGGGCGTACGACGCCGGAGTGCCGTGTTCTTCCTCCGGTAAATATGCTCGCATAAATATACATATGTGCTTTCAGCGAGGAAGTATGTATGTAAGTTACGACGATACGAAGATAGAACTGCGTGTGAAGGAAAAATATTGAAGAAATCGACATAACGTGTCGCGCCGCTGCAGTCGCTTGAACGGCGTTAAATCGCGATACACATCCGCCCCGACACACACGGGAAAATTACATTGCCGCGTTTACCTGGCGTAAAACTAAAATTAAGAACGTGCTCGACGTTACACTTTGGGAAGCATGCAAAATTCGCACTGTCGATGATGTAGTACGTATTCTGAAAACCGTAAAGACTGCCAGCACCTCGAATTAAGATGCAAACGCGAGATGCAAACGCGATTTTTTTTTCCCCACGCTCCGCCTAAATATTCATCGAGTTAATAAACTCTCGACTTAATATGCTGACGTTAAGAAAATCGATGATAGCGGGCCGCTTTATACCGTCTATCATGATTAAGCTGCGATCCTTGCTGCATCATGCAAGGTATCGATCCGCTAAAACCCCGTTGAGTAACGATCAATCAAATGGATACGGGCCTGACTTACAGCTATAGAAGGTAGCGGGTTTCCCATGGCAAATCCTCCGCCAATGTTGAACTCGAGTCCATAATTGAATGCCGTATACACTGACAGGAGATTTCACAGTGAATATTCGGACAAGCGATGTGTTTCGCACTTCACACAGGTGGTGAGCCTATAGTTCTTTTTGCATCTATGATACTTCTAGCACACGTTCTACTTTTTTTTCTCCTATTTATAGAAAACGTGGCATGATTGTATGTGAAAAGCCTAAAAATTCATCCGTCGTCTCAGAGTACCAGAGGACCAAAGGAGAAATAAACACACAACGACGGGTACTTGGTTGGCAATTCAATAACACGATTACTCAATAGGACTATGTAAATTTCGTTAATTGCCGCCTTCTCGAGAATTTCGGAAGGTAGGTGACAGCCCGACTTCGCTCCGAGAGAAATTCCTGCTAATTCCGCGGGGACACAAAGCGCTTAAAATTAACACGAAATGCAGCATGAATAATAATATTACGCGAATAAGAAGAAGACACCTTCGTTAAAGCTACATCACAACTAATAATGTTCAGCACGGTTGAATGTTTCATCACATTTTAACGCTGCCTTATAATAATCGGATGACGTGGAAGGCAAAGAGTTTCTTGTTTAAAGCGCCAAGGTGCGGGATAAACTTTTCCGATAAAACGAGCACGCGAAAGACGTACATGAGGATTGACACGTCACTCCGAGTGCATTTATATTATGTCATGATATATTATAAACATAATTAATCGAGAGCCGCTTGCAAAATGGGACGAAATAAAAGTAAAACCATGAATGCGTCATATGTTAATCAATGTCATCGTTAACCGTCAAAGCGTTAACACGATTATACACAGTGCAATTTAACCGTACCGTAATTCGTTTATGGGAATTTGATAACGTGCAGGCGCGGGACAAAACTTGTTCGGATTGGATTTTGTATTCCTCATTAAGCAACTTGGTATATTGATCGATTGTTACGCAGCAGCTCTGCGTGCGTTTTAAAAAATACAGATATCGCTTTATTGTTTTAAAAAATGTAATGCGTAATTAAAAGATTAATCGCGCAGATCGATGAGAGATTATTTACATGATAATCACATGTGTTATTTACTCTTAATTTGCTCAATTTGCCGAGCTCAATTAGTCAATGATCATAAATTCGATTCAAGCAATTTTCTGGACTGATTATAAAACGATTATGGGAAGAGTATGCAAAAAGAATTTGTATCGCTTTATCATCTACAGTGCCAAAATCGGAAAAAGTCATAAAGGATAGCTATCTGCGATATTGTCGGAAACCATTTCGCGCGAAAAAAAGGTATTGCTAATTACTTTGGAGTCTTGCCAAAACGTTCAGCTGCGAAGAACATCAAATGTTCATAAAGAATTTTTCATTACGTATGATTTGTTATAGAACCATAACTATTGACGTTTAAATAAAGACAATGTCATAATTAATGAACTAAATAAATTGATTTAAATACTGCTAATAAGTGTTATGCGTCCTAATGCACATTTAGCGTAATCGTGCTAATCCGTGAACCGTTTTTAATGCAAAACGCCTGTATACGGAAAATTTGCGATGCATTTACGCAGATATTTCAAACAGAAGAAAGTGGCATTAGTCGTATTAGGCGTACTTTTCTTCTTGTGTGTAGCAAGGTGTGGTTTTTGCGCGGAAACCGGACGAACCAAAGCGACAAGCGAACGAGGCACGTACATCTCAACACTAAGTTTAACAGAATTATCTAATTTATAATAGGGAAGAGAAATAAAAATCTATTCGCGTCCAAAATTAATACAAAGATGCATTATTTTAATCAAATGAATCTTTAAAAGGTCTACTATTTTGCATAATAATATCTCGATGTAAAGGCATATATAAGAATATAAATGCAAAATCATGTAATAGCATGTTACAGCAATGTAGCATACTTTACATTGTTTTTTTATAACTGTATAAATCATACAGTTAATTTACATATTACTGGCATATGTGCATGTCCGGCATAAATTAACTAATGTTACGCAAGTTGTTTTTCGTATCTATCGGGTATTCAGGCAGTGTGCAGTATCTCGCGTTACATATGTAGTCACGTGGAATTAAATCCATTACGTGTGCTTAATTATTTTATTAGTGACAGTCGCACAGTAAATGAGATCAGAGAAAGAGGGAGGAAAAGAAAGAGACTTTCCTATATTTTTAATCGTTTTGTTAGCAAGATGCATGAACATATTTTTTTTTAAACTGAAAAGTAGAATTATAACATTTTATTATACAAACGTTATGAATATTCATTTCAGGTTCTTATTAGCGGCTCATTGCGCTGCGAATGATCTGCCAACGTGAAAATACGATACGCGCGATGCAGAGTAAGAAAAACGGTTCCATGTTACTGCCAAGGTCTATCCATAAAAATGCAAAAGAGTATGCATAACAATTCCAATAAACACGGTCTTTAATGAGAAGCGGGTCTAACTTTGGGAAAGCGCCTGCTCCCCCTTAATCGTACTTTGTGGAAAAGTTTTATAAAATTATGGAAAAGTTTGCGGTCGTAATTATCACCTAGGGACGAAAGCGTCGTCACTAACAATCTGATAAATTTATAACCTTTATAACCGGTCACGGTCACAAATCTTTTAAAATTAAACATTATATCAACGAGTGAAATATCGTTGAAATGTGTGAGCGCAAAACTCAATCATTTTTCAAAAAATTATATTATCGCGAAGAAATACGATAAAAAGGAGAACCGTTCATAAGATCTTCACGATGTCCGGTAGTTTGTATCTTTCTTTTATCACCTTACTTTTAGCTTGAAAATCGATAAATTCAGCGCGTGGGATTTATTTTCATTTTTCACAGAAAATCTTCTTATATTTGAACGCAATATGGAATATGATCGTGGAAAATAGGAGCAACTTAAAAGTTATATCACGCTGATGGGTGCTAACAGGAAAAAACTTCGTGAACACGCAGTATTTATTTATAACATATTCTGTACAGTCACTTCTGTTTTGTTGCACGGTCGCAGCGTTTTCACGCGATGCATATACAACCCACTCTGGATAGCAGCCATGAAGAAGTCATCTTATAAGTTTCATAAAACTTTTACGGTAGATACAAACTTTTGATCGAAGGATCGAACCGTACGTGCATCCCCGTTTTTTCTCTCTTGCTTAATTTTCGCAGGCGATTATTAAAATGTAATTAGAGATCCTATTTTACTATTTATTTTTTCATGTAATTTATTTCATAATATTTTACATTATCATTTATAGGAAAATTTTACATAAATTTTATCTGCAATCGTTATTTATTAAAATAGTTCCGTTCTCCGAAATGTTAACAAATGAAAATATCCAACCCCGTTGTAGACATATAGTACGGTCCACTTGTGCTACTTTTTCTTTAAATCTTTCAGGTATTGCACAGAAGGCCGAGTAATAATATCGACATTTCGGCGACGTTATTTCGGAAAGAGGATAACAAAAAGCCGTGACCGGAATAGAATTTTGAAATATGGGGCCTATTTTATCGCGGACACTGATATAAAAAAAGGAGCACCACAGTGTCCCCCTTGTTGCCATGAAATATTTGCCGCCGTGGGTTCAGCGTGTACGGCCGATAAAACAAAATCCGATTAAATGCTTTGTTTTCGTCACGCTTTTTTTCCGCGCTACGACGCCCGTGTCCTAATTGATTTGCCGAGTAATGGATCAGTCCCGCACATATCACTGTAGCGAACGAGCACTGGAACGACGTCCAATGATAGGATACCATTAAATACAATACGCAATATATTGCACTTTATATTTACCATCTTTAATGACATATTAATTTGAAATCCATTATTAAACTAATAAAGGAAACATTCAATCTCGAGTTCTGTCATTCTTTTATCTGTAAAGATAGAAAAAGAGTCGTAATTTCCTAAAGTTTTAATGTTTCAGCATTTCCGGATATTGTAAAATTGATAAATTTTTGGATATTAAAACTGAAACCACTATAAATAACTATTAAATTACTAAAAACATCATTAGTTAATATTAGATAATATTAGTTGCGGAACTGTGTTAATTCTTTTGCAATCCTTTCCTACGAAATTAAAAATATTCTATAAAAAAATGTATTGCGTGAATATTTTATATGAATAAAACAAGTACCTAGTAATAAATTGCAACAACAATATCAGTATTATTTCAACAATTCATTTATGCAGCATTTAAGAACTTTTCTAATTTTTCTGTTATCAGAATCGTTTGATTATGTCGAGCTTAGCACCACGGTACTTGCTCGAGGCATGTACTTAGAGACTTGACCAACTTAGAGAACGCCCAAGGTGAAGAGTAATAGACAGGAGGGTCGGCAAGCTACGTAGAGATACTAGAGACGGTGAAGTGTAACACTATGTGTAGAACATAATAATGTTATACTGCTAACTAACTTCACCAATGTACTGCCTGTATCAACCTTGCATCCTTAAACGTTTAAGGATGTGAGAGTTTTCGCATCAACAAGTAGATAGAAATGCAAGCCTATATAAAGTTAAATAAGGTAAGAAACTAACACATATAAATACAATCCCTTATATCCTGGAATAATAAACAAAAACTTTGTCGGGAGGCGAAATCGGGATAGTGAAGTAATAAATTTAGCTAATAATTATACCAATAATTATATCGCAAAAATTATGTCATAAAGAGCATGAAATTCGATTATTCCTCCTCGCTCCATGCGTGTGCATATAATCCACGGAACCTCCGCGAAAATAATATATCGGGCACAACTTGCAAGATACGATGATACAGTCTTTTCATAATGGTTCATCAAGTGAGAAAAGCCGATGCATACTATTATAACAGCCAGTGAACCAGTAATCATGACAGACGATGCGATGGCACGATCGAACGTCATTTATTTGCAGCGCTGCATTTGACGCGTTCGATCTCGCAAAACTTTTCTCGGGGGGCAATCAAAGGATGGGAATAGGAAGGGATAGAATGTGCTCGATAAATTGCATTCTAATGCTGTCCTGCATTATGCCACGTCGTTCGCGTAATGTCAATCCGACCGGAATAAAAACAGTTGCTGCGCTTTACGATCCGCCTACATAACATTTATAGAATCAAATTTTAACTTATAAATGCAATTTTACGCAAAATTTTTGAAAAGCGCTCCTTGTATCGTCGTCTAATATTATCGTCGAATATAATTTAGAAGATATAAATTTAGAAGATATAAAATTCTATGTGAAAAGATTTATGTTATTGAAAATGAACATGTGTAATATTTTCCGGATGCAGATTTAATGCATAAATGTCAATATCATTTTGATTTTTGTTGTAAAAATCATATTGTTACTTGACATCGGAAGAAAGACATTAGTCAAGTATTTTAGGTTTTCTATTAATAATTTGAAAAAATAATTTTGTTATTAATGAATGATCTTGATCAGACATTTATTATCGATTTTACTTAAAATAACGTTATAGACGATTTTAAAATTGTTTTGAAATAATTCCACAGCTAATTTTAATTAATCTAATTTCCGCTAATCGTACCGGTGACTCGTTTGTGATTAAAAGTTTGGTATGTTTTATTCAAAGCCCGCGCTGGCTGCGTTTGGCACAAGCAACGAGCTCGTTCATTATGTGTATCGGCCCACTATAATCGAGCGTTTTCAGGGGTGATTAAATTGTCAACAGTTCACCTGGTACCTCGCATCCTTTCTTTCAGGCTCAATGACGGATATTGCTAATTTCTCATAGATTTTTCAAGCTATTATCGCTATTGTATCGCGTAAACTGTCAAGCAAGTGACGTAAACTAATCGACCGATCATAACTAAAATGAACGAAGCAAGTGCATCAAATGGCGAGACAAAGGGGGGCTATATTGCGCTACGTCTGAGAAAAACTCGAAATTGTTTTATCGATGAGCCGCTGATTGAAAAATCGTTCTACGAAACCGACAACATCAATTGCTGTCTGAAACGCTATTTAAAATTCATGAATGCTGTCATATCTATAACCAATTAGGTCACACACGCCAGTAGCCGCCGCAATTGTTGACCGTCGCCCGAGAACTTTAATAGAAGCCTTTCAAAATTCACGGAACGTACTATTCTTTATCGAGGCAATTAGAATGCCCGCCTATGCAGGCTGCATAAACCATCGAGTCCTCGTCGACCGAATGTTAACTAGCTATATTTTGAGCGCACTGCTGTTATGCTGCCCGTCAAATACATAATGACAAACTGTATGGATTAAAGCCGATGCTCCCCTCGGCTATAACAATTGGTACATCGCCGTGGCTATATCGTGTTGTTTAAGATCTCACTACCAAAATATTATGTCTACTATAACTTACCTGATGCCACCGCGAGTCGTGTCGTAATTTAACGTACGGGATCCGTGTCGCCACGTGACATAGCCAGTGGGTTGCGGTATATTGCTGACTACACACTTCAGCTCTATTGTACTACCTGCTTTGTAGAACTTGTCACCAGCCGTAGCGCCATGCTCATCCACTATTTCCACCTTCGGCACTGCACAGAAATTTATGAAACTAGGTAATTTCATATGCGTATTTCAACGAGGAGAAACAATTTAATTATAACGAGACTGTAAACGAAATTACCAAGCGTACATCGTGACTTTTTTTTAAATCGGGTCTAATAAAACTGCTTGATAGAGCTTTCCAACTTATTCGGGGTAACACGTAACAGCGAATTGATGGCTCGATAGTAAATAAACGCTAACGCGCGCATAGATTGAGCGATCTCACTTTCGTAAGTGCTCAACTCGAGATCAAAGTGGCATGGCGTCATTGGACACGCAAGCAAATGAAGCTTCGAGATCGAATGGAGGCAAGCATTAGTTGCGGTTTCCGAAGCGAAGTCGCGCTTAATTACTGTCGTAAAGCAACGGGAAATCGTTGCTTTTCCTTTTAGTGTCCGTCGCTCGTGTTTCGATCACGTAGCGATATATACGTTCGATTGAGCCTTGGAAATTTATCCCCTTTGGGGATTTGCAACGCAGAACACCTATTTCCAATTGTAGGCAAATGAAAGAGAAGGCGAATAACAGCTCCGTAATTATTTTGGCATATTACGAAATTGTTAGGCACGGACTTGTCTGTAACATTGTCTTCTCATAACACGTCTTTACTTGATAAATTTTATTCGAGTAGTTAACATGTAATGTAGGATAATAATACATGATTAATTGAATCTATATCTTAAATAGGTGTTGCATAAAGATAAGACCTTCAGCAAACAAACGGCGGCGTGGCCTATCTATAATCAACTATACGACGGAGTTGAACCAACAATGGTTCACCTCAATGCAAACAAGGAAAAATAAAGAGGAAAAATTCGAAATTGAACTAAAAATAGAAGGGAATAAAGAACGATTTTTAAATAAAATTCGTTAAACAATCGAATTAATTTTTTAATAGAATCCCAAGATAAATAATTATATGTAAAATCACAATAAAATAGAATGTCCGCTTTTTATATTTTACTTTAGAAAAAGTGGTACGATTACCAATGCGAAAAGGAAAAAGAAGATAAATATACGAAAAACATGGAAAAGACAAGGAGCAGGAGAGCGACAAATACCATGGAGGAAAACGAACGAACCAACTATAAATACGAGGCGAACAATCGAGGAAGCCTTTGACCCCGTGACGCCAGCTAATCAAAGCCTTGGCAGACTGATTCCGCATTGCACTCGCTCCCGCGTCCCGTTCCTCTCGTCCTTCCGCCGGCGACCGAACAGTGCCTGACAGCGGCAAACTTTCGAAACGTCCATTTAGGAAAAACTCCATTTGCACCCAAATGAAGGCCACTAACTGATCCTGCGCCCGTGTCTCCGTCTCCTTTCTTCCCTACAATTCAACGCTTCGCCCGTCGACCCAATGTCGCTTGCCATTCTGTAACACCCGAACAACGCTCGCACGTCGTTACAGCACCAACGAGTGACCCCAGCCGACGTAGGACGCATCTATGCGTTAACTATCCGCTATTGTACCGCAAGTCATTACTAACCGCTTTCCTATCCTCTTTTTTTTTCCACCCCCCACTATGAAACTCGGGGACGCCCGTTGGGAAACAAAAAATAACCCGAGCAGACAGAAACAACCAGTAGGACAAAGCTTACCGAGATTTTTTTCTCTCTTTCTTTTTTTGGATAACGGAAACAGGAGCCGTTTGGCCGGCTCGTTCCCGATTTATCCATTTTTGCTTTTTTATTTATCGAGTTACCAGCCTCGTGTCTCCCTTGCGGTCGGTATACTCCGGATACATCCTTTGAGGGTGACTTGTAGCACGCGTCCTTTGAGAGTTACTTTCTTTCGTGTGACTCGCGGCGTCGCTATATGCTCTTTGCTCTTTCTCCACGCTGTTTTTACGCGACGCAAAAAGAAATATCCGTATATTCTCTTTCGCTGCTTTTAACCTCCTCGTATGCTGTCGGCAGAAGTTCGAGGAGAAAGAAATTTAACCGAATCAAAGGAATACAGTACGAGGGATGTTTAGATTATTTAAATTCAACGTATTCTTTAGCAACCATCGCGCAATCCTCCACTCGCAACTTTCCAGAAACGTTTCACTGCGAAATTGAAATAATTATATTATCCAGCAGTAACTGTGCACTCTTGAACTTCAGGCAAATGTACCAACGTGGAAAAGTTTTGTAGTTTAAATTATATATATATATGTGACTGTATTAAACTGAAACGTTGATATAAATCATGGGAATTAAAAATAAAAATAAATATACGTACTGCATGAGCAAATAAAAAAAAAATTATTGTACATTTACTCGCGTTTATGGAAAATTCTGCTCTCATGTAATTACGATGTTCATTTCATATTTTAACATAGAACAGATTTGAATTTGCTCGTGAAATGTATGTTGAGAAAAAGCCAGATTGTTTTTAATCAGTTCACAATTTTACTGTACCCAAAATTTTTTTTAATTAATCCGACAACGTATCAAACATCTTTTGATTGAAAATTTAAAAAAAAAACACGTTCGAATTATGTAAAAAGTCTAGAACGAGCAAACGAGTGCGAGCAGACATAAACGAGTAACTTGCTAAGCGCAAACGGCATCGTGATTTCATGTTTCCGCTCATTTGCTTAATCTAAATCCAGCTTAATGTAAATACCGAATATGCCATGTTTCCTGTACATTAATTAGCTATTCAAAGTCCTTAATGAAGCTTAATACATCTACGTATCCATCTCAAAGCACTTGCTTACGACTTAAGCTCTCTTTCGTCAAAAGTCACTTCTTTCGTCGCGATAACTAATTCGAATTAATTTCTGACGCAGCGACGATACGAAACAATGAGATTAACGCTATATTTCACGGGGTGACCTCTGAAATTTCGTCCTCGTCCCGAGGGCGAGCGTGCGTCCCTTGTGCATCCACAAACGGCCGCGTGCAATTACAAGCGGGACACTTTGAACACGAAACTCATCGTTGGTACGTGGTTTACGGCGAGCCATACGACATGCTCGACAAAATTACCACGGGCGAGGAAACCAAGGGTACGTGTAACGTAACGCGCAAAAGAAACCGGAAAAATGGTAGGATACCACGCGCGAACGAAGCCAAGTAGGTAATCTGAAAGTTTGACAAGAAACTCGAGACGTATCAGGATTTCCTATAGGGAGACCGCAGCAAGCAACCAATTTCAAGTTTACGCGTCTAACTTTTACCTTCCCGCGAATATATCTTGCCCGCATACACCGTACGGGGAGGGGACACGTTATCAGAAATCACTGAAACGTTAATGCGATCTAAGGCGCCGTCTGGAACGACCGAGCGAGCAATATCGCCACTCAAAATTCTACATAATTTAAGTTTTGCGTTCAAGAGTTGTATTATACATTTTATCATAATTAGAACACGATTGAAAAAATAATTTAATGAGCTTCGAGAAAGCATAGTTAATGAACCGTTAATAAAAGACTCAATCAATTAATTGAAAATATCTTTGAAAATTATTTCTCTGACAATCTTCAAAGACCGTGATAGCGGACGTTCTAATTAAGAAAGATTCTTTAAGTGCGATATTACACTTGGTAAATCACTTTGTAAGTCAGTTAGATGCTTCTGAAGATATATATCTGACATCTTAATTATCCTAATGCAATTTTTTATTAGTTCAGTGCAACCTGCTTACAACTCCTCGCTTGTAGCGAGACGTTTTGATTGTAACAAACTACTACCGGGTACTGTGTACTGTGTACAGTGAAAATGACGGAAACAGTCTTTTCTTATCAACCCCCCTCCTCGAGTGACACGCGCGCGACGTAGCGCGACCTCGAAACATGAATTTAGGAGCGTGACAAACGTGAGCCGGGCAGGAACAGGGCACACACGTGCGTCCAGACGGAGACACACACGTGTCCCCCGGGAGAAACAACCGGGTACGTATGCACGCGGAGGACCCGGGGTCACGCGTGTATGCATATGCATCCCCCGGACCCTCCGCAGGGGCGACGAGATTGTGAGCAGTATGCATGGGAATCACGTTGTTGATGTACGAGTGGAGCGGCGCCGTATACGGCATATGCCGCCGTCGTAGCGCGGCGCGGCGCGGCGCCGCATCGCGCCGCGCCAAGGGCCGAGGGTTGAGGGCTGAGGTCGGGGAAACGGCGCGGCACGGCACGGCGCGGCGCGGCCTCGCCACATCGCTGGCGCTTCACCATTCGCAGCCTGCGCGTGGTAGTCTTACGACCCACTATTTTCGCATAGGGGGGAAACATTCCCGTCGCATTTTACAACGGGTATAAACCACCGCGCCGCGCGCCGTTCCCCCGCCCGAACGTTGGGATTCGAACCGCATCGTCCTAAAATAATCCTCTCCATCGTTTTTGTTTCCGTCTACTACTGTTTTCTTCTTTTACGCTCTGCCTATCTCTCCGCCCGCGCTACCTTTTTCCTGCATTTTCTCTCCATTCACTTGTTCTTTTGCGATATATATATTGTGTGTGTATATATATATATATATATATATACACAATTCGTCGATTACATCGCGTGCCATCGCGTGTTCAGTGTCCAATACCGAAGTTAGCTGCCTCTCGCCTTTGTGTTACGCCGCGCGATAATGGACGGACAAATTGCTCTGTTTAGCCGCGGGACAAGAACGGACGTGACTGCATGACAGAGTTAATGTCCTTCGCGACCGTCAGAAAAGAGACATATCTAATTAAATGCATTTATTCGAATGTAGGATAAATACGTCAACATAATGTCAAGCGAATAGCCATTCAATCACGCTTATATTTACATGCCTGATTACTTATAAAATAACATTATTACCATTATAATATTATTTTCATTCAAATATACATACATTAATTTTAATGCATTTTAACCCTTAGAACGTCATGTGAAAAATGTGACACATCTGCCTTAATTTAGGTATTCCGTTTCCGATAATTTTGTTATTTATTTACAATGATTAAAAAAATCTCTAAAAATTCATGAACATATTTTCAAGTCTCTAAAACAAATGTCTTCATTTTGGAAAAAAATAAAATAATAAGGAGTGTTAGGAGATCCTTCTAGAAACTTTCATGAATAGAAATCGCTCGAAATGCAGAATACCCGTGATGGTACCGTACGAGTTAATTATTCTATACGTATTCTACATCATGTAATATTGTGCGTTTGAGCGCTAATAAAAGAATCACTCCGCGTGAATTAGACTAAAGGGGGACGTTCGTTAGCGACGCACATTTTCACAAGTCCGTATCTTCATACGTAACGTACTAAAGTACCATCAGCAGCGAATTAACATACAACGATATTACGAAGGTGGTGATACTGCGAATTGACTTCTACCAGGTGAGACGTACGTATCCAGCGTCAAGAGCTTTTAATTAAAATATGGAGATCAGAGCGCAAAGCTGGCCATTGTGGCTTCGAGTGGGGCTGCAATAATAACAGATAATATATTGCTCGTGAAAAGCCGCTGTAACTGGCTCTTTGAAACAATGAATTCAAATCCGAGACTCGTTACTGTTGGCGGAACAATAACGTCTCAAATCCGCGACGTTCGCGACGATTGCCAAAGCTATATTTATCGTCAATATTATCCTACACTTTTTCCGATAGCTAATGCGCTTATTACACATTCATGCCCGCACACGGGCGAGCCTTTATTATCCTTCCCGAAACGTATTTTGAATCGCGTATTCGCACACGCGACTTTGTCGCGTGTCCTGCGAGCTCAATTCGTTCAATTCGTTTTTACGTTGACATATAAATCCCGCACGCGTGATCTCCGCGTGTTTTAACAGCGCCGTTAATCAAACAGATAATCTTAACCATACTTCGCCCGTTGCCCACTACATCAAACAACTCATCGTTCGATTTTTATTGGAATTTTACGCTTCAGTTATTACAGATGGCTGCATCACGCTGCGACGCCGCGCCGAAAGATATATGTGAAAGAAACCAGCCCGCGGTAATTACGTTCGCGTGAGTGATATTCAACGATTCTACCTCTCCGATTCACGTGGAAAGTTTTTTTTCGCGGCTGATCCTCTGTTCTCTCGCGCGGCGCGCGCTTTACGCACTGTTAAGCGCACGCACGCACGGGACACACCCTCATTAGTCTACTCTGACTCGGTCTAGTTAGCTGATTGGTTTGTCAGTCATCTCGATTTCACGCCTCACGGGATCCGGTGTCTGCTGTGTCCTCTTGCATTGAACATTAACGGATATTGCGTATCGATACGTTCGACCTATATGCCGCAAACACACGCACTGCCCGAGCCTTTCGCCGTCAGTTGGAATGGTGTCTCAATTGGCGAAAATGCATGATCGCGGACAAACGCGGTGGATTGTCCGAAGCGCCATTTCTCGGATCAGGGAGGCAAGCTTTACTTAAACGTAGTATTATTCAGTAAACCGCAGGGATTCAATGGCTCAAGGATAATAACGCTTAACTGCGCGCGATGGAATCGATCCTTCGACTCTGATAGGCAAAAACCCCTCCTTTATTGATTTATTCTTCTTCGGAGTCTTTAACTTATTCTTTTTATCTGATAAACCTTTCCGTTCTCCCGTATATATGTATACGCTAGAGCTTATTTCCAAGTTTTTCTCTATTAATGTCAACTTCAGCCATCTCTAATCTCTTGAGAAAGCAGCTTAACAATACACCACGAATTGCCGGAACCATAAACAATTGTAATATATCGTGACAAGTATCGATATTACAATAATATCGTTTTATTCTCCATAAAATTAAACCCCACGGACGTGTCTCTTTGAATGTGGAGAAACGCACCTTAAAAGCGTGGGCAAACGGAAACTAGGCGAGCACAAAGAAGAAGAAAAAAATGAAAGAAGCACGAAGGCAAAAGAATAAAAGCGAGAGACAAGCCGCAAAAGAAGGGAGATAGGTTGCGTTTTATGGGAGAACATATAAATTCCTATTCCGAGTCTCTGAGAGAACCCTGCAAGAAAAGGAGATGACTTTATCGATCGTTTCTAAAGCTTACCGTTATCTAGATACGGTTGGCTGATGTTTTAGCGAACGGAAAAAAAGTCCCGGCGAATTTAACCGACCCAAAGATCGGATGGTAGCGCCCATCAAGCAAAGCCGCCACTTTCTTTATCCGATAAGAGGAAATTGAAGCTTAATCGGGAACATTTCTCGCGCGCACGCGTATTCTACACAATAAATGTATTTCGCTTCGTCGCTCGCAATAATATATATCATTAATATAACAGTTTGAAAATCAATATCTGGAAGACGACGTTTATGGAGCTTTCTTACGTAATCTATGGCTCAAATAGTTTCGATAAATTTCATAACAAGCGCGAGGTATTTCATTGTCACACGGAATAGAACAGAAGATGGCGATCTCTTACGAAAATGAACCGCGCCGCGCTAATATATGAAATCCCGATGCGAAAGTAACACGTTCCATTCGAATCGATAATAACGCGAAGCTTAGCTCGCTTCAATCGCATATGATAACAATCCATTGTTTAAGATTCCATTGTATACACCTAACAATGCGATGCGCTTGATCTATGCCGAACCGTTACTAAGCTGCAACGATCTGTCACATACCTGGGTCAACACCTTAGGCGTTACGCGATTCATCTAGGTGCGCTATTATATATGTCAAGAGTTGCGTAGGTAATTGCACTTGTGCGAATTAGTTAATTCAGGTCATTAACAAATTAACTTCATATACATATGTTCACAAACAGCTATGTAAAATAGCACGATTTACGAAGTAGAATAATGTAGTGTATTATACACAAGAGGAATAATTAAATTTAATATAAACTACTATTTATAATCTCGATCTACCAATCATCCACAGTAGCGTTCCTCCATTTAATTAGACGCAAATTACATAGGAGATGACTAAGTACCACTCATACGCGAGGATAATCGATTGCTGATAGCGTGACGAATAATCCACTGTATTGGAAGTACGCACAAACCTCGAGTAAATGAGAGCGTAAAATGCGATGTGCACGAAACCGAATATTATTGGGAAATAAGCCAAGCGCATTCTCGCGGAATACTATTTACGCTTGCAAATAATACTTTGACTAGTCATGGAAATTGCATTTCCATCCAGAATTAGTATTACGAAAATGCAAACAGTAAAGTAAAATATTTTAAAATTTATTACAAAGAATTTCAATATTTTCTTGCGGAAAGAATGACATTATTGATCCCAATGTCAATAAATATATCCCTATTCGTCACAAACTCTGAACTGAATTTTTTTTTTAATACTGTCTTTTTATTACATACTTTTCTATAGCAGCAATTTAGAGACTGCAAGTTGATCCAAAGCACGATTGAATGCCGTATTAAGCGAATTAAAATTTAAGATAGCATTAGATCGGCCAGCTATTTACCTCACGGCGAAAATATCGTCTATCCGCGAAAACTGATCGGCCCACTACGAATTAAATGAAATTGCAATTACTGCATTGGTTTAATCGCGCATCGTCGATCACCCTGACGGTATACGAGTATACGAGTAACTAACGAACCAACGGTAGACATTTCCCAACTCTTGTTGATTAATACGGCGCACTGGCCTTTCACGTTTATCGATTAAGTGCATCTACAAATTTACTACGCAACAAAGATAAATTCGCGAATGAATAAAATGATTTACTCATTTGAACTTAAGTTGATCGATTACCTCCGAAATGGATAAACGAACCGAGAACATCGTATCAATTCCGACGAAGGAAATAATACAAATACGTCTATTGACTTTAGAATCACGAAAGTTTCACGAAAAATATCTGTCGAAGAAATTCTTGAATAAATAACCGTGGATTGGACTTAAAAATTTTCAAGTGCTCGGCGCAATTTGCGCGGATTCCGAACGACTGGACGCGACGTAAGTACAGCGATAGAGGACGCCTCATTAAAACTTGATCTTGCGATTCTGAAAGGTTCCGTGGAAATGGAACGCAACTTCATACGACGAAATCCCACGAAAGTATCTTTCCACGGTGCAGAGTTACGATAAGTGGAAGAGTCAACGTTGATGACACTTTGTCCCGTCCGCAGTCTCCATGCCCAAGGTTCTTTCGTGGTTCTACCAGGTTCTACTTTTCCCCAGAGTTCTCCATGATATTGCTTAGAGTAAGCCACGCCAGCCCTACGCCTTGCCTCGGGATATAAATTTAAAATTATGCAAGTAATGCATAGTTTCTGCCCTCCTACATACCAAGCGCCGCGGAAGAATGGTCGGAAAGGATGAGCCGCGATAATAGACTTTCAGTGATAAAACGCGCTCTTATATTGAAACGGCTTACGTCGGCTAGTGTGTCGTCTGGGTGAAACTATTACCGGCTAGTTGACGAGACATATCTCAGCCGTTAAGGCCGTGCTGGCGAAAACGAAAGCATAATGATAACTTTCGATGAAACGCGACGGAGTATAAACTGCTATGGAAGAGAAAATGAAACTTTTAATATGAAATCCGTTATAAAAAGAAGCGGATCTATATAACTTTTCTTCCGTCCTGAAAAAATAATAAGACGCTCTTCATCAAATTTGTTAAAATAATCTTTTTGAGTGTTGAGTTATGGTTTTATACGAAGACATTATAAAGTTCTCTAAAAATCTTTATCAAATAAAATAAATCAAATAAAATAAAATCTAAAAATCTTTATAAAATAAAAAAAATCAAATAAAATAAACATTACGTGCATATATTGTTTAAAACTACAGAGTAGAATTTATATGCAGAGAATAATATCATTGCAAAACATTTACGATGTCAACAGGAGACAAATGGAAAAAATACATTCGGATATGCATCTGAATCGTAAAGTATTGAAAACAAGAAATTCCACTTCATTCCTTTTTCCCTCTTTGTTCAGCAGAACACGCGAGTTTCATGAGAGGGAGAGAGGAATTTAGCTCTTGAAATGAACGGAATTTAGCCCTTGCTGAAACAAGCTTCTTAAAACCACCACTATTTGCCAATAGCAGACCGAAAGACGACACTTAAGTATAGCTCGTGGGGTCATCTTTCGCTGCTTGCAACCCTCTGCTTGTCTCGACAGCGGGCAACTCGCGAGGAAGGCGAGGGTAAATATTAGCAAAGAGGAGGCGGGCTTGCTTGTGGAGGGCGATTTAATAGCGAGGCCTGCAATTTGAATCGCAAATTCCGGCACGCTTACACGGGACGCTGCGCGGCTAGAAAATAATTAAGGATTTATGGTTTTCGTATAAATTTGCCTAATTCGCATGCTCGACGATGCAGCGCGCGACGACTCCGCCGTTCTTCTTCATCGCGACGAAACTCGCACTCGCGTACCAAATGCGTTTTACTATCTGTGTGTCATGCGCGAGATTATCCCGACGTCGCTGTAACGTTTATCGCGAATATGCGCCGTTTCATATACAGATTTTAGACACTTTGTAAAAAGTCGCCGGATTAGCAAAACGCCACGTTTCGCGATAACACACATGGTGCAGCTCCATGCAACGATAATTTTCGATTTCAAATATAATCGACTGAAAAACTTTCATATCCGAGAAACTAATAAATGTATTTTAAAAATATTGTAGAAACACGCCTCGAACATGATATACTACAAATACTCCAAAGGTAAATTATTAATCATTATTCTTGCAAATAAATTGTTTATAACTTTCTATAAATTCGATATTAGTTCTTTCCATAAATTCAATATGAAGAAAACAAGTGAGGAAACGGAGATATACACAATTAAAATTAAATTATATTCTCAACAGTTCTCCTATATCAACAAAAATGTTCCATTGTAAGTGATACCCTTGTAAAATAGTTCGTTGTCCTTGTACTTATCTAGTTACATTGGCGATAAAGTGTCGATCGCGTTTGACAGAGCGAGTAAGTGACACGATACTTTGTAACTTCCGACGTGCCGGAAGTCATCAAGGTAGCGTACGGAAATAAGACATTATCGATCAATGTATAAAGCTGGTGGTCTTTATAGGCTGGCGTAATATATCATGATATAACAGGTAGAAGTAGTTGAAGAAAACTGGGATGCATCGATCATTGTGACAGAGTGAATGTCGAACAGAAATAATCGCGCATCTACTTTAAAGTAGTATAAACAACAAGACACAGATACATAATATACGTACGAAATAATTCAAATAAAAAAAGTAATATCACTATTAATTTCAAACATAATTTTTAATGAAATTTTCTGTCTCTAATTAATATTTAAAAATGAATGTCAAATAGCAAAACGTTTGAATACCATTGACCGTGTCTAGAGATTAATCCTTCTCAGCGCGAGCTTTGAGAATCACGAGATGAAATGAAGAGTAGCTCGCGATAAAGGTAAAGTAAAGAGGTTTCGCGATTCGGACAGTGACTTGTCGTGTGGGTCTCTTTATATCTATATAAAGATCTGAGTCTTGTTCCGTATGAAGGCGAGCTTCTCATTCCCTATTATCCTCGGTTCTCGTCGTCTTCCTTTCTCTCTTCATGCACGCTGCACACCCCGTTTCAAATCTTTCCTCGACAACAGCTTGTGTTTCTGCACACACTTCTATCTTTTACAGTTGTATGCGCGCGCGCGCCTAGCATGCGACCTGTTTGTTATACACATGGGACTAACACAATGTTAGTTTACAAGCCAAGGAGGTAATAGAAAACATCCTCGCGTCGTACGTGTCGATATGACCCAACGGAATTGTAGATGAGGAGCCATCGTTCCTCCTTATGCATTTTATTTCTAGGCGCAGCTCGACACTGGGCGCGAGGGAAAATAGAAACGTGTGTGCGAGAAGAAAAATGGGGAATACTTTTAACGTTATTTCCTACAAGAAAATTTTGTAAAAGAAACATGTCGCGGGCGATAGATTATCTTGCCAGGATAAGCAAGAGTCTATTTTTAATGTGTTCATAATGGAAGTGTCTAGAAAAAGTTTACGTAGCTTATGAAATTATTTCGTACATTCACATCTTTTCGTATTCTACGCAAGTCACGTAATTACGTGAAGAGAGTCGCGTAATTTAAGGAATATAAGGTAAAATGAAGAACACAGCTAAGTAGTAATATAAGTATGCAGAGAACGCAGAGATAACTGCTGGTAGCGCTATAATATTCATGTTTATCGTGTGCATTTTACAGCTCCTTAACAAATTCTCCGACGCTCTTAGCTACCAGCATTTTTCCCGTTTCGTCTACCCATTAACGACGGCTCTAATTTTCGCAGTAAGGCGGATAACGCCGCGTCAGCTACTCGACATCCTCCGCGCGAAAGAAAGGAACAGTACAAAATGACGGAGAAATGGAAAATGCAGTGGGAGGGCAGACGTAGAAAAATAGAAGAGCCCCGGATACGGGATCAACGGTAATTTTGAAGTCACGCACGATCGTTAATCTAAATTCCAGGGCTCTATTCCTGACGCTCAGGCGAACATACCGACGTCGGCACGGCGAAAATGCATCTGCCTCCGCACTGAAGTCGAGTACATCAGCGAGGCGAACTGCTGATGCGAACTGCAAATTGAATTCGGTTTATCGCTCGAAACGCACGATTCCCTGCGTGATACTGCAGCATTACTCATGTTATCCGGCCGCGGGCTATTTTACTTCAGCATGATTTATTTTCCGATCATTACGTTTGATGAACTAATCTTTATCTTACGTCGTGCGAAAAAGATGGATAGATTTTCCGACTATAAATATTATTAACTTTTAAATTTCACCTTGTTAAATCTCTAGCTCACTTTGTAGATAATAACGTCAAATTTATCGAGAAACTACGCAAACTATGTCTTGTCATATATGTATATCATAAATATTAATTAGAACTTCAAACAATTGATATTTCGACAAATATTATATCGTATTATCGTTATGTCGGCACTAATTAAAGCTCATACTGAGGCTTCCAACAAAATCACAATAAATCCTTTTATCAATAACGACGTATTAATGATATTAATTACAATCAATCAGTATTAAAAAGTATTGAAATTAGCGAAACAAGTCTTCTCCAATAAATCGTTACTGGCACATTATATTTTTTTTATAAAAATTGGCAACATTTCGAAAATTTAATCACCAACCAACCATTCCGCAGTTTTTATTGCGTATTTCCAATAATTTACTTTATAAAATTATGAAATNAATAAATTGTTGCACGACTGTCAGTACATTCTTTCTCGGACTTAATATCACGAGAAAAAAATTGCTATCCTTCTATTTACAGAATTCTTCAAAAACTGCTTATTAGCGATTCTGATTGTACCTGAGAGAAGATGAAAGGCTCAACGCGCTTGTTAATTAATATGGTATTAATTCGGTATTTAATATTTGTGGTTGATTAGAAAACGTGAAAGTAATTCACTGCCATACGACTCGTAACTGCAATTTTACGAGTAGCATTCACGCACGTTTGCCTCGAAAGTGCTTAAAGACGCTTTTCGCAAGAGCGAACGAATGGACCAAAAGAGATAAGGTGAGTGCCAGTTGCACAAAGGAAACTGTCAATGCCCCATTCGAGTCGCGTCGAATGCGCGCTGCAAACGTAACGATGCAAGAGAAACGATCATTCCCAATAGGAACATAAATTTCAGGGGCACTTGCGCTCATACCGGCTAGATTCAAGAACGGTGTACAGCTCTGCAATGAAGCATCCATCGTCTGAACTCGCACGCGGACAGACAGAATTATCAACCCCCGAAGGGTCGTAATTCCCGTAGCTGCCTCGTAGGATGTATCGCCCAGTGAGAGATATATAAGCTTGATACACTATATACATACGGTCAAGATACATACGCTCACTGCCCCATTCGAGATGTAGCCCGTTACAATCGCCGTCATTTCTTTTAACGATCGATCCCAATAATTAAACCGATAGGTATCGACCTGCCGTAAGATCGCATTTGCATTCGATTTTCGCAATCGCCGACAACGAACAAAATACATCGGAGATAAACCAGGCATGGTACAAAATAGTTTTTGAACGGAGACAAAGAGAAGTCTTGATAAACTCCATCACCTCTCCGAGACGCCGTATCTGTTTTTCGTCTCTGTCGCATGGGACGCGGGCTCGGGAGAAAAATGTTTTGGGATAAAATAAAAGTCGTATTTGGTAGAGAAGGGTAGCGGCGTGACAGCGCTCACGAGGGATGCTCGATTTAACCTTGCTACAGTAAGGAAGAGGAATCGATGGCTCGTACACATTCAGAGGATAAATCCTCGATAACCAAGAGGACAACCTCCACTTGAGCCAATAAGAGAAGAACGAAAATACGCTCTCGCCCTTAGCGATTTAACTCTTATTTCCATTGTAGCGCACGTGATTGTGATAAGATCAGCATTCGGGAAACGACGCGTTTATCTCAATAGGGCGTAACGTTTATCACCTACTAGAGGATGATCGGTGTCGTGTTAAGCGAAGTTGAAGTCGTTAATTTTACGATTATCTATATTCCCTAATAACCTCGTAATCAATAGCTGAGGAAAACGTCACGTATAATAATATCAAATTGTAGCGATCGAAGAAATATTTTGAGTAAAGATCACTTACTTTTTCAACTTTTTGTACGTACACTTACAAAATCGTCACAACGAGCCAAAGCTCGCACGAATCAGAAAAGCCGTAAGAAGAAATAGAAAGATCAGATTGGAATAATATATGTAGACTGTTTCATCTCAGAGAGAATAAATCCCCCGAAAAGATTTTCTGTTCTCTATCCCAGGCACGCGCATTTTTCGTACGAATCACTCAGAAGCGCATATATATATGTGAACGGATAAAACTAAGCGCGAAGCAAACACCTTACAAGTGCAGCGCAATTTTATCGGAATAAACTCTTGTTTGAGTCACGTTTTAGATCAGGTCACTTGTATGAGGTAATCTAACATTGTAGGTAATGTAACATTTTGCAAAGTGCTGAGAGCAACTCGAGCTGCTTACCGAAATCCCTTTTAGTAAATAGTACAGTAGTAAATATGGTCTCAATCTTGCTATTGTAATTTAACGTTATAGATTATTTTATCTAAATACTATGTTAATGGAAATTTCATTTAAAACTTCATCGCTGCAGAGGTTTTTATTTTATGTGTAAAATAAAAAAAACCGTATAATTATTAAAATTGCATGAGAGATTGCTTCGAAAACGAAATGTTGAGGGAAACAATTGGCTCCAAGTTTTTTTTACAAAATCTATAATCTAAAAACCTTCGTCTCGCAGTAGAGTTAAGATTACGACGTTTCTCTGGAACGATCTCATCCATTTGTCTAGCGAGTGCCGCAACGACGAGCGAACGGGGAGAGATGTAGCGTGCGAGGACGAAAGCTGGAACGGTGAGGAAGGCAGAAGGCGAAATGGTGGCATTCCATCTTGCGCCGTGAAGACAATATTGCTCAAAGACGCTTTAAAAGTTCGGTAATAGAAGGCACTATCCTCGCGAATGACACTGCGCGCGGTCTGCACAGCATTCGGCTCCCGCTTTTCTTCCTATTTCCACTTTCTTCTTCGCGTCTGTTCCGCGAACATCCGCGTTCTTCTTCGGTCCCAAAGCGTCCGCTGATCCACGCGCATTCACTTCGTCGCTCTAAAGACGCCAAATCGGGACTCTACCTTTTCTACCGTCCCGAGACATGAATCTTAAAAATTGGCCGTACGCGCAGTTTTCACGTCACGTACCGTACGTACAGATCTCTTTTTTTTGTCTGTTTGTTCGTCTTATGAATTTAATCCAACTAACTGACAATTTTTCATCTTTACTTCAAATTGAACAAAATTATTAAATGCAGATTATTTAATGCAGACTTAATATGGACGGCCAAAATGTTCATTATATGTCAAAATTAATGAAGATATCAAGATATATGGAAAAGTTCGTGTGTGATTGTGTAAGTTCGTGTGTGATCAGATGCATAAATTTACATGAATAATATAAATATAATATATATGTACAGCGTATTAAGCCGTCAATACAATGAATATAAATAATAGCATCAAGCTCGTAAAATCGCTTGATTGAACACATAGCAGTTAATAACATAATTAAATCGGTATCGCGTAAATTATTACATATTAAATATGCCTCAAAATTTTAATAATAAAAAAAACTATCGGAAATAAATTATTGGCCAAGAAAATAATGCATCGTCGGATTTTAATATCGACAATATGCGCAGCGTTGCGTATTAACAAAATCCGCTTCGCAGTTTTGCCCGTCAGGTTTCGTTCAATGTATTTTGCGCGGAGATGGTTGCATAATATGGCGCAGCCTCTGTAGCACGGTAATGCCATTACTAACCATCCAGCAAAGCTTCAAGAACCACTAGGCCCGCGGCAGGCATTAATTTTTCTCACCGCGCCCAAACCTACTCCGACGTTATTTACCGGAGCGAAACCGAGAAAAACGAGGTAGTAGTCGCGGAGAGAGAGAGAGAGAGAGAGAGAGAAAGAAAGAGAGAAAGAGAGAGAGAGAAAGAGAAGAGCCCGGCTGCTGCATCGGTCGGGAACAACGCCGCCGGCCAGCCGCGAGACGAGCGACGTGAAACGTTGCTGGAAAGGGCCTTCTGCCATTTCGTAAATCAGCCTGGCGAGCTAAAAGCTTTGCCCGAAGTCGGTGCACCATGAAAAGATCTAATGCGCGTCGCCGTGCGCCAAGCATCCCGGTATGGCCAGAAAAACATCATCGCGGAAGCTTCGCGTCGATTACTTCCTTTTTTTGTTGTTTTATTTTATTTCGCCGGTAATACCACAAATACCACGTATTACTGCGTGAGCGCAAAACGCATACGTCAATATCGGCGGTATGCATGATGTATTACAGTCTCGGAGCATTCAATTCTGATCCAATTACATCTTGCATGCCACCGAAATTTTCTCATGCACTATTCGCATCTAATCACGCGTTCGCATATTCCACGAAAATATTAATTATCTGTTGCTTTTTCGGCGCGAACCTATAATAAAGAAAGTTGCCTTCTCTATTATTCCGTTAAAGTTAACCAGGTGTGGCTAATAGAACTTAAATGGAATTAAAACTCATATTAAACGTTAAAAGTTTATTAATTTTTAATTTAACTGTATTATAACGCCCTTTTTGCTTCTAACTTTGTATTTTATTTCATTAAAATGTAACAAACTTTGAAAAGTCACCTAATTATTACATGGTTAATCACTTAAATTTACACGTATTACAGTATCTCTCTAAACTGCTATTTAAATTAACAATTTTTCGCATACTTATAGAATGCTTTTACATATATCGTATAATATTTTAATAATTTATTTACTGGAGATTAATTAGAGTTGAGTTTTTTTAATATATACAAACTCCCCCGAGAAATATGCAACTTACAAATTTTACAAAGGACTCAACACATGAAATTTTACTCAATCACGAGGAAAATGAATTGCTACTCGTAGTTAGGAAACGATAACGTTCACTTTGCCGCTACCATGTTACGTGAGATAATATCGCAATGCGAGAAATTACTCGCGTCGCTATCTACCGACTTGAATCTCTTGGATTCTAATAACAAATAAATTATGCGAATTACATGTTTTGACAAACGATTAACTTGATATATGTAAAAGCATTCTATAAGTATGCGAAACGCAGTTAGTTGAGTTGGTAATTGTTACTTGAGAAACAGTAACGCTCACTTATGCCCATCGCATTAGAAAACATAACATCGTTTGTGGCCGCGATATGAACAATGCCGCGAGTTTGATTGCACGTATGATAACACCCTGGCCTTGATTCACGACGATTTTTTTGTTTACATATGTCACAGCACGTTGTTCGCGAAAAACAACTCGGTACTTGTTTTCCGAATTTCAAGCTCGATGTCGCCTGTTACGCGGCAATATTATTTCTCGTAACATGGTCGCGACAAGTGAACACGTTATCGATTCCTATCTACAAATAGCAATTATTATTCTACTTGAGCGATATCAGTTCGACAATCATACGTTGAAAACAGTTATTACAGTTTATTGTGATAATTTTATTTTTTATTTTTAGGATCGTGTTTTCTCGTTGTAATTTAAATGATTTTTCTGTCATTTTCTATTTCAGAGAGCGTCGGATATACGAATCGTCGGATCAAATTGTTTCGATAATGTAGAGTCGTAATGTATCGCGACTATCAATAATTACTTTACACGGAATAAAAAAAACTATTTGATAAAGTATTAAATATCTATCGGAATAGTAACATATGTATCCGGCAGCCGCACGTGGCCTTGCTATTTGTTCACACGCTACATGGCGCGTTTACGCAAGGTCGACGTGCTATCATTCACACATTGAGACTCGAATAGGCCGGAACACGCCGCTCTGTATGTCGTCGTATCGCCATCTCTCGAAACACGATCATTCTTTACAATTAACGGCTATGGATAGTTAACGTTCGTGACGAGCGAATCGTGTCGAAGCAGATACCTCATTCGTTTTACAATTCATAGTGTAATCGTACTTTCTCCGCGTCATGTTTCTGCCGTGGAAATGACAAAGGGCACGTGTTACGTTAGAATTAAAATCAAGAGTGTTGTTTAAACGCGCAAATCTGCAATTAGAATACGCGCGATAATTAACTGCCTTCTCGCGAGTGAACGTTGTTTGACTCAATGGAGGAGCCCGGGAGGAGCCCGGGAGGTGGAAGCTTGAGATATTGAGCGATGGCAGAGCAATCACGTGGGTGAGTAATTCGTTAATTATCATTTTACCTACGGAATAATTGTTTATAATTTATTTCATGTACGCGATTATATTTTGTAATATTAATTATTTTCGATGTTCTGCTAATTCGGATATATGCGTATGTACATTTTATATTTCAATGTAGTTTATTTCAACTTTGCTGCTGCATAACGTATCAATGAATGTGAAACAAGCTATCTTTTTATTTTAATTTGAAACAGTGGCTCTGTAAAAACTGTATCAAAATAAGATTAAAAACGAAGGTAGATTCCGTAGAAATATTAAGTTTTCAAGAATATAAAAATATTGCGAATAAAAATAACATTTCATATATCTATTATCTCGAAATAAATGGGCTAGATTAATGTTAATATTTAACTCTGGATTTTAATGAAAAAGAAATTATCTCCACATACATATACAAGTATGATATGGATATTTTCAGATCTCTTATATTTTATATATAAACGGACTATAGATAAGCTTTTCAGGTAATGCGTGAATGAGAAATATCATACATGTATAATAAATTAATAATATTACTTAAGCAATTTTCGAGTATCACGTTACAACTGATTAAAGTTTGAAGTTTGGATTAATATAAATAAAATAAAATTATAACAAAGAGACAGCTTTAAAATATAAAATGTTTATTTGAATATCTTCATGGTGTTCATGTTTTATGGACAAATTGGACCAACATATTTATGTATTTTTTGTATGTATTTATATAAAACAAATAAATTAAAATTTATAAAATACGAAAAGGAAAACTGTTAATATTTAGATTTATCATTTTATTTTTATTTTTTCCCTTCTTAAATATTATTAAAATAAAATTTGAGGTCAACGTTTGGCCTCGTTAAATTTTCCAGAGTTCAATATATAAATTATAATGCAAGAAAAAAATAATAGATATAAATATTTAGATTTTTTTAAATGTGTTATAAACATAGATACAAAGACAGTTATAAACACACAAAAATATAAGAAATCTTTCATAATCAGATATTAATAATCTTCTTAAATCATTTAATAATAATTATGTTAATGCTTAAGTTTCTTCTTTTTAATGCGCTAATTTGATTCTAATCTTTTATAACTTTTCTTTCAATAATTACATTTTATATGATTTAAAATAAAATATGGGAAAAATCAATAAATATTTCGTAAGAACAGAATATTTTATAAATTATCTCTGAATTAATGAGTTATTTACATTCATTTATATAAAAAAAATACTCAATATAACCTCGATTGAAATATAATCTATAACATATTAAAATAATTCTGATAATATGTCAGCAATATAATTAATGATCTTTATTTATATTTATTAATATTATTGGAACTCTATATGACAATCTGTAACAAATATATCATTAATAATTAACTTGATCACTTACATTTCAACATTTTTGTATCAACAATTTTTACTTTATTTTTAATTAATCTCCAAAATATTTAATTATATTGTATAAATATATTGTACGATAGTTATGAAATATCTTTTACAGATAAAAACAGTAGAAAAATTAATTGCAGGCAGAATCAAATCTGAGTTTATCGCTGTGTCATCAATAATTCATCTTCCTTGTACCAATTTATCTTGTACCCTCCTGATAACTTATATTCGTGTTTCTCATTATTGAGAAACATAATCCTTCTCGTAATAAATAGCTGGCATATCTACTTGGCGAAGTATGCCAAGCGATCACGGTCGATTATTCTCCCCGACTATTGTTCTTCGTAGTTTCTCTGCATATTGTTTTCGTTTATACCTTGGAGAGTATTAACAATGCACTCGGTGTAGTTGCATCTCCCATGAGAATCGATCGTAGTTTCATACCGTAAGCGAGTACCGTACATTCGCACAGATGCATACTGATTGTTTCAGCTATGTTTAAATGAAATATTCCGAGTATATAATCTGAAGGTATAACTTCGGTAAATTTCATAAATCTCAACCAATTTTATGAAAAGTAGATATATAATATATACATATTTTCAATTGCTTGCCACATTTTGTCACGCTGTGAAGCTAAATTAAAAATCAAGCTAAAAATGCAAAACAATTCTCTGTGCGCGGAAACTCTCTTTGCAAACCTATTTTTACCCCTTTACAAAAGAATATCTATATGCATATGTACGTGGGATTCAATACAAGAAAAAAATGTAATTTGTGCGTGCAGCATGTATGCGCTTTTAATGCGGTGAAAAATAGAATATGAGTAGAAAGATGGTTAATCATCACGGCATTGCGTTTACACCGACACGTTTCTACCGACGACACTACACGCTCGCATCAATCCACGTATGAACGAGTTAGAAATGCATGATATATCTTGCCCGTTTACACGTGTATGCATCATATTCACTCTCTGTACATATGCGTACGCGCTCATGCATTTATTTATGGAAGATTCCGGAGAGTCGACGCGGCCAGATGCGCGGCGCCACGACAAAATCACGCTAGTTCCCGAACGACACAGCTATCGCCACGAGAGAAGACTCAATTTACATACGCAACTTTTGCAGTTTAACGGCAAATACGCGCAGACATATATATCATACGCGTGGTGAATTCTCAGTCAGTGGAGAGACCCTGCGGTTGCTGTTTGCATTTGAGAAAGTACATCCGCTTCCATGTAGCTCCAACTGCTTTAACCTCTACACTTATTGCATTAGGGATTCCCAATTTTTGTCTAAATGAGATAAAATAGAAAGATACATCGCAACATGTGTACACGTTTTCGACGTTTTCGACGTGCAGCCTCTGGCGATACAGCCGAAAAGGGATTTCATGTTTAAAAGTCAATCGGGAGTACAGAATAAAATTTTTCATCCGAGGCTTCGTTTTCGAAAAAAATCATTTTTAGAATCAGAAGATATTAACAATATCTTTGTGCTATTTTAAACCTGACATTTAGATTAGTTTTAATGTTATATCGTATGTCATTAAATTCATCTAAAGTCGATTTTTTCGAGACCCGTGAGTTTAAAGGTATTCTGAATGTGCATATGCGGCAGGTCCAGAAGTACAATTATATCAATGTAATTTTAACAGAGTAGAATATACGCGCGATAATTTGATCATATCGCGCTTTTATTACGTGAATACCTTACTTTCATGGATTTGCTGGCAGTTGTGTGCAGCGTTGCTAGTGACTGGCAATCAACGAAGAAAATTAATTAATACACGTATAATAACGGAGAGATAAATCTACGAGAGAAGCTTTTAAATAAATCGGAATAATGCATTTGTTGATCAGGAGAAAATCCGCTTTCATTAATCGCGTTATTGTTAATTAATAGATGCCGATAGAAGTGACTGATTGATAATTCGCATTGCTGGTACGAGCACTTGCAACGCCCGTGCTCATAATTGGCGCCGTGTTAATAGATGGTTGTTATTTGGCGCGCGCGATCAAGCGTCTCCATGTGCGACAACGTTAACGAGATATTAAATGATAGCGGTCGCACGCAAAGCTGTCGCCAAATGCATGAGTATGGCGGTTATACCCATGTATTTCAACCATTAGAGTTAACGATCGATTTGTCTGTACTTGGCAACTTGACAGTATATCCCTTTTTCGATCCTTTAATCTTATTTCCATTTCCCGAGAGCAACTAAATATATTATATTTATATTTAGATATTATATTTATATTTAGACTTATATTTATATTTAGACTTGTTATGTCACAGAAACAAATTCAGATCTTTTCGTTTCAAACTCCGGATTATAATAACTTTCTCCGGATAACCCTCTCCGTCGAGTAACAAAATCTTTTATTATAATGAAAAGTATCATTCCTCCCGGCGAACAAAATGTTCGTATTTAGACTTATCGTGTTACAGAAGAGATTTGGTTTCTTCTTTTCAAACCTTTCTTGGCCGGATGATTATCGAGTAACAAAATCTCTCGATTTATCACAATGAAAGGTATCATGAACAGATACAGCGGCGGGGAGGAGATGCACGGGAGGCGAAACTCATTTCAGTATCCACGAGTCAGCGAATTAGGGTGTATTTTAACGTTGGCCCCTGAGAAATTAGGAGCCTCGCTACTGCCATAGGAATCCCTCCGAGGCAGCCAGTTCGATGTTAAACGCTTGGGCGCGATAATTATACGCTTCTGGGACGCTGCGTGTCCCGTGAATGCGATTAACTCCCGGTATTTCGACGTCGGACTTAATCTGCGCGTTATCATCTAGATTACGCGGCTCGAGAACTAGCCGTGCGTCCCAAATCTCAATCTTCCGTGATTTGCCAACTCGATTCCGCNCGTTCGAATATTGGATAACGCGCGCGCGCGAAATCGGTTGAATGAACAAATTTGCGGAAAATAGAGGCTTTAAGAAGAATTATATTGTTGTTCATATACATATATTCCATTCGAAGGATAATAAATTGTACGCAAAACTTGATATAATTATATTTTTTGCCTGATACGCTCACTTCGTCTCATTGCGGTTTTAATACGATTTGCGAGGATACCATGCGAAGCCGTAAAGGTGGGAAATTTTAATGCACAGAAATCTAGCGTGAAATGCTCGTCATACCGAAGGTATTGATAAAATTGCGCCGGCACAAAAACTGCTCGAACTCGTCAGCAATGAGCTTTCCAGTATTCCTGCATTCCTCTTTATTTGGAACGCTGATGCACCTATAACCGTCTCCCGCGAGAATTACAGTGCAGTCGAACAAAATTCCTACGGAAAATCGCAAGCTCGCGTGCTTAGCTACAACGTCTGCCGTTTTAATGGACGCTCGCGTTAATAATGCCGCTGATGTAAGCACTTTCCGAGTTACCGCTCTACGACTCGGTAAGAATCCCTAACATCGAATACGATAAGAGGCAGAGAACGATAATAGCCATTAGGTAAGATAAAGCGTCCCGTCGCGATAGTACTAAGGCATCCGAAAATTACCGGTATAACAAGCGCAATTGCATCGCTGTTAGAACGCTGTTTATCGACTTGAATTTCCCTTACGCGAAAAACCGTGGCTTCAGTTACTTAAAGTTCGATCTTGTCGCGCGGTCGACCGAGGATGAAAATTTACCACGCCGGTAAAACGGCTCGTTTATACAGCATTACGAAGCATAATCTAACGCGACGCTATTACGAAGTGGTAAGAAAAACGTTGTCGCCTGAATTGATGCGAAGGGAAAACTCATTGTTTCACCAGGATAATGTCCCCGCTCACAGTCCTTTTTTTTCTTTTCTCTCTCTCTCTCTCTCTCTTTCTCATTCTCTCTCGCTCTTCCGGTGCCAAAAGATCCACGCTTGGAATTCGTCGATGTAATTTCGTACGAGCGATAGAGCGACAGGTTGGAATTTGCGCAAGCGTTCTTTTGTCGTCGGCAATATTACTATGACGGATTCTTGGCCATGAACGCAGCCAAGCTATTTCGCAGCGAGTAAGAACGGATAAGAGATCGTATGATTACTACGCGATCGATCATATTCGCCATTCAAACTTCGCACGCGAATAGGATATTTAACACCAGAATCGATACTATAATTCTTTAATGCCTTCCGACATGATTGCTACAATCGCTTGTTTATTAGGGAGTATAACGGGAGTTTTAATATTTTAACAGTCCTGATTCGATTAATCCATTAAAAAGCATGATGAAATATCGAAGTCGCAAATGGCTAACGGAAATTTAATGCAATCCGATCTTCCACTCCGTGAGAATTACGGCTCTTGGATACACCATAATGAGAACGGGGGAAAAGGATCGAGCGAAGAAAGAAGAATCGATTCTGTTGGGGGAGTAAACTTTTCTTTGTAAATAAACGTGACAGTTACCTACGAACCGGTCGCGACTGTGTAATAAGACCTCGATAGCACCCGGTATTGGCAAGCCTTGATTTATTCCGACCGACTGAGACGGGAGCGTCGGGATGTGTACGGTAAAGGAGAGCGGATGGCGACCCGTAGTCGACTACACGTATCCTTTCTTCCCTCGTCGCGAAAAGCATCGGATTGCATAAGCTGCCGTTAGAATCCCTATATTCCCCGGCTCTCGACTTTATAACGAAACGCTCGTCTGCGAATGTGGTCGTCGTCGTAGAAAGACCAATCCCGAAAATCCCGCATCGCACGTACAACCTTCAGAAAGCGATCTTCTCAATCGACTTCGTTCCCGATCTAATCGCTTGAATATTCTTCCCAGCAGCCTCACGGTAGTCGCGTGCAATACATAACGCATCTATGCGAAAATTTCGCCATTTCTAAGCCACATCGGAATCGGCATATCTTTCCTCTCGGATATATTAAGTGAATATAAAATGAAAGCCACGTTCGGAGGAGAACGGTGCATGTGGAGAGCAGCTTCTTCGCTGACAAGCAATCGATTAGATAACGGCGTTAAAGACATACGGGGAAATTTGGAAATCTTCTCTATCGTTTCATTTTACAAGCGATCTTCCAATTTTACATTAACTGCTCGGGACAACGAAGAAACGCCCTCTCCTCTCCCTCTGTATTAATTTCGCGCTCTTTTTGTACTGGGCCGACATCAATCGATGGGCCATTATGGAAATCCGATTAGAATGTGGCTCGAGGCTCATAAAATTCACAACGGCAAAGCTCAATGTAGACCGGCAGTGAAACGAGAGACTGGGCGCTGGCACAAGCAGTTTACGCCCTCGGAAAAGCCGCCATCGCTCGTGGAATTTAAGTTCCTAACTATTTGAATGTTTGCCAGAAATAAAGCCCCCGGACGCATTACCGTCGACCAGGAATTATTTCTTAAGTTCCGTAACGCAACTTTATTTCTGCGTAAGCGAGCCCCCGCACGCCGATGTTGAATGGCATTTAAAGCCGCATAACAATGAACAATGTTGTCTTGGCTCGCGCGTGATAACATAAATAGCTCATCGGGAGACAACGATGGCTTTTTGATTAATGGAAGGATAAGAATGAAAGAAAAGTAAAGTCGCGATAATAAATGATGTCGCTGCCCGTCGCAACTTTTACGGGTCATTATAGAAATCTTTGCGCACGATAAGGGCAAAGCGGCAAGTAAGCCAGATGTGGAAATGCGCAAGGGTGGATGGGAGGAAAAAAAAAAGGAAAAGGTCGGAAATTTTCGTTCGCTAACAAACGCATCGGCACGTTCTCAAAAGAAATCATTACTTGCGGATTTTTTTCGTTTGCTCAAGAATGATGTAATAAATAGAGGAAAGTCTTAACGCCGCGCAAGATCAAAAGCAACTCTCACAAAGTTTTATTGGCACGTGAATCATAGACTAAAAATATAAGAAACGCGCTGTATATAGTATATAAAGAGAGAGATTTGTAGAAGATTACCAATATTAGAAAATCATATTGGTAAAGAGGACCAAGATACATCCTGTGGTCAAACTGTTCTAGCGTATTCCATATGCTGCCCTTCGAGAGATTCTTAATATACCAGAGAGATCTTCACTAGCCGTTTCGATACTCGGTTGAAAGTTACGGAAAATGATACGCTTGAACGGACCTTATAACTTAAAACGAAAGCCGAACGATATGTAGAGGAATAATATACCGCAATCGTTCGTTCCACCAGTTGGGTCCGCGAAATATTCCGTTTATTTCACAGAACACAGAATTTATTCCAGTCCTGTGCCTGGTATTTCGGTCAGATATTTCATAACCCTCTATTGCAGTTACGGTGACTGAAAAATATTTCGATATCTGCATACCTATATTGATTTCATCTCTCGCGTTGTTCTTTCTGTCTCTTTTCTCCCCTCGTCTTCTCTTTCTCTCCATCTTCGCCATGTACTTCTGGCGTTCTTATCAGCATGTTTCTTCTCCGATGTAATGCAGTCTAACAAGCGTGCGCGATTTGTCAAATCGAGATTTTTATCAGTATATGTATACAGAACTACGGTACACGAAACTTTAAACTATATCTTATATCCAATTAGATGTATCTACCTTCTTGCACATGTCAGTTAACTTCCACCGTTGTACATCCAATTATAATTGAGTTTTAAAAACTTTTTTTAAAAAACATAGGAAGGAACAAGTTTTCTTGTATCGATCAATAAAGACGACAGAGACTTAACTATCTGCTGAAAGGAAAGGAAAAAATAGCGTCCTTCTGAAAAAAGGAGAAAAATTTGTAAGGACGATTTTGAATCGCTCGTTATCGTAAATTTATCACTTCACGATATACGTCACTCGTAGCATCGCAATTAATTTACAGTCATTCTATGTATATAAATAAATACACATAGCTTTTATTCGAATATATATTCTGAAACTAAATAAATGTTCTTTCAAGTTTTCTTTTCAACGTATGCTAGTCTCATTAATCTCGGCTAAACTATTCTCTCAACTGTATATATACCGAGGAGCTAAAACCGTCAGGTTATAGAGATATCATCGGACGTTGGAGATGAAAGCCCGAATTTGATCTTCAAAGTGTCTATTAGTCTTACGTTCGTTATTAATCAAATATAGCTGACAACTGCGATATTGCCCGCTATCAATCAATCATTGATAGTCGGCTGAGTCAGTCACGAATTATCCGGTGCAAGCCGGTTATGCATAGATGATAGATGATAATGAGCTTACTGTGCGTTAGAACAAGTTAAGCTCCGTTATTGAAGGTAAATATCTTACGCACTGCAACTAAAGGAAAGACGATGTGTTATTCGTAGCCGGAGCATAATTTAGCGTATGTCTCTATTCTCGGTTTTTATTTAACGTACATATCCGCATGAAGTCGTGCAACTCGTATATCAGAGCGCAACTGAATTGTCGATAACGAAAGAAAAATACAGATAAAATAGAAAAAGAGAGAAAGAGAGAAAGAGAGGATACAAGTAAGGGACGGGACTCCAATTAAGTGGTGTAGGACGTGGGCGCTACGAGAACATCGTTACAGCATCGAGATCGCCATTATGCCACGAAGAGGACGACCCTAACGACGTGGCTACCGTGATTTATGGTCCAGCGGAAACGCGCCACGGGACACATGGATTATGTATCTACGGAGAGCGACTTTCTACTTTGGTAGTACTTTATAAGAGTAGATTAAGAGAATAACACACATGACCTTTCATCTTTACCATTAGCGTAATTGTTCCTCATTTGTGTTAATATATGAATTTACGCGATACACTCCGAAACAACCATCATCACCAATTATATTAAAGACAGAAAGCTTTTGCGAATTAATGATACAGGATGCCTCAGGGCACCATATATTCTCATTGCCGAATTGTTTAAACAATTCTTGTCTTAACGAAAACTCTTTAACACTCCATCTTAAAATAATCTTCTAGTTGTCGACAAATCTGATATATCTACATTCGCTTCTTATTTTGACTTTTAATATCCGCGGTTTCCGATAACGATGCGAAACGGCTTCGCAACGATCTCTACAAACACAGTGATTTACGGGCCGCAATGCAGTCGTCAGATCAAAGTGCATATCGTTAGTAGTAGTAGGAAATAGCAGCTCTTGATTGCTTCGAGGTTGCCAAGTCCCGGATGGTCAGATGAACACATATGCGCTCACTTACCTGACACCGCTAGATGGACAGTTCTGATTAATGGTGGGTGGGCGCTGACTTGACACTCGTAAAGGCCGGCATCGCGTTCCGTAGCGGAGCGCAGAAGCAATCGCCAGTCATTAGGCTTCTCAAAGGCCAGGGAGAATCTGGAGTCGCTCGCGTACGTGTCGAGGCCAATGGTGAGCAAATGGAGCTCTTCTCCCCGTCTACGCACCCAGGATACCTGTAATGAAAAAAAGAGCAGATCCAATCGATTAGAACCTCTACCAGTAAAACTTTTAATTAGGGAATTGAAATAGAATAAGGGCTAGGGCATTTTCTTTATTTCTTTTCCATTAAAAATTAGGTAAAGTAATAAAATAGGAAACATATTTCTATCGACACGTTCTTTCCTGGTCAGCTGCTGGTGAGCTCCGAAAATTATTAACTGCAGATTCTCCGGAAAGTCGCTACACGCTTCTGAACTTTACACGCGATATACAAGCGAGACAAGGCATATTTATACGCGGTTGACTTTCGTGAGTGGACTATAAGAGTAGTCTTGTTCCTTTAACGAAAGAAGGAGAGAGCGCGAGAAAGAGAGAGAGTGCCAAGACCACTTTGCATAAATCATGCACATCGAAGCTAATGGAACAGTGTGCCATAAAAATATGACCGTATTGCCCGTAAATCACAGTAAGTTATGCCGTTAACTGCTGTTATCTGACGCAAATATATGTCCGCATTTTAAAACCGATTGTATCCCCGTTCCCCCGTTCATTAAATCACAAATAGATGCTTTGTGCACAAAAAACTTCTGACAGCTTCGATAAACTTATTCAAGCATGTGAACTCATAAGATATTTTTGGCGTTAATCTTTTTTGTCGTGTCAAGGCAGAAAAGAAATCAATAAACGTTTAAAAAAGAATAAAATATTGCACCATATGCATGTATTCGACAAAAAATTACATGAAAAATATAATATTAATATACATTTTGATAAAATAGAAAATACATTTTTAAGTAAAACATATTAAAAAATATTTTACAGATAATTTTTCATGTATTTTTTGATAAAAATTATGATTTTAAACATTTGCTGAATTAACTGGGAATAAAAAGTTTATGTAAAGTAAAATTAAATTCTTTTTCACATTGCCATGCTTTAATATTCAATAGAACACAAATAAATATTGTATATGTTATGCTTATGAATTCTAACAATAAACGTATATTTTTAAATAAAGAAATATTTAAAGACATAATAAGACATATGTTTTGTTTATAACTTTATCAAGGTATGTATCAAGAAAATAGTTTTAATTAAAAGTAAAGAAAATGTAATAAACAAACTTTGTTATAACAATTAAAAGATGTAATATCTTGAGTGACACAAAGAAAAAATTATTATTAATAATTAAATATTGATATTTTTTACCTTTTTAAAAAGATAATTTTATAAACACAATTTTACAAATTTATTTAATAATGAACAAAACGTGATAAAAAAAGTCAATTAATACAGAGAATCTTATAATTAAATTTTACACACTGATCGACATATTTTGATGATTAATATAATTGTAACTAATTGACATTCGAATATTATTTTTATGATTTATAAAAATCATGCAATTTTCTTTTTTTCAGAACGCAAAAATTTGATTTTAAAGTAAAAATAATAAATTAATTTACATATACCTTTTCAGTTGAATGAAAAACGTTTTATTCCTCAAATAAATAATATTTAATATGTACGACATGATAATCCTGGAATTGATTTGAAATGTAAAAAAACTAAAAAACAGCACATCTGCACAAATTTATTTTGTAATAAGTTATATATTTTTTGCGGGATAATTAGTATATAGTTTTGATGTTTAATTTTACAAATATGTACATAAAATGGACATTGCATGATTATTCGCACATATTTAAGCAGGTTATTTAAGCAAGTTAGTTTTTCATTTTCTTTCCTTGCGTTACTTCTCGAGAAATAACTTATGATTATCAACGTATTCAATTAATCCTTTTTCTTATCATTATCATCTACTACTGACTTATAATTAAAGTATTAATGAATTTAGACGACGGTATACCAAAACAAATATTTTGCGCGATTTTTTTTGTTTTTTAATAAAAAGTCATTGAAAGTACGAATTTTTTAAATTATTTTAACTTGATATTTAAATAATTATTCTTTCTCTTTTTAACAATGCTTTTTACATCCGAATATATTTTTGTAACGCGTTTTGAACTTTTTGCCAATATAAATGTAATTTGTTTATTAGTATCTCTAAAAAATATGGAATAACAACTGAATCGTTGAATCGAATAATATCAATAAGAGAAAACTGTACATGGTTTATGTAAACATTTATTAATAATATTTTCTATACTTGGCGGAATTATACATTGTGCACAATTAATATTGGAATTGCCGAACAAAGTTCGATGTCGATAAAAAGATATGTAAAGTTACACGAACAATAAATATAAAATATATGCGATATTTAATGAGAATAAATTTTAAATTTGTTGTTCATGTATGTTTTTTTATGACATCATATACATTTCCGTTGAAAATTGTATAATTTTAATACTTAATGTGATCGTAATTGTATATAACTTTTTTATTATGCGCAAAATTATATTTGAATAATTAGTGGCTATAATACACCATCAATTTCATATTTTCGTTATTTATTAAAATCATACAAAAGACATTTGATATATTAAAATTAAATTATTTTATTTCTCTCGAAATTTCTTGACACAAAGTAACAACAATAATTTCATTTACGCGTATCTTTTCCAGTAATGTAACAAATAAAATAGATATTATTTTTCAATTGTTAGACTTAATGGACGGCATATTTATTGGAATTAGTTCGAAATTAGCTAGAACATACTCGAGATAAATACTTGAAATAAATGTTGTATATACATAAATTTATATATATTTTTAAATGAAATTATATACATTTTTGTTATAAATCGTAATTATTAATAATTTAGTCATTAGTGTAAATGAAATTTTATATAACTTTTTTACAGTATTTAAAATCATATTTGAATGATTGTAAGAAATCGATAATTCTTACAAATTGTCAAAATCATATTTTAGGACAAAAATTAGCTCAATAGAATTTACTCGTGATAAATTTATTCAATTATTATTAAATATTTTTCAAGATAATGACAACAACTTTAGCTTTGGTATTTGTTTTTATGGCATGAGACGCGCGGTTTTGATCTTTTGTTATTGCATGAAATCACAAAGTTGCTATTTGCAAACCGAATTCGGAAAATCATATCATACACTGCCACTTACGTTTGCAAAAAGATCGTTATCATTCCCGTGATACTCGAATTAACAGATAACCACACGAACCGCTCCATGCATAGTATTATTACGCCTTGAAACATGACGCAATCAGTACAAGAAGAATATTACAGAATATTAAAAAGATCTACATATACATTGTTTTCTGTTGGTTATCAGATTACTCACATATGCAATAATAAAATTGTAAAGAATTTGAAGACGCGAAAATTAATTTCAAAGATCGTCACGTCTGTGAATCGACCGTAAAGCTGCTATAAAAGTAGTTACTGAAAGCACATGTAGACTCCAGCTCGGATTTTCGTAGAGTCGAGTACGAATCGTTATACGGAATAGTCGGAGACGGAAATATCGAGTGAGATCTACAGATTGTGCGAGACGCTTCTGGATTTGAAATCCAATAGAGTACAGACGAGATCGATTACGGGATTTAGTGTCCGCACGCGATATCACGAGATATCGATTGCTAGCCGGCACAGTGGAGGCCTGACGAGACATTACTCCGAATTATGCTCGTTTCTCGTAATTGTATTGACAGTGCAATAAATATCGTTATCACGAAAAACATCACTTCGTTTAAAAAGATCCTTTACAAGCGTTCCTCATTTCTGCGAGCTACGATATTCTGTACAGTACGCTATCCGTTATCAAGACATTTTTTTGATTTGTTAATTATTCCGTAAATCTTATAAAATGCAAAGCAACGTACTGTTAAAGTCGTAATATTAAATTATACTAAATTTGAGTCATTTTTAATCATTCCTTAGATCATCCATTGCTCCCACTCTATATATCGTTAATTTAACTAAAACAATAAAGTTAAATAACAATGTATTAACCGCTTTTGTGTTAAAATAATATTTCTGACACATATGATAGGGTAAACCGAGGTATGATGACCATACCAGAAAAGATGGCCATAGGCTGTAATTTTTTAAAATAATTGTTAAATAGTGCATTTTTTAAATCATTATTATCATCGATATTTACAGTAAATATCGATCTTCTTACAAAATTATTTTAAAAATGCACTATTTAACAATTATTTTAAAAAATTACAGCCTATGGCCATCTTTTCTGGTATAGCCATCATACCCCGGTTTACTAATTAAAAATGACAAAATATTATTTCTTTTTATTCAACTCAAGGAATTGGTTTAAATTTGATCCTTTAACATTTAAAAGTATGCTCGATTTAGTCGTAAGGATCGAAGCGAGAAGAGAATCGGAATTCCAAATTAACGTTTCATCGCGACATGCAACGACTATTTCTTGAAGGAATTCGAACGCGTCCTACGTCGCGCTTCGAGTCATCCGTCAATTTGGAACTTTGTTTATCGCTTCCGCATCGAGAGCGCGGAGTACTTCGCGAATTGCGCGATTAATGAGACGGAGTACGCGGATCGTGTGATTTAAGTAACGAAGAGCTATGATGTATTGATTGTTTAATAGCACTTGTATCCCGCAGAATTTACGCGCTCGTGTATATCACAAGTGTGTGTATGCGTGTGTATGTGTGTATGTCTCGATTATATATTTTCGGACAGTTCGCTTGCGTTTTAATTGGCTGCTGACTCAATTCGCGAAATACAGCTTCGGGAACGAACATTTGAATTTGTCGACATTTGAATCTCTCAGCGAATTGAATTTATGTAAAGTCAAATCGTTTGTTAGTTATCTCGAGAGTATCTAAGAAAGTATCGCGATTATGATAATCAATTTACTTTGAATCACGTTTCCGCAAGGCTTTCCCTGTGCACAATGAAGGAACTTGATACGGAGACGAAGCCTTGGAGGCATCGGGTTCATTGGCAGAGTGTCGTATCGGCGAGTATCTTTCTCTTTTAACTTAAACTGAGGTAATGGATCGGTGAACATTACAGTTAGATGTATCATTCTACAGATCCGTTGCCTCGAAATGGATGGGTTAAACAAATAAGTATAAATGTTTCATCTTGGAATACGTATAATTATCGATTCATTGCGCATATAAGAATGCACATACATGTACATGTAAAGCTCACAGAATAAAAAGAATTTTTTTATCGTATTATTGATCAACCTGTGTCTGTATGTATATGTATATGTATATTTATTTCATCACTTAAACGTTTTAAAGTCTATACAATAGAATAATAAATACATGGAGCACAAGACATTTAAAATGTATACAGCAAATATTTCTGGAAATAAGTAAACACAAAAAAATAATAAAAAAAATGTTTTTGCAGCTAGAATACGCTTTGTAAAAAGTAATAAAACTAGTTAAAACAATACTCGTACACAAAAGAAAGATTGTCTTCAAATGATAAAGATAATATTTTCTTATATCTTTTGCCAAGCAAATTCTATTGCGCAGACAAGATTTTCAATAAATGCGTTTAAGAGGATATCATAAGGATACAATATATTGATTTAAGTATCATATTACAATTTAATATCATTTTAATTGATTTAAACTAACGTAATTGAATAACAGTGCAAGTCTCTTAATTTTAATGCTTTGATAAATAGTGAAAAATAAAAATTAAAGAAAGTAATAAAACTATAAATAAATAATATTAAATATTTTTTAAATATAAATATAAAACTTTTATTTATAATAATGTTATAATGATTTATCTCACGGATGAAGAAGATTGGAGCAGGATTATTGTATGTACTATAAAATTATTATACTATACAAATTTTTGAAATAATAAATAAAATAATTAATTATGTCATTTATAAAATAGAGACTCTATGTTAAAATATCTAAATGTATTATTTGATTTTTTTTCCCTTTCCCAAACATCTTACAAGTAAAGTTTAAATATTTTAGGCTTTTTTATATTTAATCTTTTAAATTAAAAATTATATAAATTGATGTAAAAAAAGGAATATAGAAATTTTTTATCTGTTTAATTTAATACGCACAGAGAAAAGAAGACAATATTCTACAATATTATATATTTTAAATAACTAATTTAATTGAAAATAATTATTAATTTATTCTGGCCAATGCGCCAATTCTAATCTATTTATATTAGTTATTGATAATTTAACTTTGTATAATTTGAAATAAAATAAAATGCGAGATATAAATTCAGCCCAATAAATATTTTTATCACAGTACATTTTTGTATGAATTCAGTCACATAGAATATTTTGGGCTTAATATATTATAAATCATATAATATTAAAATATTTAATATTGAAATAATTCTTAATGTATCATAATGAATATAATTTTGATAATATATATTTTTAACATTATATATCTATATATACATATAAGTGTATGTGTATGTGTATATAC